>VBSM01002937.1:28867275-28898759 GCA_008086735.1 Cheirogaleus medius
ATTTTGTGGGAGATCTGTAGAAAAGTGGGATTTAGGATAGAAATATGATCAGGAGACAATAACTATACTATTAATAGAATTGAGTAGGCCGAGGCGGGCGTGTTCTTTTCTGGAACAACTGCTGCCCGCAAACGGCTCACGCAAGCTCAGACTATCCTCCACTAGCTACGGCGCGAGCGTGGGCCGGCCTGGGCGCCGCGCGTGGGACACGGACACGCGGGCGATGCCCTCGGTAACCTGGCACCCCGTCCTTTGTTTTAACGGCGGGTGGGTTGTGGACGGCAGGCCGCGGTGGGGGCGGAGGCGTCCACTAAAGTAAACAGGTAAGAAGTGAAAGTGTTCAGAAGGGAAAATGCTTCTAGGCCGCGTGTCCAATAAAATTTGGTGTGGTTACACTCTATCTCTATCTTTATAAGTCAATACTTTTTCTAAAGGAATGATTAAGGGTTGAGAAACTGCAAGCCACTGATATTGCTAGCAGGAATTACAAGACCTCAGCAGGAATTTTGCTTCAAAGTCTGAGGAAAATTGCTTGGACATGTTTTACCAAGTGCAGGCTTTGCCTCACAGAGTGAAATATCCAGCGACTGGACTCTAGAGCATTTGCGGAGCATGCCGAAGGAGGGAGGTGAGAGGGTGTTTAGGATATTTGAAGCAGGAAGAAACACCTTCAATCAGATACATTGTTGCTTTCTCTTTTAGGAAACCAATATTATGGTTAAAGATCTGGCATTATAGTCAGACATACCCAGGGTTGAATTCCTCATTAGTCTTGACCTTTGTGACCTTGAATAAATTATTTAACCTTGCTAAATCTCACTTTCCTTACTTCTAAAATGGCATAATCGTGATAATTTTCTCAAGGTGAGGATTGAATAAACTAATGCTTGCAAAGTTTCTGGCCACTTTTCTTATTTTTATTATTATGAGTAATAATAATTATTGACATGCAGGATCATGTAAAGCTTCTGAAATGTGAGAAATTACAAAACACAGATGTGACCCCCATCGTTACTCTAAGTGGGTTGGGTAGAGGAGGAAGTGTGAGAGACCAGGGGCATGCGGAGGGCTTCTCTAAGGAACCTGTTGTCCCTCTTATCAGAAATGCCTGTCAAACTTGGGAGAAGTGGTAATGCCAGCTTGAATTTAAGACAGTGTCAGATTATCTGGAAGACTGGCATAGCAGGTTGTTGGGAGGCTATTTGCATGGCTCTGTGGGACTTCTGGGAGAGAAGGAGGAATGAAGGAACAGGTATGGCCCATCTGACCTGGTAGAAATGCTTGTTTTTTGCTTGTCAGGTTTTGCATTTTACTCTTGAGAGACAGAATATAAAAACAGAAAAAGGCCAGAGCATATATGACAAAGAAGTCTGACACACATAAGTAGCCTGGAAGACAAAGCACAACTTCTTTAGTGACAAGTCCAGGGTGTCAAACTGCAACCTATGCAACAAACAGCCCCAAAGGGTGATGACTTGGTCAGTGGCTGTGGAATTTCCTTTTTTTTTGCCTCAACTTCCAACTCAGGACCAACCAAGGAAAGCCAAATAAGCTCTTCAAACAAATCACATAAGATGCTCTGATTCTAGTTAGCTTGCCTCCAGCTTCCCCATGGCAACGATCTCCTCTAATCAGAGCATACCCGAAACCTTCCCTTTTTTCGTTAGGCAGCTTTCCCACTCCACCGTCTGCCTTTGGGTCTCTGCCAGACGCGCATGCTGTGGGCAGGCTCTCTTGCCTCTGTTTAGGGAGCGTCCCATAGCAAGCTCTGAATAAATGTCCTGTTTGTTCTCATTGGGGTTGTTTTAGCTTGTTACCACATTCTTTGGCATATATGTCTGTTTTCATGAAACAATAATGTTTAACATTCATGTATTCAATTACCAATGAGTAAAATAAATGTTTGAGTGGCACTATATTGAATCCTGTACTCCTGGATGTTTGCAAGCCCTGGCTTGAGAAGCACTGACTTTAGGATCACAGGATCCTTTTTTAAGCAATTTTTTTGAGGTATAATTGACATACATGTAAGTCACCCATTGTGAGCATATGGTTCAGTTGTTTTAATTAAATTTATATGTTGTGCCACCATTACCATAATCCAGTTTTAGAAAATTTCTATCTCCCCAAAAGTTCTCTCATGACGATTTGTAGTCATCTCTACTCCCTCCCCCAGCCTGAGCCAGTCAATGATCTGTTTTCTGTCTCTAGAAAGTTGCTTTTTGTAGAAATTTGATATATGTGGGATCATTAAGAAACAGTAGTCTTTTGTGTCTGGTTTCTTTAAATTAGCATTATATCTTTGATGTTCACCCACGTTGTAGAATGTACCATAAATTTGATCTTTTTATTGCTGAATAGCATTCCATTGTGTAAATACCACATTCTGCTTATTCTTTTACCAGTTCATGGACATTTGGGTTTCCAGTTTGGGCCTATCGTGAATAAAGCTGCTGTGGACGTTCATATACAAGTCTTTGTGTGGACATTTTATTTCTTTTGGGTAGATACTATGGAGTAGAATTGCTGGGTCATATGGTCAGTATATGTTTAACTTTTTAAGAGATTGCCCAATTGTTTTCCAAAGTGATTGCACCATTTTACATTCCCACCAGCAGTGTATGAGGGTTCCAGTTTCTCTACACCCTTACCAGCACTTACTGTCTGTCTTTTTGATTACAGCCTTCCTAGTGGGCACGTAATGGTATATCATTTTGGTTTTAGTTTGCATCTCCCTAGTGACTAACAATATTGAGCATCTTTTTATGTACTTATTAGTCATTCATTCATATATCATATTTGGTGAAATATCTATTTAAATCCTTTGCCCTTTTTTAAATTGGCTTGTCTTTAATTGCTTTTGGGAATTCTTTATATATTTTGTATACAAATCCTTTATCAGATATGATTTATAAATATTTTCTTCCAGTTTGTGTTTATATTTCATTGTCTTAATTATATCTTTTAAAGTGTAAAAGCTTTTAAGTTCAATTTATCAACTTTTTCTTTTATGGATCATGTTTTGTGCCATTTCTAAGAAATTTCATCTAATTCAAGGTCCAAAGATTCTATTCTATGTTTTTGTTAGTATACAACTAAGCTTTATAGTTTTAGCTCTTCATTTATGTTTATGACCAATTGTGAATTAATTTTTGGGCAGTGTGAGATCAGGGTCTAGTTTTATTTCTTTGCATATGAATATCTAATTGTCCCAGCACCATTTGCTGAAAAGACTATGCTTTCTTCCATTGAATTACCTTGGCACACCTTTGTTGAAAATCAATTGACCATAAATGTGAAGGTTTGTTTTTGGATTTTCTATTCTGTTCCATTAGATCTAGATCATACTACCTTGATTACCATAGCTTTATAGTAAGTTTTAAAGTCAGGTAGCATAAGTCATTCAGTGTTGTTCTTTTTCAAAATTGTTTTGGCTATTCTAGGTCTTTTGCATTTCCATGTGAATTTTAGGGTCAGTTCATCTAATTTGCCTTAGGACCCCATACAGCTTTGGAGTGAGAAGGCTAAGGTCCTGGCGTTGCAGGCTGGCAGAGCAGCGGAAGTGTCTGGCGTGTGTAAGGAGCGGCCGCGGGGACCTGCCACGGTGGAATTCGTGTGCCTGCCGGAGTCCATGGCAAAGACGTCAGCGCCCATACAGGGACTTGATATACCCTGTGGAACTTGGGACCACCTCCCTAGCATGTATGAAAAATTACGGCTGAAACAATTGAGTGCTCACCACTCTCCAGAGCACATTATGTGGATTCTTCAATAGCACTGTGAAGACGGTATGATTATTACTTCTACTTTATAGATGAGGAAACTAAAGTTCAGAATGGTTAAGCAAATTACATCATAAGTAAATGTCAGAGTTAATGTCAAACCCAGCACACTGGACCCAAGGGCATTGCTTGTAAATACTGCGTTATACCGCTCTGCCCACCAACGTTTCTAGAAATAGTAAAGGGAGGGAAAGGCATTTAATAGGTGAGATTAACCAACTAGTGTGCAGAAAAGAGTTAGTAATGCCGCAGGCCTCAGTCTGCTGTCCTCGAGAGACCTACTTGCCAGGTTGGCTCCTGATCGGCATCTGGGAACTTGGACTTAAGGAGTTCCCACCACTCTGATAAGAGGTGCTCGTTGTGCCCAGACTGTACAAACAGTGTGGTTTGTCCTGAACACCTGTTTCCCTTCTGGCAATCTAGAAACTTGGTAGGAGCTGGGCAGACAGTGCCTACATGAGTAGCCACCAATAAAAAAGCCTTGGTCACTGAGTTTCTAATGAGCTTCCTGGCAGGTAGCTCATCACACGTGCTGTCATGATTCAGTGCTGAAGGGATTTTATGTGTCCTGTGACTCCTCTGCAGGAGGACTCCTGAGGGCCTTCTTCTGGACCTTGCTTTATGCACTGTTTCCCTTTATTGATTGTGTTTCCTATCCTTTTTGTTGCAGTGAATCTCATCTATGAGTATAACTACATGCTGAGACCTGTGCTCCCTCCTAGCAAATGATTGAACCTTGGGGTGATGTTGGGGACCTCCAACACATTGATCACATGGAGATTTTTATAAGACCTGGGACATAATTTAAACCCACAGTCTGGTTGCAGGGCCAAGGTTATAAAAGGAACAGGTTATAGGTCAGTGCAGAGATTGTCACATCTGTAAAAACTGAACAACATAGAGAATTTCTGCTTATCTCCCACAAAAATATGAATTAACAATAAATAAAACAATGCTGAAGCTGAAGTATGAGCTGATGAGAATCCTTGGTATGTTCTTTGAAGAGCAAATCTGATGGGAAGTCAATTATAAAATGCAAATGAGGAAAATAAATAAATGTGGAAAATTTGGAATTGATCATTAAAAATCAGTTTCTAGCACCAGTTCTGTACCTTACTTAGTTAAATATATGGTTGTACATGTGGGGATATTTTTAATATCCTTAAAGCAATTTATATCTCTGGCTGGAAGAAGGAAGACCCCTATATTGACACACACAAAAAATCACTTTAGGTTTAAAGTGACTATTTTCAAAATTAACTGCCAATGTCAAAATACTGGTAAGTAGGGAATGCATACTCTAACTAAAAAGAAAATATATACACGTTAAAGTAAAACATATAATGACATTTTTATTTTATAGACTTTAATGGAGGGAGAGGAACTATAAATATGCAGGTGTGTATAATTTTTTAATTTAATAAATTTATAAGGATTAAAAAGATATTGTATGTGAAACTACAAATTGTCAAACAAATGTAAGGTATTCCTATTAACCTCCAATGATTGGACATAGGTAGATAAATGTAGACATAGGATGTCTGCTCCATAAAATAGAGAAATTTCTCATTTGCTGTCTTTCAGAAAAGTTATAAAGTACCCTCAAGATAACATCAATATTTGTTGGTTTCTTGTTTATGAGGATATCATTTGTCTGATGCAGTTGTCAGCATAAAAGATTTCTTTTTCTATAAATCTTAATATTTTAGAGAAGGGCTTTAGAATTGCTGAAGATTAGTTAAAGAAATTCAGTATATGGTCACATTTTGATGTCAAAAATGAGGCTCAAGAGATTAGGAATTCAGATCAATACAAGAGGATTTTGTGTATACTTACAAAATGTAGTGATGGTACCTTACCTACTCATTGGAAACCATAAATTCAACACAGGGAACAGAAAAATATATTGGAAAAGATATGAATACATATTAGAAAAATGATTAATAACAGTAAAGATGACTTTTTAAATGACTATTGAGTTTTCCATTAAAGTTATGTTATTCTAAAAGCATCTAGTTTGTAAATAATTAAGGGATTCTGATTTCCAGTGCTGTTAGTTTGTGAACGAACTCAGTAGTTGGTTTATACTTGTAGTTACATTTTCTTATTTAAAATCGACAACACTTTTTCCTTACTATTAATTGCCAAGTCAGAACCTAGAGAGGCTAATTTTTTTCATCTGTAATTTAACTCATTTTAGCAGACACTATGTTTTATTGAAATATTTCCTCAGTAAAATTTACCAGAAGATCTTAGAAAGCTGTTTCTTTTCTCTTCTTCATTGTATCTTCCCTAATATCTTTGATTTCTCTACAAAATCATTTCTCTTCATTCTCTGAACTGTTCTTTTCTGCTTTTTATGTATAATGGAGAAGTGCTCCTTCAACGTCGTACAAACTGTCATATCTCTTAAAGTGTGTCTCCAAGTGTTTCATTGAGTGGAGCAGTAAAAACCCAGATCACCCCCATACCGAATAAGAATTATTTCAGTAATCTGAAAATGACTGGAAATGTTGAAAAATAAACACATATTTATTTTGCAAAAAGAAAAAGGTAGTAGAAATTGTCTTTTGTAAAAACTCATATGGTATTCAGAGTAAAACCGCTCTTTTTCTTCAGTGAAGAAGATGCGCACGCACCCCCAGACTATGAACGGCGGGAGGCAAAGTAACTCTGCCCGCGGCTCACTGGCTGACCAACCTTTAAGGCAAGAGGTAAGATGTGCTGTTTTTTAGCTTGCTTGTTGGAGGGCCCAGTAGTATATGTGCGGCTAACTTTCATTTTTCTTATAGTGCTGCTCTTTAAAAAAACCTAACACATGAATTTATTAATATTGAAGTTTTTAACAAAGTGCAGAACTGTTAAAAATTTAAAACACATTTTAGCATTAGTAGAGCACTTTAAATGTAGTAAGCATTTAGTCGACATTTAGAGCTGATGATGTAGCATTTATTTTACTCTTTTTGGTTTTTCAGAAAAAAATCACAATACACATAAGTGTATCTTTCATGTAATATCAATATAAATTTTGCATCAGAAAAATCAAATGAAAAGCATTCACTCATTCTATAAGAATGTGCTTTTGTGTTGATAGGAAGGCAAAAACAAATAACCTCTGGGCTAAAAAAGCAATTCTGTAAATTTAAAAGCAATTTTCTGAAGCAGAAGTAAAATAACCAATTCTCCAAGCATACTATTTTATTCACTTCAAATAAAGCAAATTCAAAATGTGTGCAAACCAGTATAGTTGAGTAAGAAGTAGGCAAAGTCATTTTATATTTTCTCTGTAATTTTCTTGACATCTTCTATTACTTAGTGGGCTTCTGTCAATCAAAGAAGAATGGCAGAAATTGTAAGCTTTGAGAAAGATGAGTAACTTTCATCTAATTGTAAATTGGCACTACAAATACATCAGTAATATTAATAGCCATCAGTTAGTAGAGGTTTCTAGGATTTACATATAGATGCCCATTCATTAATAAGTTGTATGTAAATACATGTATTAAGTTTTTAAATGTTATAGAACAGTGCGTGTCTTTTAGCAAGGACTCAAATATTAATTATTTACTATTATATGGCCATATTAGTGTTATATCTGTACACTATTTAACTGTATATTATATTAGATGAGTAGAGGCGAATCCTGCTCTAGTAGTTATAAATGATAGCTGCTTGTCAGTCTGAACTTCTGACTTTGGTACTGCCCGTTCAGTATTCAGTGTGTGGTTCATAACCATTAAATTCTGAAAGGTCAACAATTCATTCTCTCAGCCCTGAATGTTAATTTCGACATCATTTTGCCAGGGAAAGGAAAAAATGTGACATGAATTATTGAGGTAGAAAAGCCAAAAAGAATGCTCCTAGGAGAGTGATATCTATTTTTACATTACCAACTTTATTTTCTTCTTTAACATCAATTTAGACTCTTTGCTGATTATGTCAGTTGGCTTTACTTTAAAACAAATCATTTTTAAAAGTGTGACTCTTTCTGGCAAGGGGTCATGATTTAATATATGTTAATTATGGGGATTAAAAAATGTTGTTTGGCACATTCATTTTCATAACAAAAGTGTGAGTGGACACACCGGCAGCTTCAGACACGCTCTCCCGGTGGCGCCTCCTGACAGGCAGCTCTGCGCAGCCTCTTCCCCAGGGTGGCTGGGCCCAGCGAGTCGCTTCTGGTGAACAGAAAGCAGCAATGGCGACGGGCTGTCACTGCCGTGTCTCGGTTGCCAGCATTGTCTCTCGCGCCCTGTCCTGCCCTCTTGCTTGCTGCCATGTCGTGAGATGCTCTGTGGAGAGGCCCGTATGTCGAGGAACTGAGGGAACTGCCAGCCCACAGCTCATGAGAAACTGAGGCCCGAGTCCAACAACATGCTGGGCTCTGAATCCTGCCAGCAGCCGTGTAGACGAGGTTAGAAGTGGAGCCTTCCTAGATGAACCTTGAAATGATTAAAGCTTTGAGAGTTGCTCAGGGTAAGAAGATCCAGTTAATTTGTGCCTGGCTCCATGACCCAGGGAAGCTGTGAGATAGTAATTGTTTTAAACCACTAACATTTTGGGGTAATTTGTTATATAGCCATAATAACTAATACAATGGACAGATTGAAGAACTGAATAATTACCTGATGCATTTGGGTTGTGGAGACATACAATTTGCTTAAATTCCAATCAACTGAGATACTATCCAGAATCTCTCTGAATAGATAAGAAGAATTATAAAATATTTTGAACATACGCTATTTTTCTAATAATTGTCCCTCCATACCTATGCTCTACACCTAACTTAAGCTTCACTTTTTATTTATTTTACTCAAGAGATAGAACTATAATATTAGAATGTTTCTCTTTACTTAATTACTCACTAGCCACATGACAAAAATAAAATAATTTGACAAAAATGCTTTACATCTCATAGCTCCTGGCTATGTCATGTCAAGGAACATGAACTATAGCATACATTTATAATACATTCATGACCCATGAGAAAAGTTTCTTCCCATGGGGTGTTCTCAGCAGAGTGCTCCTTTGAGGTGACCTGCTGGATCGTGCCAGTCACGATGCGTCACACCCTACAAGAGACTGGGGTTGTCGCTGTCAAATGCAATCTGCCAGATGGAAATTGCCAAAGAAAATTTTCTTTGAATTTACATTACATAATTTTTTTCACTGTTTTCCCTTACCCTAAGTATGCATTGCTAATTCAAAAAGCATGCTGTGGACAGGGAGAATTCTGAAATATGTGATTAAAGACATTGTGTCAGTTATATGTGAAGTACTAAGAGTTTTCCATATTTTCTTCTTACAACGTTGATATGTCCAGGTGAGCAGGGTGTAAGGAAAGTAAGGCTGAAGTTTATTGGGTTAATTCATTTTGCCAGAGAAACCAAATTAAATTAAGAGGTATTTCTGGTTTCACTTTATTCCAGATCTAACAACAGTTTTGTGCAAATTTGGTAATTCTTATTTGAAGTTGTTCTGTGAAAGTATTGTGGTTTTCATTTTCTGATGAATATAGCTGATTCTAAATAATTTAGCTGTTGGCTTAAGGGCAGTTTTTGGATGGTACAGATTCTTTTCTTCTGCTTCTGTATTTAGGGCATTCTAATTAAGCATTTCAACCAGAAACAAGAGGCGAACTCAGGTTATCTTGTGGTTTGGCATATTGACTGTTCTAATAAAGAGGGTTAGTGGAGGAGGAAGTTGGGTTTAACAGGAGACTTCAGCTAATTTCCATGATTCATATTGGGTCCTCTTAACAAAGGAACTAACTGCTCATTGGTTTTAAATATCGACTCTTGCTGAATAAATACAATGCCGGTCAGGATACCACAGAACAAGAAAGTTTATTCATGAGGGTTGGAATTGACCCTAATGATAACTGGTTAGTATTTCTATAGCTGAATGTTATAAATATTCTTAACATTATTGCTATGGGCGATTGGGCAAACACAGCCTATTAAACCATGAGTCAGATTTACTTACTTTCTGGGAGTTTGCTAGTTTGTTTAGAGAGAAATTGATTTTGATTATTTGTTATTTGCTCAGATTACTTGTAATCAGTCAGGTGTAGCAAGTTATTCAGTATCCAGACACATGTAATCCTGACGAAGTTTGCTTTTCTTGCAGAGGCTTTTAATGGTGGTTGCTTTCAGCCACCTTCAAGAAATGATTCTCTCCAACATTGCATGAAAGATAAATCACATGCTCTATGTAATTTGACAGTGGTAGAAGGAGAATGGCTAATTATCTTTATATATTTAACTTTAGACTCATTTTAACCACTTCGGGACCAGCGCCGACTATAGTCGACAGCCACAGATGAACGCGCACAGCGACTTTAGCCGACAGTCATGATATGACTTTTCTAATTTTTCATTTATCAAAATAAAATTGTGAACATTTAAAAACAATGTATTGAAAACATATATGTATATGTTACCTATTCTGATTTACATTACAAGTAAAGCTGCCTGTAAAGTAACACAAGCTTTCAGTGCTTTAAAGCTTTCCTCATCACACAAGAGCAGAACGGACGCGTCGTCAATGCACAGCACACACTACCGTGCGGACTGCGAGTGCCGGCTGTGGGCCAGGCTTCGTGGCCGGTGAGCGCCGCACCCAAGTGGTTAAAATCACAAGCAGTTGTTGTAATATACAGTGTTAGTTTTTCTTTTCTTCTTCTTATTTATTTTTATTTTTTTCTTGAGACAGAGTCTCACTCTGTCGCCCCAGGTAGAGTGCCATGGTGTCATCATAGTGCACTGGAACCTCAAACTCCTGGGCTCAAGTGATCCTCCTGCCTCAGCCTCCTGAGTATCTGGGACTACAAGCATATGCCACCATGCCCGGCTAATTTTTCTATTTTTCGTAGATATGGGGTATCACTCTTGCTCAGGCTGGTTTGAACTCCTGAGCTCAAGCAGTCCTCCTGCCTCAGCCTCCCATAGTGCTAGGATTACAGGTTTGAGCCACCAAGCCCGGCTTATACACTGATATTTTATGCCTTAATGCTTTTGCACTTGCTGTTCCTTTTGCTTGAAATTTCCCAACTAACTTTTGCCATTCAAGACTCATCCCAGGTGTCATCCCCAAGAAGATGATTTAAATGCTAGCCCACTGCCAACCCTGCACAGGTTAGCTGCCTCTCTTCTGTGCTTGTATACTCCAAGTTTAGCCCCCTTTCTGAGCACATTTCACTTTGTACCATAAGATTGATTTATTTGTCTGACACCTTTCTTACCCCCCCGATTGTAACACTTGAGGTCAGGAACCATATTCTATTTAACACTATAGCCCAAATGACAAGGACAGTGCTTGGCACGTAGCTGCTCAGTAGTTCTTTATGTGGATAGTTAATAAATGAATAAGATTAGTTCAATTAAAAAATAACTATTTCTCCATAAGGAATATGGTTATTCTACAGTTTTCTCTTGGTGTTTTTGGTAATGATATTTTGCTAGAAATTTCTAATAATTAAAAAAGTCACAATTCAGAAGTTTACAGGTTTTTTGGGGGGGAGGGGAGACCAATATTATTTTAAAATAAAAAAGCAAGGCTATAAATAGTTCACATTTGGAATTTCGAGAAAGCACTTAACTCTCTTGAATCAGACCGTAGTTAACTGCAATTTTGATTGCCATAGAGAGATAAAGCCTTTCTGAAAACCAGTTGTGTAATTGTATCTGAAACCATTCATTTGGTTATCAATGACTATTACGTAACAAACTATCCTCAATCTCAGTGATTCATGGTTCTGTGGGCTGTTTGGGCTTAGCTAGACAGTTCCCATCTGGGTCCCTCATGCAGTTGTGGTTGAATGGTTGTTGGCACTGGAATCATCTGAAGCCTTGATTGGGCTGACTGTCTGAGGTGGCTTCTTCATTTTCTTGTCTGGCACCCACCTGGGATTGCTGGGACCCTGAGGACTGACTGCTAGGGATTTCTCTCTCTCTCTGCCCCACCTCTCCATTTTGTCTCTCTGTGTGGCTAGCTAGACTTTTTTGTAGTCAGGAAATCTCAAGGTATTTGGACCTATTACATGGTAGCTGGCTTCCCACACCATAAATATTCCAGGAGGCCCCGGTGGAAGCTGCAAGGCCTCAGCAGGCATGCAGCCTTTCTCTACTCTATCCTATTGGTCACATACGAATCCCAGGGCCAGCCCAGACCCAAGGCGAGGGAACTACATGAAGGCATGACTATTGGGAAGTATTGTTCATTGGAGGATCACCTTGGGAGAATAGCTACCATTCTACAAATTTTATGTTTTGGAATATGGTATTCTTCCATTATGTATTAATAGAATGTCATTCTATAAATTCCATGTCTTTTTATAGTTTTTTTTAATGTAATAAATGTTTTAGCATATTTTAAAAGGTGTGGTAGGCAAAATAATGGCCCCAAAGATGTTCATGTCCTAATTCCTGGAACCTGTAAATATGTTAGGTTACATGGCAAAGGGGAATTAAGTTTCCAGGTAGGATTAAGGTTGTTAATCAGTTCGTTCTAAGGTAGGAAGAACATCCTGGTTGCTGGGAGGGCCCGGCGCAATCACAAGGGTTCTTAAAATTAGAAGAGGGAAGCAAAGGAGGAATCAGAGTCAGAGGGAGATGTGACCATGGAAGCAGTCAGAATGATGAGATGTGAGAAGGCCTGGAATTTCCTTTGCTAATTAGGAAGATGAAGGAAAGGGTCCATGAGCTAATGACTACAGGAGGCATCTAGAAACTAAGTCAAAGAAATAGATTTTACCAGAGCCTAGAGAAAGGAAAATAGCTTCGATTTTGGCCCTGTGAGCCTTGCGTCAGACTTACAACTTACAAAACTGAAGGATAATAAAATATATTATTTTAAGCCACTAAGCTTGTGGTAATGTGTTTTAGGAACAATAGAAAACTAAGACAGAAGGCAGCATAAATTTCAGAATGAGTAGAAAGTACATCATGTACATGTCCCGTCTATGCCATGCATATGTTCACCTTCGAACTGTTTGAAAAATGACTCTAGGCCATCACGGGTGTTTAGTTATGATGCAAGTGAAGCAGCTTCAGGGTGGGGGCCTGTTTTTATGATGTGGGCAATACTTTACTTTCTCTTTGCTTTCTAAGAGGACATTAGTCAAAGTGATGTAAGAAACTAAGGTACAAAACTCATGATGACTTCAGAAAGGTATCCTGCAGATTCTGTATTTAATAGCATTTTCCTTACCCCAAACATCTGGGGTTGGTCAGATTAAATATTTAGGGTAAAAAAAAAAATCAAGATTCTTGGAAAAAAACCCTTTATTCCTTCAAGAATAAAAATAAATCTATGGTATGCTTTCTTGGTTTTGTAAATTAAGGGGCAATTTAAAAATAAACTTCTAAGAAAAAAGTGCACAGGATACTGTGTTATCTTTTAAACTTTTAGAGGGAGAGAAAAACACGTCAGTGATTAGTGATTCAAAAAGATTGTCCTGAGATATTTGCAAAGTCCATCAAAGATATGACTGGATGGATCAGGAAAAGAGCTTTCCTGATAAGTTTTGTGAGAAATTGACTATAATCTCATGGATCAATATCTCTGTATGTGCATTTTTAATAAGAATCATTATCACAAAGTAATATTTGTTATTATACCAGAAAGTAGAAAGTTAATTTGTAAAAAATAATCTCATATACAATTCCACTATTTAAAGATTTACTCATAATACTTTGATTATTTAGTATGTACCTTTCAGATAAAAACATAACTCGTGATTTTTTAGCAAAGGTGGCATCATACTCATAAATTATTTTACCTTAATTTTAACTTGCTTTTCAATTCAACAATATTTTGCTAACACATTTCATTTCAATAAATACATGATTTTTATTATTATTGATGGCTGTATTGATATTACACCATGTAGATATACCATAATTTGTTTAATCAACATTGGCATTGTTGGTTTTTATGTTCTGTTGCTCAGCAATGCCGAAATAAATTTCCTTGCTCATAAAATTTTTGAGCCTTTGTCAAATTCTTTTTTTTTGGATCCTTTTCTAACAATTGAACGTTAGGATTAATGGGTATGCATTTCAAAGTGTTTTGCTATACTCCACATTTCTTTTATCAAGTGAAAATTTCTGTTACCTTAAAGGACATTTTCTGGATCCCTCTTGTTACTTGATCATTTTGTTCTTGGTAATATGAACAGCTCTTATTTCACAGGCCAGTGTGTGTCTAGGACGACCATTAGAGCACTAGAAGTCACCTAAGAAATTAAATATCTCAACTGCAGCTCAGATTTTTCAGTCAGAGGTTGACCTTCACATAAATAAAAGAGAAAAAACAGTCTTGAGTTAATGCTTTCCAACTCCAATAACATTTAATATTAAAGTCAAATCTCTTTCCTTCCTCCACACCACCACCCACTTTAAAACTAATGTCTTTATGTCTGTGGAAGACTCAGTGGCATTTGATTGTATTTTCTCTGTGGCTGAGTGTTTTACGGCTTATTTGGAACATATTTTGTTTTCATGGTCTTACTTGTTACTTTCACATATTTTGCTCCTTTATACTTATTTGAATTAGTTTATGCCAAACAGCATATCTAACAAATCTTGGAGTCCAAATGCCTAGTATAAATTATTTTGAGCCTATTTTATTATAGTGGTAAGTATTTTTGCTGTTGTATTCCTCCTACCCCTCTACAGTGATGTTAATTATATATGATATACCAGAGTTCAAGCGATTGGCATTGTTTTGTTAATACATTTACATCTTGGTGGATATGTCATCATTATTATTTTTGAAGGCTGCAGTAATTACACTTTATAACCATTTAGAATTGGTCTAAGTATGTGAAAATTATTTCTTTCTGTGTTCTACAATTCTATACATAGGGAAAATAAAGCAGAAAAGATTACAAAACACAATATAAATTATTAAAATTGAAACAAATTTTGTTCTAAAAACCTTCTTTCTTTGAAGACAGGTCAGAGGTGACAAGCACCAGCTGCAAGGGCGCATTTTACATGTCCATGTAACTGGGCCACAGGGTGCCCAGACGTCTGATTAAACATCTCTTCTGGCTGTGTCCATGAGGATGTTTCTGGAAGAGATAGCATTTAAATCGGCTAACTAAGTAAAGTAGGTAGTCCTTTCCAAAGTGGATAGGTATTATCGAATCCTTCGAGGGCCTGAGTAGAACAAAAAGGTAGAGGAAGGTTGAGTTTCTGCTCCCCTCTGCCTGACCGCTTGAGCTGGAATGTTGGTCTTCTGCACTTGGTGCTCCTGGCTTTCCGACGGGGTCTGGAATCTACACCCTCGTCCTCTGGCTCTCAGGCCTTTCAGTAACACCACTGGCTTTCCTGGGTCTATGACGTGCAGATGACAGGTCATGGGACTTCTTAGTCACCATAATCATGTGAGTCAATGCCTTATAATAAATTTCTATATCTATCTCTCTATCTGTCCATCCAATCTATACCTCCGATTGGTTCTGTCTCTCTGGAGAACCTTAATACATCCTCTAAATATATACTTGTTGGATATAGGAACGTTAGTTTGCATTAAAACATTTAGGTAGTTACCCATATATCAAGAAAGTTATACTGACAAAGCAGCGGCGCACCTCCTAACTTCTCTGTCAGAATGTTTTTTCTGCCAAACCTGTGGCTGGAATTGCTCCCAAAGCAGTGAGGAGAATTCCCACAAAGGACTGCCCCAGGCTGTCCTGAGATGGGGCTGGCTGGGATTCTAAAGAAAGAAGCACTACGTGCTGGGGTGATCAGCCCAAAACATTTATTAGGGACCCACTTACAGGGGTGCTGCAGCATGTCCTCCTGACGGACGTGAGAGAAAAGGGGTGTCTGTGCGTGTCCGGAGTGAGGGGCTCCGGGCATGGACTTTTCATGAGGGTTTAAGGAAATTGGCTCAGGGATGGGGCCATTTCTTTTAGTGTTTTGGGCAACAACCTAGATCTCTTTATCATTTCCTGCGAACGTCCAAGCCCAGGTTGGGTCGAAGCCTGCCGGCGGCCAGGCCCCTGAGTGGCGCCGGCATCCGTGGTTTCCAGTCAGGATGCAGGAGTGAGGCAGGGATGGGGGAGCCTACACAGAACTGACTGGTTTACTTAAATTGTATGTATAATATAATAGACATTATATATAATTTTTATTGTGTTACAGTTTTAAAACATACACACATTTTATATTCTTTAAAGTTAAATGCTCTCCATAGCTTGTGTGTAAGCTAAGTTCTTCACCTTCTTTCACTACATATGTGGAAGGGATTCTTCGGCAATCTTTTAAGATATGGACTCCTTTTAAAAAACACACAATAAAATCTCATTTTGATAGAATCACTCAACTTTTCATTTCTTAATTCATAACCCACTGTACTCCCAAACAATAAACAAACTGTACATAATATCACTTGGCAAAAATCTCTTGGAAGTCATGGAAAAAGTCCTTTAGATTGGGTAGATGCAGTGGTAGAAATGACAATTGTTTTTAGGGTGCCCAGACAGCTGTCAAACTAAATTAGGTGCTTGTTGAGAAACACCCCCTGTGTGATATGTTTTGCTCACTTATGATTCTGTGCTGGCAATGGCATAAATACTGTGAGTGTTCTTCACAGTTCTCAGACCTTTTGTTCTTAGGACACCTTTAGACTCTTACAGATTATTGAGGCCCCCAAAGAGCTTTTGTTTATGTGTATTATATTTAGATATAGTGTATTTAAACTAAAACTGAGGAAATTTAAAAATATGTACTGGTAAAAATGACCAGAAATCAAATAACAGCATGCCAGTAGTAAGTCCTTAACTATCAATAATAGTACTGAGTATGAATGAACTGAACTCTTCATTTATTTTAAAATAACAATCTATTCTTTTAAAATAGCAAGCTATTATATAAAAAATATATTGATCATTTATTTTAAAATAATTTATATTGTATATATTTTAAAATTTATTTTAACTAAATTATTGTTATTTATTTTTTTTAATTTACTTATTTCAAGAAAATATGAGAGTACAAACATTTTGGTTGCATTTTATATCTTTGCCTCTCCCTAGTAAGGGTTAGAGGTATGCCCTTCCCCTCCACAATGCTTACCACATCCCTCAGATGTGGTTCTAACCCCCTAACCCCCGAATCCCTGGTGAACACCGCCACCCTTTGAGCACCATAGTGTTAATCAGTCAGTACTGATTAATGGCGAGTACATGTGGAGCCCATTCTTCTGATCTTGTGTCACCTTACTTTAGATAATGGGCTTAAGCTCAATCCAGGATAATATAAGCGGTTAAAATAACAATCTATTATTATATCTACATATGGATATGTAGATTGTTCAAAATAACAATCTACATATTGATTATGTATATATACCACAAATTTCTTTATCTATTCATCTGTTGATGGATGCTTAGGTTGATTCCAAATCTTGGCTATTGTGGATAGTGCTTCATTAACATGAGAATCCTACCAATCATTTATTTTTAAATAACAATATATTAGAATATTATATATTATAAAATAACATAAATGACTTTTTTGTGAAAAATAACCTTATTTTTTAAAACAAAAAAAAAGCTTTAATTAGAAAATTGGCCTTGTTTCACATTTTTGCAAGTTTCTTTAATGTCTGGCTTAATAGAAGACAGCAGGATTCTTATATCTGCCTCTGTGTTTTATTTGTTACAACATTTCAGATGATGTAGCCTCTGGAAAACTTCACTGTATGCTCATGAGAGAATGAGAATTAAAAGGGCAAATAATGTCTTAGTATTATTATGAAAATAGTTTTGACCTCACGGACTCCCTGAAAAGGTCTTATGGACCGCCCTTGGGTTCTCAGGTCCCACTTTGTGAACCACTGTGTTAGATTATAAAAATTGGGCTATCCTTATACATCTTTATTGTGGAATAAAACCACTTATTGGAACCATTATTGTAGCGTGGTATTGGAGTGTAACAGCCTAGGATTTGAAGAGTAGCTCTGACATTCAGTTGCTTTGTTATCTTGGGAGAGTTAAACTTTTAAACTTCAGTTTCCTCATCTGAAAATGAGCATAATAATGTTCACTTCATGGGTTATTTTTAAGGATTGGTATTCTTAGAGACCTACAATTTCTGGTGGTTTTCAGTTATCAGAAGCTTATTACTGAGAAACTGGTGAACTCTGGGTATCTTGATAAAGGTCCCTTTCTAGTCCTCCAAAGTGGAGAAGCTGGCTCTGTATTATGGTAATTTCAGAAAACAAATGAATGGCTGGAAGATATTGTGGGACCTGTCTGTAAAGTTACTGCCAACTACTACTGCTGGTATTGTCCTCGTGTTATGACGGAGACTCTGAGGCCCAGAGGTGTCCAGTCACTGAGACAGGGCCGAGGCCAGCAGGAGAGGTGGGATGGGACCTGCAGGGTCTGCCTTCAGAGTCCTCATTCTTAACCAGCACTCTACACAGCCTCTCTAGGCAGCGTTTTTATTGTCATACTGCAGATTTTGGAATTGGACTCTGAGTTTAATTTTTGTCATTTTCTGAATGTATTTTATGTTACAGAAAAAATATTAAAATTTACATCCAGGTTAGATGAACCATGGGCCATTGCTACAGAATAAGGGGTGTCCAACGTGAGTTTCTACAGTCATTCACTGCAGTCCGTTTTGCTTTCCTTTGCATTTGGTTTGATTTTGTCAGGATTTCATGTTACTGACTATGTAGATGTCTTCTTATAATATTCTCTCTATGGAGTTTCTCACCATTGATTGTGTAAAGAATAATTTTCAGCATGACTCTTGTCCAAGTTGATGGCATTTTTAAAAATGTTAAGCACAGAGAAATTCCTTCATTTGTTGGATTTTATGAATGAAATAGCTCAAACATAATTTCTCTTCATTCATTTTAATGAATTTTTAACTGCACTGGACATGATGCTTCTTACCGTATCAGTGGCATCACTCCCTAAAGCGCCGGGACCGGAAGTGGTCCAGGAGCAAAGCCGCGCTGAGAGAACCCTAAGCCGCTCCTGTGGCAACTCCTGATTCTCCTTACGGCCCAAGCCGTAGCTCTTTCCTGACCATGTGGTCCCTTATGCAAAGCTGACAGTTTCCTAGACAGAAACGACCACTTAGCTAATGACTATTTTCATTTTGGTTTCATTAGTTTTTTTCAACAAATATTTGATACAAAAATTGTATTTTTATATTTATGTAGCAATTACATGGCTGATTCAGATCTCAGTGTAAGAGGATAAAATTAATCTTTTCTGATGAGTTTTATTTATTTTATCAAAGAAGAAACTTCTGTGTGAAGCTAGACTGCATATTCATTGTTTTTCTTGAATAAAACTATGTGGCACAATTTAAGTGATCTGTGTGATTTAATTTGTGTTAATAGGGTCAGCATTACCATCTGGACTATAAAATAAGACTGCCGGTTGAGGGAAAGAAATTATGGAATTTTTAAACTTTTTATAAGAGTTTCCTTTTAACAAGATTTATTTAATTATGATATTAAAGGAAAATTCCATTCTTTGAGAGTCAGTTTTAAAAATATTTCACAGTTAAAGTTAGTCCAAATTCTATGAAATCACTTGGTTTCAGCAGTTTGAAGAAAGCTCTGAATGAAGTGTGAGATGTTAGCGATTGATCATAGTTCCTGTGTGTGCTGGCTCCCATCACCTTAAACGTTTCCGGCTCTATTTGCTACCTCATCTCCTAGAAGCATTTGTTTTTAATTGCTTTTTAACCCCGAACTCTGTAAGTCTCTCTTTGGGGTTTCTCATTGATGACGAGCATTAACATCCTTCTTCCTCTACTACTAATGCTTTCTAAAGCAGACAGACCCTTGCCGGGCTGAGTCTATAAGGTTTCTTACATCTTTCCATTGCTCTCTTCTGCCCCCATTCTTACCCTGCTTCCAGCCCATCTTCATCTGTATTTGCTATAAGGAAGCAGACTCCTCCTGCTTCCTGTGTTAAATTAATTTAAAACCCCAAACATTTTATGATTGTTTTTTAAAAATTGTACTTTGAGGGGTAGTTTTTGCTTTTGTTGTTGTCATTTTAAACGAATCCTTCTGATAGCTCCCACATAAATTAGATGACATAAAATTTTGTATCTTGCCTTTCATAACTTGGTGGAGTGCTTATATATCATTCTCATTCTTCTGGGGATTGTTAAACCCAAAGTGTTTTTAAACAATTTCCAGAGTGAGTGATTTGCTTAGAATAGATCTAAATATTCAGTTTAGAGAAGCATTTAAAAAACTTCCTCTGATGGTTTGGTTTACATGTAGGTGACTGGTTTTAATTTTAATTTTAATTTTAATCTTTTCAACTTCAGACTACACAGTAAGAAAGAGAATACTGGTTGCGGTAAACATGAGACTGTGAAGGTGAACAATATTTTTGATGTCCTGAAAGAATTGCTCACTTTATACCTGGGGAAATGACTAAAGATTTCAAAGATCTGTTTTCCCAGGAATAGCAAGAAGAATTGCTTTTTAAAGAGCCATGCTGAAGGCAGGGATTTTAGGCTTTCCTCATCAAAATCCCGGAGGGAAAAAGGACCCTAAGCACAGTCCTCTAAAAGGTTATCATGCAGTTACAAAAATCCTGTCTTAGATTAACATAGCATCTTATGTATGGGAGTCAGTGTCTTCAGCAGTTACAATTTCAAACTGTTTATTCTGTCAAATGAGTGCATTTCACTATGGTGGGATAGTACACTCCATTTTCCTTTTGAACGACTCCTGAACTTGTCCTGATACTTAAGATCTATCTATAACAGAGAGGAAACTAGAACTGTCACATAAAGACTGAATGGTTCAAGGAGCAAATGCAGTCAGTCCATTTCTTCCTAAAATACAGATTCATAAACTCTTTTGATATGTGGGGATATTCCAAGGGGTACTGTATTCATCTGTAATTCAGATTGTATTGAAAGCATCCTAGAAGGAAATAATGACTCTGTTTCTGGACAAATATATTTATTTTTATTGATTAATTATTCTTTCAATCAACAACTATCCAGTGAGTATCTGCTATGTGCCAGGCATTCTTCTAGTGCTGGAAGACAGTAACAAGCAACAGACCATGTCCCTGCCGCTGTTGGGCACACTTCGAGGAGTGGGGTTACATGACAGGAGAAAGACAGTAAATTGAAGTAATTCCTGCTAGCAATAAATGCTGTATTGATAAAATCAGGGAAATGGTATAGGGAGTAGCTGAGGAGACACCTTTTTATTGAAAGGTCATGGAAAGTTTTTTTGTAAGAAGATGATTTTTAAATATAAGACTTGTCTGGAAATGGAATTGGCCCTGCATGGATGTGGGGCCTGGACATTCTAAGCAGACAGCGGTGCAGGCAAGGCTCGGCGGCAGCAGCCAGCTGGTGTGTTCGAGGAGCAGGCAGTGCGGCTGGCGTCAGGGAGTGAGAGCCAGTGTGGCAGGAGGTGACTCGGAGGGGAGGGCAGCGGACAGCCCACACAGGGCTTGTAGACCATGGGAAGGTTTTTATTTTATTTCAAGTAATTGAACAGTTTTAAAGCAAGGAATTAATATATAATATTTGGATATATATTGTTTAAAAGATGATTATCCTGGCTGCTCTGAGGATTATGGAATGTAGAAAAGATACCATATTGGTGCCTTGCATATATTATTTTTAATCTTCATAATATACTGATGAAGGAGATATTTATGATTTCTGTATAAAAAATAAAGAAATTTATGGTTTCTGCATAAAAGCTCTGAGGCTTAGAGAGAGTAAGTAATTGTGCAAAGTTACACAGTGCGTAAGTAGCAGAACCAGGACCTGAATCTCAATCCAGCATATGTCTAAAGTCTGTACTCTTTTTAATATGTGACTGCAGGGCAGGGTCACCTAGAGGACAACCGCAGAGCAAAGTGAACCCCCATAATCATTATGTCAGGAAAGTTTTAAGTAAACTTATTTTATTGTTGTATAATATACAGGCAAAAAATGTGCACAATCATATAAGCTTATTGCTCAAGGAATTTTTACAAAATAAACACACCTGCATTGCTATCACCAGATCAAGAAGCCTCGCTATACCCCTTCATAGATGCTGCCATTCTACACAGGTAGCCATTTTTCTGATTTCTAGCACCAGAGATTAGTTTTGTCTGTTTTTAAACCTTATATAAATGGAGTCATTATTCTTCGGTGTCTGACTCTTTCTATGAACATTATGTTTGAGGGAGATGCATCTGTCTTGTTGGGTATATTAGTAGTTTGTTCATTCTCATTATTGAATATTATTCCATTGTATGTATATACCACAATATATTTTTTTCCCAAGCAATGGATATTTGTGTTATTGCCAGCTTTGAGCTTTTATAAACAGTGTTGCTGTGAACATTTTTGTATGTAGCTTTTGATGAATGTATGTATACATTTCTGTTGGGATTCTAATTAGAGGAAATTTGCAGGGTTATGGGAAATATGTGTTTTCAGGTCTAGTCAGAGGTAAGATGGATCGGCTCGTACCAGCTTACAAAAGCCACTTTTGCACATCTCTCCCCAGTTCATGCTCAGTGACATCACAGGAGTAGCTTGAGATTGGCCATCAGGGGAGTATTTACCCAAGGAAACTGGCAAATGCTACAAATTACTCCCTCACCTCTGCCACCAGAGAATCCGTTGTTAGACCTCTCCTGGCACGCCACTGACTTTAGCAATGTTCTTACGGTTTTCCAAATTGACTGGACCAGTTTTATCCTGCCATCAACAGTACATGGGTTCATGTTACTTTACATTCCCACTAACATTCAGTGTCTTGGTCTTAACAGCCATTATGGTACATATGTAGTGGAATCTCCTTGTGAGTTTAACTGGTATTTGGAAAAGTTTTGGTTTATTCAGATTAGCCTGGTACCTGCATTTGTGAACTCAGACGTAACTTTTGAGGGCAGATGTTTCTCAGTGAAGACAGAAGCAGTTGAACAAATGAGATTATTTACCTGAAACTTATGCCGTAGGAGAAATTTTTTAATTCTACAGAAGGATAGCAATGCTTTTGAAAGCTTAGATGGTTTTCTATATTTGGGACTTTATTTGAAACTTTCTCACTACTTCTTTCACTTAGAAACTTCTGGATTAATTTTGATATCAAATGAAATTTAACAATATGCATAAATAGAAAATGACATCGTGTGATGTCAACATAAAAGATGAATTTATTCTTAACTCCTGCTCGTGTGTTGCAATGGGATGATAGGTGGCATGAGCAGCAGTGAACTATCAGCTCTAACACCATGTCACCTTCACTTGGCTGGTTGCTTTTTGGGAGGGAGGCAGAGTGGACTTTTCCACCTGTGTCACTGCTGCAAGCAGCCTTCTAACTGGTGATCGGTGGTGATTGCTGCAGCTGCTCTCGCTTTATCTAAGTTATATGCTCTTCTGCACCAGGCAATTGACTGATGGTAGCAGAGCTTAAAATAACTCAGTGAATTTGGATTTGAAAAGTTAAAAGCTCTTTGATACTAAGACAGCATTTGCTACTATATTTGAAAATGATCTAACTACCCTGTTGAACAAAGCACAGTGATATGTTTTATTTTACATCTCCTATTATTTATTTCTTAATTGAGTAATGGAAAAGGAATGAAAGGATATATGAATATAGAAACACATTTCTAGAGCATAGATACATTCTATGAAGTATTGGTGATATTATATCCAAGAAATAATTTGATTGCCACACTGATATAAAAAAATGTAAGTGGCATGAATGGAAGTATCAAGATTCTAATAATATCATAAAAATATACTGGGGAAGAATATATGGAAAACTATATATAGTGACTCTGGATCCTGCCACTTTTTTTGGCTAGTCTTAATTTACTTTTTGTCCTAAAATATTTTGCTTATCACATTGTATTGTGTAAATAAAATTATAGGATTATGCTGTTAACCCCTGTATTGGCAGTGCAATCTTTGTAAATACTTCTTGATTTAGGAAAATAACTTTTACATGGAATTTTTGAAGATTTTAAAGCAAATAAGATGTGTTGAAAATTTAAATCCAGAAAGAGTTTCAGAGATTCTGAGGTTAAGAGGAGGTGAGG
Organism: Cheirogaleus medius; assembly: GCA_008086735.1. Classification (NCBI taxonomy): domain Eukaryota; kingdom Metazoa; phylum Chordata; class Mammalia; order Primates; family Cheirogaleidae; genus Cheirogaleus; species Cheirogaleus medius. The sequence continues at coordinate 28,891,129 of VBSM01002937.1, forward strand.
ATGGTAGAGGACAGGGTTTCCAAAGCTTCCGCCAGGAAATCCATAGCTTGACCCACACAATCTCTTTTCCCACCTTGTGGTCTCTCTTTGTATTTAATCTTTCACTTGTGCTCTGGACCGCATTCATGCTTCTCATCAACCTCCCCATCATCCCTGCACCATTACAATCTTATCAGAACACAAACATGCTCTGTCCTTTCCTGTCTTTCGAAAAAAACAAACCCAAACTTCCTGGGTCCCCATAGTTCTTCCAGCAATCTCTTCACCCCCTGCTTACCCTTAACACCTGCACTCGAGAGAGACGGAGATGTGAATTTCTTTGTGCACTCTCTTTTTCCTTACTGCCTTTCTCTCCTGCTAATTTTTTGTTTTGGCTCCTATTTTTTTTTGGCTACTTCATCTCCATTTATTTAGTTATTTTTATGTTTCTTTTTCTTTTTTTAAATTTCAGAATATTACGGGGGTACAAATGTTTTGGTTACATGGTTTGCTTTTGTACTGCTTTAGTCAAAGTTATAAGTGTGCCCATCACCCAGGTAGTGTACACTGTACCTGTTAGTTATGATTTCACCCATCCCCACTCTCCCCTCCTACCTGTGTGATTTCCTTTGAGTTTTACTTCTGTCTGTGCACATGAGTGCTGATTGGTTAGTTTCAATTTAATAGTGAGTACATGTGGTGTTTGTTTTTCCATTTTTGTGCTACTTCACTTAGGAGTATGGTCTCCTAAGTTCCATCTAGATTGTTGCAAAAGGTATTAATTAATTTTTTATGGCTGAGTAGTATTCCGTGGTGTACATATACCACATTTTATTAATCCACTGATGCATTGATGGGCACTTAGGTTGATTCTACATTTTTGCAAGTGTGAATTGTGCTGCAATAAACATTTGAGTGCAAGTGTCTTTTTGATAAAATGACTTTTTTTCTTTGGGTAAATCCCTATAGTAGGATTGCTGTATTAAATGGTAGGTCTACTTTTAGTTCTCTGAGGAATCTCCATACTATTTTCCATAAAGGTTGCACTAGTTTGCAGTCCCATCAACAGTGTGTAAGTGTCACTTTCTCTCCGCATCCACACCAGCATCTATTGTTTTGGGACTTTTTGATAGAAGCCATTCTCACTGGGGTAAGGTGATGTCTCGTTATGGTTTTGATTTCTATTTCCATGATGATTAGTGACATTAAGAATTTTTTCATGTTTCTTGGCCATTAGTCTATCTTCTTTTGAAAAGCTTTTGTTCATGTCTTTTGCCCACTTTTTAATGGAGTTGTCAACAATTCTATTCAACATAGTGCTGAAGTCCTAGCCAGAGCAATCAGACAAGATAAGGAAATCAAGGCATCCAAATGGGGACAGAAGAGGTCAAACTATCACTCTTTGCTGATGATATGATCTTATATATAGAAAACCCCAAATATTCTGCCAAGAGACTCCTGGAATTGATAAATAAATTCAGTAAAGTTTCAGTCTATAAAATCAATGTACACAAGTCAGTAGCATTCCTATACACCAAGCTGAGAATCAAATCAAAGACTCAATATCTTTCTTTTACAAAGAAAATAAAATACCTAGGAGAATATTTAATCAAGGGAGTGAAAGATCTCTACAAAGAGAACTACAAATCACTGAGGAAGGAAATTGCAGATGACATGAACAAATGGAAAAACATATCATGCTCATGGGTTGGCAGAATCAACATTGTTAAAATGTCCATAGTACCCAAAGTGATCTACAGATTCAATGAAATCCCCATCAAAATACCAATGTCATTTTTTGCAGATGTAGAAAAAATAATTCTACACTTTGTTTGGAATCAGAAAAAAGCCTAAATAGCCAAAACAACCTAAAGCAAAAGGAACAAATCTGGAGGCATCACTTTACCAGACTTTAAGCCATATTATGAGGCTACAGTAACCAAAACAATATGGCACTGGTGCAAAAATGTAGACATAAACCAATGGAACAGAACTGAGAACCCAGATAATAAAGCCATTTGCATATTGCATCTGATCTTTGACAAAGTAGACAGCAATATACACTGAGAAAAAAAATCCTATTCAATAGATGGTGCTGGGAAATTGGGTAGCCACATGTAGAAGATTGAAACAGGATCTGTGTCTGTCACCACTCACAAAAATTAATTAAAGATGGATAACTGACTTAAATCTCAGACATGAAATCATAAGAATTCTAGAAGAAAATGTTGGGAAAACTCTTCTAGATATTAGCCTAAGCAAAAGATTTATGAACAAAGACCCTAAGGGCAATCACAGCAACAATAAAAATTAATAAATTGGATTGGATAAATTAAAAAGCTTCTGCACAGCTAAGGAAATAATCAACAGTGCAAACAGATAACCTATAGAATGGGAGAAAATATTCACATGCTATCTATCCAATAAAGGGCTAATAACCAGAATCTAGAAAGAACTCACCTGACTGTTACTTCATTGCATGTTACCCAATCCATGTTACCCAAAACTTCGTGGCTGCCAAGTCCAGCAGCCTCCTCTGTCTTCATTTTTCTTCGCTGTCTCTCAGCAGCACAGCTTAGAAGGCTCTCATGGGCTGAGCCCTGCACTTTCTCCAGCCCCATCTTTGCCCTTCTCTATGCAGACGATGTTCCAGTCACACTGGTCTTCTCTTAGGTCTTTGAACACGTCTAGCTCTTTCTCTCCTGAGGGCCTATCCCCTGCTGTTTTTTTGGCAGGAGAGAGCTTCTCCATTTGCATGGATAATTTCTCATTCTTAGGTCTTAATTAAAATATTAACTCCTTACAGTTGCCTCCCTTAACTACTTTATTTCAGCTCACTCCCTGATTCTTCTCTATTTTAGCTACTTATTATTTTTTCTATTTGGCATTTATAATTTACTTTATATACTTGTGTATTTACAGTTGTGTTTACTTCTTTCTTTTCCTCACCTGTCTTACTAGACTATACACCCCATCAACTGTGTCTATGCTCTGCTCACAGTGGCAGCTTTGCTATCCAGAACTGTGCTAGATATTACCTATGGATGAATATAAATGGATCTAATTGATTATAGTTTATATTAATATTACCATGGTTTCATTCCAATAAATAAGTCTTGTTTTGAATTCAAATAGTTAAATGCAAGATATAGCATTCTCAAACATTTTTAAACAAAGAGTTTCATTTTTTCATAGATAGGATACTGCTTTAAATAAACTGCCTTTTCATTGAATTTTTCATCCAAAAATCTTAGGTAACATTTTAAAAGCTTTGTATCTGATTATAACACCTCACTTAACTGAATCTACATGCTTGTATTTAATCTAAATTAGGTAAAGGTGTGCAGCTTGATACATTATAAAAGATGCTAAAATCTCCACACTCTCAATTTACTCCTCCCTGGTCTGTGAAGTTGAAGTTCTGCCTTGCCCTGAATCTTAACTTCTGTCATTGTAATTGCAGCCAGAAGTGCAGAATAATTTGAATGCTTTTGACAGGGATAGCTTCAGATAATATTTTATTTATGTAATTAGTTTGGCTTAATTAAGGGTCAAACCTGAGGGGCTTTTCCTACCATTGCTATCTATACCGTGCATTAAATGCTTTTAGTTTTGCCCACGGTAATTCCATTCCAGGACAGATAAATCCCAGCAGGACATTCTGACCTGGTTCTGTCCCCTGTACACCCAAAGAGATAAACTCAGTGTTAGCTTCGAGGTCCTTGTGCTTTTGATTTGTTCATCTTTTCCAAGGCTGCATTGCAGAGACATTGCTTCTACCCTGTTTTCATTTCATTCTCTTTTCTTAGCCCCAATGTTCTCTTTTTCTAATATGAAAATAGAAGCATTATCTTCAAAAAGCTGTTGATAACTGCTCACATATCTGGGAAGAGAGGCAGACCCTGACTGGGACATGTGGCTTTTTCATTTCTACTCTCCTTTAGCACAGAAATTCTTGCTAAATAGTTTATTGTCATTTAGAAATTTTAATAGATATAGGGAGTTAAAGGATAGGAAATAAAGAAAAGACATTCTTCATTAACAGGAGAAGACCTGGGGCTGCTGAATGAAGGAGAGCAGGTTGGAAGACAGGCCACTGAGGACAGGAGCCTGAGAGCAGTGAATTGACCGGAGGGCTTGGAACCGTAGAGAAGGTAACAGTGCTAGAGATAAACGTTATGTGTGGTAAATAATGAATATATCAAATACTAATTCTTCAAGTTTTCTTTATCTTGGTTTTACTCCTACCAGACAAATGCCTATGACTGTGTGAATCTTGTCCAAACTCATTAGTGGATATTTTTATTCTGTGGGGAGGTAAAATGTATGGTCCTTATGGAATGCTGCTTGCCTTCCTGACTTTTCCCCTTTCAATCCATTCTGTACCTTGGCTTTCTGTACCTTGGCTGGCAGATTGATTTCCTAAAACATCCCTTTCATCATGTCGCTTTACTACTCAGAGCCCGTAATGGTTCCTGATGGCCTACAAACACCTCAATCCCCAGTTTAACCATATCCAGCATTATATCCCAGTATTTCTCCACTCACATCTTTTGCTGTCTCCCTCAACTCACTTCGGACTTCTTGGCTTTGCATTTTTAAATTAATTTCTATAGAACACAGATATCTTTGATACCAATAGTAAGACCAGTGCTACCTCACTCTGGATGATACAAATATATATATATTTTTTTTGGGACAGAGTCTCACTCTGTTGCCCAGGCTAGAGTGAGTGCCGTGGCGTCAGCCTCGCTCACAGCAACCTCAAACTCCTGGGCTGGAGTGATCCTTCTGCCTCAGCCTCCCGAGTAGCTGGGATTACAGGCAAGCGCCACCATGCCCGGCTAATTTTTTCTATATATTTTTAGTTGGCCAATTAATTTATTTCTATTTTTAGTAGAGACGGGGTCTCACTCTTGATCAGGCTGGTTTGGAACTCCTGGCCTTGAGCGATCCGCCCGCCTCGGCCTCCCAGAGTGCTAGGATTCCAGGCGTGAGCCACTGCGCCCGGCCTGATACAAATATTAATAAGGTAAGTGGGGAAAGGGAAACCCTAAAGCCAAATACATAGATAACTATCTTTATGCAGTTCTTTTACCTGGAAGGCCTTTCTTTTCTTCTTTTTATTATAATGTAAATTATTTAGTGTTTACAATTTTTAATTCTTTATCATGTACCATCTATTATATCAGTGCTTCTTAAACTCAAATATGAGCAAGAAGCACCTCAGGAAAGCCTGATAAAACAGATTCCTGAGCCCCACTTGCTGAGATTCTGAGTCAATACATGTGGGTTGGGACCCTAGAATTTTCATTTCTACCAAGTTTCCAGGTGCTGTTGATGCGGAGGGTTCAGCAACCACACTTTGAGTAGCTCTAGTCTATCTAACAACCCTAGGAAGTTGGTTGTATCATCTTCACTGTGGACATGAGAAGAATGACACTCAAAGAAACACAGTTGACAAGTCATAAGCCCTATGACTTGTGAATGATAGCACTGGAACTCAGGTCTTCTGGGCTGCGATCAAGTGTCATTACTACGCTGCTGCTGGGACTGCAAACTAGTGCAACCTCTGTGGAAAGTAGTATGGAGATACCTGAAAGAGACACAAGTAGATCTACCATTTGATCCAGCAATCCTATTACTGGGCATCTACCCAAAGGAAAAAAGACGTTCTATAAAAAAGACATCTATACTCGAATGTTTATAGCAGCACAATTCACAATTGCAAAGATGTGGAAACAACCCAAGTGCCCATCAATACATGACCATGAGTGGATTAATAAAATGTGATATATGTATACCATGTAGTTCTACTCAGCCACAAAAAGCAATAGTGAACTAGCACCTCTTGTATTATCCTGGATAGAGCTGGAGCCCCTTCTACTAAGTGAAGTATCACAAGAATGGAAAAACAAGCACCACATGTACTCACCATAAAATTGGTATTAACTGATCAACTCTTAAGTGCACATACAGTAGTAACATTCACTGTGTGTCAGGCAGGTGGGGAGGTGGGGATGGGTATATACACACCTAATAGGTGTGGTGTGCACCATCTGGGGGATGGACAGGCTTGAAGCTCTGACTCGGGTGGGGCAAAGGCAATGTATGTAACCTAAACATTTGTACCCCCACAATATGCTGAAATAAAAAAAATTGAAAAAAAAATTCCAGGAAAGAAAACCATAAAATAATAAAATTTAAAAAAAAGGACTGGAAGTAGACATCGTAATAAGTAAAAAAACATGGCTTTGTAAAGGTATCGGTCTGTGAGTGATGTGTTTTATTTTCTCTGTTATCTGTAATTAGTTATATTAAATTTCTAACTAAAATGTAATTATGAACATTTGTTAAAAAAAAACCAAACTATTGCATCCTACTGTCTGTGTACAGTCTCAGTCAGGCAGAAGAGTGAGAACTCTTGTTTGTAATCATTTATGGTGCTTAGTACCTGGATTAAGAGTTCTCAAAGTGCAGTCCACAGACCTTATGGGTCTCTGAGATCCTTTCTGGGTGACTTAGAGGCAAAGCTATTTTCCTAGTAATACTAAAACATTATTTACCTTTACACTGGGTCGACATCTGCAATTATGGTGCAAAAGCAGTGGTGGTTTGTAAAGCTGCTGGCATTTTAGCATAAATCAAGGCAGTGGTACCAAACAACTGTCCTGGTTGTCAGTGTATTTCTTCATCACCATATACTTGCAGTTTGAAAAATGCCAGTTACACTAAAGAGTATCTTTATGAAGTAGTAAATCTTTCTTAAATCTCTGCCTTTGAGTGCATGTCACTCTAACATTCTACATGACACAACGGGCATAAAGTACTTTGGTTGCATTCTGAAGTATGATGGTGTGTTGAAGAAAAGCACTTGTATGTGTTTGAGTTGCAAGCTGAACTAGCTGCTTTTTTCATGAATATCATTTTTACTTGAAGGAACAACTGACAGGTAAACTAGGGTTATTCTAATTTATTTGGCAGACATTTTTTTAAATACATAAAGTGAGCCAGTTGTTTTTTAAAAAAGCAACTGACATTTTTTATTGCCAATGAAAATAAATTGAGTTCCCATAAAAAAATTCTAAATTTGAAAATCTGCATTCATCACCATTAGCTAGACAGTTTCCCAATACTTAAAACTTTTCTAATTAGATGGCTGGTGGTATTAATGATTGTGATTTTTGGCTATATTAGGAAATGGGTCAGCATTTGGAAGATCTGAACAGTTCAGTGAACCAGTACTTTTCACGTGGCCAGTGCTTCATGTTATAAAGTCATGCATGGTTGACCGAAAGGTCCATTTAATGTGCAAGTAGACTAATGACTTTTAATGTAACAGAATACAAAAAGTTCATGTATATGGTTTATAGTGTTGTATTTTGGTATAGTATCAAAGAAGAATAAACATAATTACCAGAAAAGGCTATTACAGTACTCCTTCCTTTTCTAATAACACATCTGTGTGAGGCCACTTTATTTTGTAGATTTTAACTGAACAACGTATCACAGCAAACTGAATACAGAAGCAGACATAAGAAATACACTGTCTTCATTAAACCAGATGGTAAAGAGAATTACAAAAGTGTTCATCAATGCTACTATTCTCACTAAAGGATTTTGTTTTAGAGAATGTGGTTTTCTTTTTTTTT
>VBSM01002937.1:28908853-28930488 GCA_008086735.1 Cheirogaleus medius
TATTGTTTGATTGCTCCTAATGTCTCTGGAGAAAGTTGTGAAAGAAAAGGTTTGGCTTAGGGATTTGAATTCCTGGCTGAAGTGCCTCATAAATGACCTAAGAGCCTCAAGGTGTGTCCTGAAGGAGAGCCTCGCCTCCTTCAGCAGCAGAGCTGAAATAGCTGAAAATTAAATGCAAATATCATCTGCAATTGGCTGAGTCACAACACAAATTGAACTCCCAGCCTCACAGGCAGCCGCTGTTAAAGTGTGAGCACTGGCTGGGAAAGAATGGGATTCTGTGTGCCGGGATGGGATGTGTGGAGGACGCTGAGGAAGTTGGGGACAGTGAGCCCTAAATGCTGATGACTCTCCTTTGCTAGTGGAAGAGGTCTCCTGCCCTCAGTGGAACAGACTTCCCCGCCCCAGCAGGATGGGCCTCCCCATCCCCACCCTGGTGGTGGCTGCCACCCTGTCCTCCATGTTATGGCCTTTCTGCCTTAGTCCGATGGCATCAACCTGCGCTGCCTGAGGAAATGGCAATGGCCTTCCTGAGGCAGTTTCCGCAGACACAGTGCTAGCTCTGCTCTGGGCCTCCCCCACCGCCCTCTTTGCTTCTAGACCTATAAATAGACTAAAGTCCCAGCTGGCCCCTAAAAGTGAGGTACAAAGTGTGAACCATGAGGAAGCGCACTACACTCCAAAAAGCTACTTGAGTTTTCTAACCTATACAAGCAGAAATCTGGGGAACATGTGTGGGAATATATATTAAAGGTGTGGATAATGATGGTAGGAATATAAAGTTGGATCAGGCCAAATTTGTTGGTATGGACTCACCAAGCAGATTCTGCATTTAATGTTGCAGCTCGGGGAGTTAGAGAGGGCTCTATCAGTTTGGTCAGCTGACTGAAATAGGGATCGAAAGATGGCTCGCTGTGAGTGAATTGGAAATGCCTGAACTGCTTTGCTTTAATGTAGAGGAAAGGATTCAAAGGCTTAGGAGGATTAGAATGGTAGAGTGGATTTTCCTTGTAAGACCTAATCACCCACACTGGAAGGATCCAGAAGACATCATTCTGTATTCTTGAAGAGTTCCATTATTAATTCCTTTATGTTGGCCAGACTTTACAATGGGAATTGCAGCCACTCAACCGAACACCCTAAATATAGTGGGAACAATTAGATCTTGGGGTAGTGCTATAGTTTGAATGTGTCCCCCAAATTTCATGTGCTGAAAAATTACTCACCAAATTGCTATGTTGATTGGAGGTAAGGCCTTTGGGAGGTACTTAGGATTAGACAAGGTCCTCAGTGTGGGGTCCCCACGGTGGGCCTGGTGGCTTTATCATAAGAGGAGGAGATACCTGAGCTGACACACATGCTTTCGCCCTCCTGCCGTGTGCTGCCCTCTGCCACAGTGCGACATAGCAAGATGGGCCTCGCCAGAGGCCAGCGCCAGGCTCTTGGGGTTCCCAGATTCCAGGTCATGAGCCAAATAAACCTCTTTTCTTTATTAATTACCCAGTCAGTGGTATTCTGTTATAGCAACAGAAAACAGAGTGAGACATGGAGCAAGGACCAAATGGTGGCATTTAACTGCCAAAGTCATGGTAGGCATAGTTACCCTAACAGACGTCAGAATCAAAGCATTAATCAGAATAGCCTGACCACTGTAGACCTATAGTGTTGGCTAGTGGTTTACAGTGTTCCTAGAAGTGAAATAGATAGAAATTCTACTGAATTCTTAGTTTGATCTGTATAAGCATAAAAGTACCAGATCAAGGGAACAGAGGTCCAACTTGAATCATAAAAACAGAGTGTCGGCCCCTCAGTGAATTTTCGGACTTCACCCAGTTGACAGATCCAGAAGCCCTTGAGCAAACGGAAGGCTGGGTCTCCCAAGGAAGGACCCCTCAACACCACTGAAAATCTGTGCTGTTGGCCTTTCTCCCAGCCTTCACCAAAAGGATGTATGGCCTTACAAGCGTACTTTTGCACTGGGGAAAAGGATACAGTCACACTGTGTGGGGACTATTGGACATTGACTCTAAACTGACACTGATTCCAGAAGACCCGAAACGTCACTGCGGCCCGTCAGTCAGAGTAAGGGCTTATGGGTTCGGGTGATCCATCGCGTTGTATCGCCAGTGGGTCCTTGAAGCCATCCTGCAGCTGTTTGCCCAGTCACACAATGTGCAATTGCAACAAATATACTTAGCAGCTGGCTGAATCCGCACACCCTTTCACTCAAAAGTTATTAACAAGCCCAAGGAGTTTTTCTTATGTGAGTTGTATCTATTTATCACAATAAAAATTTAAACAGAAAATTTAAGAATATCTGCTAATTATTTAAAAATAATAGAACCATTATACATTGACATAAATATTATTACAAGAAATAACTATTTCTAAACAAAAAAATGTGGTAATAAAAGTGACATTCCTTCACATTTTTTACAACTCTTCTTCGTGTCTGGCTTAAATATACCCTAATTCTTATATCTGCTCCTGCCTTCAGTCTGTTGCCATGTGTTATTTGGTTGAAATATCTGAAGAAAATCCAGCCTCACACAGGTATGTGGTTGGCAAAGGAAGAGTATTATGGTAGCATTTTCAGATAATTGTAGATTTCTTTCTTTGATAGTACACAAACATTCAACAAGTGGAAGTTTCTTAAAGGTTAGTAGTAATGAGGAGCCTGAAGCTGTATCAGTGAACTTCTTGTGTTCATTTACATCAGGATTCATTGGTCTATTTTTCACTTTGAATAGATCTTTTACCTGGGCATGACACTGGTCCAGAGCTTTAATTATACCACTTCCTTCCATAACATTCTGATGAAACTAAACATGAATTATAAAATGTAAAACTAAGCATGACTTACAAAACATGAAACTACACAGGATTTACTTGAAAAGAGCTAGGAGGTTTCTAAAGCAAATTGAGAGCTGATGATAAAACCACACTTTAGGGAATTTTCTGGTTTTCATGCCTATTGAACCAGACTGCTGACTTGGAACACTCTTGATAGTTTTATGGGGTTGATATATACTATTTCCTAGATGCCAATGTATTCACTTTATTCAACATTAAACATAAATAGCTATTCATCTTTTGCCATTAACCACCTAATTAACTCTATTACCACTGATAGTTTTCAAATTCTTCAGGTCAAGGCTATTGAGTGCTAATTTCATTTTGGCAGCATCTTAAAAATGTTACTTTGCCCATCTATGGCAGCTTTCCACCACCCCATTCAGCATAGGTGACATTTCCCTATAGATTTTCTCTCTCCCACAGAATGGAGACTCCTCTATACTTATTAACATTGTTAAAGGCTATTGAGGATGAACCTTCTTGTAAAAGTGCCAGATCATTTTGATTTTGTTATTTTTTATTTAAATGGTATAAATGCCATGAGTAAGTGTAAAGGGGATCAGGGCTGAAGACCACACATTAGTTGGTTCCTGGTGTAGGGAGAAGCATATGACAAGTGTCCATGTTGGAATCCTTTTTAGTTTCCAATTGCCAAGAAACGAATATAGGCCATGCTTTGCTTAACGAAGGGGGTACAGTTTGAGAAAGGCATCAGTAGGCAATTTTGTCATTTTGCAAACATAATAGAGTGTACTTCCACAAACCCTAGATGGTATTGTCTACTACACACCTAGGTTATATGGTGTAGCCTGTTGTTCCTAGGCTACAAACTGCACTAAATGCTGTAGGCAACTGTAACACGATGGTTAAGTATTTGTGTATCTAAACATGCCTAAACATAGAAAAGGTAATGAATGTACTGAGTTACAACACTAGGACGGCTGTGACGTCACTAGGGGAGGGGAATTTTTCAGCTCCATTATAATCTTATGGAACCACCCTTGTATATGCAGTCTGTTGGTTTTTTTTGTTAACTTTTTTTAATTTCAGCATATTATGGGGGTACAAATATTACAGTTACATATATTGTCCATTCCCCCTCTCCCTCCTTGAGGCAGAGCTTCAAGCGTGACCATCCCTCAAACGTTGCACTTCTCACTCATTATGTTTGTATATACCCATCCCCTCCTCCCCCCTCCCACCTGCCCGACACCCGATAAATGTTATTCCTATATGTCTACTTAGATGTTGATCCTTTAATACCAATTTGCTGGTGAGTACATGTGGTGCTTGTTTCTCCATTCTTGAGATACTTCACTTAGTAGAATGGGTTCCAGCTCTATCCAGGAAAATACAAGAGGTGCTATTTGATCCAGCAATCCCATTACTGGGCATCTACCCAAAAGAACAAAAGTCACTCTATGAAAAAGACACCTGCACTCGAATGTTTATAGCAGCACAGTTCACAATTGCAAAGTTGTGGAAACAACCCAGGTGCCCATCAATACATGAGTGGATTAATAAAATGTGGTGTATGTATACCATGGAGCACTATTCGGCTGCAGTCTATTGTTGACTGAAACATCCTTCTGTGGTGTGTGGCTGTAAATAGTTTTCCGTTAGATATTATATGTTGATTAAAATGCAATTATCGCCCATGAAGAGATGAAAGCATGCTACCATTTCTATAATTTGTTTGGTTCTTGTATGTCTTGTTCTTATTCATGAGGCAAACCTTTTCACCTTTATACAGATGCTCCTTGACTTATGATGGGGTTATGTCCCAATAAACCTATTGTAAGTTGAAGATATTGTAAGTCAAAAATGCATTTAATATACCTAACCTACTGAACATCATAGATTACCCTTGCTTTCCTTAAACGTACTCAGAACATTTTCAGTACAGTATTCAATAAATTCCATGAGATATTTAACACATTATTATAAAATAGGCTTTGCATTAGATGAATTGACCCAGCATTGTACCACATATTGTGAGCCTGGGACAAGATCAAATTCAAAATTCAAAGCACAGTTTCTACCGAATTCGAATCACTTTTGCACCATAGTGAAGTCAAAAAATGATGTCAAATCATTGTAAGTCAGGGACTCTCTGTACTTTCCCCAGGCTTGACTATGACAAAAGAAGACTGATTTAATAAAAGCTTGCAAAAACTAACCTAAAACACAAGATATTTCTATGTGTATATAGTGTTACCTACATTCTTAAAAAATTACCAAGTACTTCTATGTCTTCTCAAACATGTGCACCCATTTGTGGATCCGGCCCCTCCCTTAACTGTGGGGCAAGCATATTTATGTATAAGAGGCTACTTTTCAGTTTTTAATAGGTAAAATTCTAAATACTGTATTTTTGTAAAGCCTCTCTTGCCAACCTTTGTGGAATTAGTAAATTATGTTGCTAGCTGGATCTTCACGTTCTCAAGAGGTTTATAAGCCTCTAAGTACCTTTGTGTTTTCTGCAAGTGGTAAAGCCCAGGTAGCACTTAGCAGGGAGATGTGTATTTGGACTGAGACTGTCAGTCCTGGCCAGGCTTGGCCTTCACGGCCACCTCTGCCCTTCATAATGTTCCAGTGAGTTCTGTGGCTCATGGGATTGCACAGAGTCCCGGCCGTCACCACCCGAGCTGCTCCTCTGGGGTGCCCCCTTTCACCCGCGGTTCCTGGGCCTCCCCAGACAGAAAGGAACGCAGCTCGCGGCGGCGGCGTGGCCCCTTCTATACGCAGTTCCTGCAACTCCTTTTAAAGTCTCCCCTCCTGCAGGGAAGCTTCGGTGGTCGTCTCTGCCCTCTGCTTCTGGGCCGTGTTCCTCTGTTGGCATCTTTCTCGGGCCTCGGTCACAGCACAGTCCGCACGCGGGACAGCGCGCAGCGTCCGGGTGTCGCCAGGCCCTGCGGGGGACCCTCCCCTCGTGTCCTGTCCCGCCCGGGCCTCGCCTCCGCGCCTGCGGAAAGTGCCCCGAACTAAAGGGAGAGGCTGCACTCGAGCTGGAGGGGTTAAACACCGAAGAAAGTTTATCAGGCTTTCAGTGAGCTAGGCACAGAGGAGAAGCAGAACCTACGAGAACAGCGTTCTAACTAATATTTCTGAAATACTTGTGTAGCAAAGTCTACAAAAAGAAAAATTGTTGCCAGGATAGATTAAGTCAAATTTCACACTTTAAGGTAAGAATATTCCAGTAAGGGCGATGAGGTTATATTACCTGATACTACTTTCTCTTGTTAAATGTTTTGTTTCAATCACATTATATCAATTATAATTATCAACTTCAACTGTGTTGATAAAGAATGAAAAAAAATCTGTCTTTAAATTGCTATGAGTTTTGGAGGGATTGGAGGCAGGAGGGTGGATTTTTCCATAAAGGCATGGCAGGGAAAAAGTCTGTCTCACATACTTGAGTCCCAGGCTCCTTGAGAGGATCTTGAGCTCTTGTAATGCCCAAGGAAAGCTCAGTGGCCACTTTATAATACTATAATCAAACCTTGGATTTGCTTTTTCTGCTTTTACACTAAAGTGTCAGTTTTTTGTGGATTATTAAGTAAATATAAATTATTTAATATTGATTTCTTGGGAGCTAGTACAAGACCCAGTACATAGAAAGAGCCCAGTAAATATTTGAAAATACTTTTCTTAGAGATTTACCCAGAACCATCCATATGATAGTCCCTTCTCTCCAATGAGTAATGGTAGCTTTTTCTCTTGTTTTCCCATCCCATACCTTCGTCCAAGTCTATCTTAAATCACTGGATTCGGATAAGCTCTTTTGGAAGACTCATGCTTTTGGCATCTCTCCCCTGCTGTTCTGGCTGCCTTGTGTTGGTTCTTTATTTTTAGAAGCTGAGGAAGTCTGTGGATATAGCTAGGTTGAAGATGAAAAAAACTTTCAAAGAATAATGTTGTCTATACACTGGCAATGAGAGTGAACTCATTAAAACCAAATTTAATGTGGCAATTTCCAAAGAGGACACTTACGTATTTCTTTTCACTTTGGGTAGGCAGAAACCTAGGCCAGGTGTCTTCTTCATCTCCTTCTCTCAGGCAAATTCCTTGATTCAATTTTATCTTTCATAAAATGGTATGTCTGTGGAGAAGGATGAGGATTGAGATCTTAAGCAACCCACTATGATATTGGAATGTTAAAAAGATATGCCTCAGACAGCAGTTTGACATTTGAAAAGACTATCATGAAAAGATCGAGAAAGTAGCTGAAATCAAATTTAGCTATTCTTTATTTATTCTACAGTGAAGAAAATAGAGTTCATATTATTTTGGCAAAAATATTTTGAAACAAGCAGTTTTTAGGAGTATGAATAAAATTTACTGCTAAGTTGTAAGAAAAAAATGGAAAAAAAAAAAAAAAAGAAAACAAAACCCACCATAGCCGATTAAAAAACCTCATCCCAGTTTAGCCCTAAGCCACATAGGCACTGAGGCATGCATATTTTAAAAACAGATACGCTTACTGAATTTCTTCTCACAGATCCTATTGTGGATTAAGGTCTGACTTCTCATTTTCAGATATTGTTTAAACGGTTTAACACTAGTGGGTAAAATGCTGCACTGGTTTTGTAGAGAATAGTATTCTCATTGTATATGACCTAGGGCAGTGCTTCACAGATTCGTATACCAACAAAACTGTTTCCATTTGGGAACCCACAGAAACAGACTTTGAGACAGATTCCTAGTGCAAAATAATTTATTTGAGAAGTGTAGGAAACACCAGTAGGGAAGTGGGGAAGAGAGACTGGGAAGGAAAGGTAGCCAGTATAAGGTATATTATCAAACTAGTTACTACTAATGGCATTGACCTGAGGAATATCTCTATTTATATGTCTATGTTTATATCTATTTATTTTATCTATCTGTCATCTATCTAGAAAGCATGGGGTTGTTGACAGCCAAGATCCAGTGCTCCTCTACTGGATCCAGATGCTTTTTGACAGTTTTCTTTCTGTACAAAAAAACAAAAACAAAAACAAAAAAAACTTAAAAATGCATTCTTTCTTTCCCCTCACAATCATTTATTAATTTTACATTGCAATATAAATTTAATTTGTTAGTCTTTCAAAGTTATTTATTAAAATCATAATAATTAAGACCATTTGGGAAGATTCTAAATATAAAAAATCGTGTTTCTTTCAAAATGTAAAAATCCATTAATATCATGAAAACATATAGGCATATGTTTCATAAAACAGAGAATGTGATTACTTTTAAGCAGCACAATTTGGCTGGAAGCAGAGCCGTGCTTTTCCAGCATGCGTGGGGAGAGGCAACGGAGAGGCGGTCGCATCCTGGCTCCCTCCAGCCACGGACTCAGGCGGAGTCAGGAGGATCAGTTCATCAACGTAACTCTTCCACGTGTAGTGTCCTAAAGCTGTGGTCCCCACCCCTGTCCGCGCACCGGGATTGGTCCGTGGCCTGTTAGCAGCTAGGGGCGGGAGGGGAGTGGTGGGCGAGCCAGCGAAGAAAGCTTCATCTGTATTTACAGCCCTGCCTGTGGACAAATTGTCTTGCATGCTTACACGAAACGGTCCCTGGTGTCAAAAAGGTTGAGGACCACTGTCCTAAAGTAATCAATACCACGTCAGCTGCTCTTGTCCATCCCAGCTGTCTTGTCTGTGGAATGGGCCAGCATGACATTGGGCCCAGGGGACATGGAGGAAAGCCTCCGGGCAAAGGATGCTTTATTGTACGTAGAGATGCAAAAGGCAGATAAATAAACAGTTAGATATTTGATTTAGACGTTTGGTTTTATTGGTGTAGATACAGTATGTGTTTCGTTATGCCAAGAACAGAAATCTTTTCAAATCAAGATTTAGGAAAGCCTTTTCATCTTGTGTGACTGTGAAACGGAGATGCTGGTACTGATTTTTAGCCATTCCTAACAATTATAACTATAGAGTCCTAATGGAGAAAATTACAGAATGTTCCCTCACTTGTGGTCACTTCAATGGTGGTGATGATTCTTCGATCATAGAATAGGTATAATATTAATAATTGTGTCTTTAGTATACATAATGAGATTAGAGCAGTGCTTGGCACAGAATGAACTCTCAGAAAATGTTAGTTGCTAATATTAATGCTATTATATTTATGTATTATATAACCTGCTTGGGTTATCAAGTGCTTATCTAAATCTAGGTAGTAGAAACATCCAAACATTCCAAGCAAATAACAGTCTAAATAAAGACATTATTAACAACACTACAACATAATTAATAATATATTGTATACTTGAAAATTGCTAAGAGAGTGGAATTTGAGTTTTCACCACAAAAATGATAAATATGTGAGGTAATGCATATGTTAATTAGCTTTATTTAACCATTTCACAATTCATACATATTTTAAAACATGCTATGTACCACAAATATACAATTTTATTTTTCTATTAAAATAAATTAAAAAAACCAAAACAATAAAAAACAGCACTACAACTATATTTAAATCTCAAACTTTAAAAATCAGAGAGAATGCATAATTTTGAAAACAAAGTATATGAAAAATTTAAGCCATATTCTCAATTTTCCCTCAAACATCCTCAGTGTATATATTCCAGATAAAATGTATGAGGTACAGATTCCTTCTCATTTATTCAGGGGATCTTTAGTGAGTTCCTGCAATATGCCAATGCATTAGATCCAGAATATTCATCTGTGATCAAGACAGTCAGAGTCCCTCACATCAGTGGGCCTAAACTGTAATGAGAAAGACAAGGCAATGAAAACCTAAGCAAGTACATAAACAAGATAAGTACAGACTGTAAGTAGGGCTTAGGAAAAGAAACAGTAATGAGATAGATGATAGGTATGGGAAGCCATTCTAGGTGCAGGTTAGTGAATGCTTCTCTGAGGAGGTGACATCTGTGCCAAATGTTAAGAATGAGAATATCAGTCACGTGAAATGGGGGTAGGTGAGGGGAGGGAGAGAAAGCATTTCAACTAGAAAGACTAGCAAATGCAAGGCCAAGAAGACGAAAAAGGGTTGGTGTGTTCAAGTGATAGGCAGGAAGGAAGACCTTTCTTGGACCGTTGTGGATGAGGGGAAGAATTGTGTAGAGTGAGGTTGAAGAAAGGGATACCAGGGTCAGGAACTTGGTTTTATTCTGAGAGAACAGGGATAGCATTGAACCATTTTAAGCAAGGGATAATATAATCTAACTTATGTTTCAAAATATCTGGCTATTTTATGGAGTATGGGTAGTTGGTGTTGTGGGAGTGCTATAAAACGGAAAACCAATTCAGAGACTCTGGAATAGTCCTGGGAAGAGATGGTGGTGCCCTGGGATAATGTGGTGGTAGTGCGGATGGGGAACAGCGAACTGACTTGAGATGCATGTGGAGCTAGAACCTGTAGGACTTGATGATGGATTAGAAAGTACGGGGAAAGAAGAGTCATCGGTTTTGGCTTGAATGATACAGTGGATTTTGGTTCTGTTTCCTGAGTTGGGAACGACTTAGGGGAAGAGCTATATTTTTGCCTCATGAGATACCTGTTACACATTCAAGAGGAGTTTTCAAGTAGGCAGTGGTGAGGTCTGGACTTTGATCTATGTATAAATTTGGAACTTGTTACTGTAGATGGTATTTAAAAGTGCAGGGCTCAGTGTGACAATCAAAAGATGCTGCAGAAGAAAGACTTATCATAAGAACAAGAAAAGTGTGCATGGATTTGGCAGCAAAGAGTTGTTGGTGACCTCAGTATAGTCGTGGACTGTGGAATCTAGCTGGAATGAAAAGGAAAGCAAAGACAGGAAGGGGGTGAAAAAGTAACGAGGCTATGGATGGAGAACAGAGTGAAGTAGAATTAGTGAAGCAGACATTCTAGAGTGAGACAGAAGAGAAGCATCAAAGTGGGATGTTTCAGATGGAGATTTTGGTGGTGATGCATTTATTGGCAATAACAACTTATTATTGAGAACTCTCAGTTGTAATGACAGGAATGAGTGGCTAAGGTAGAAGAGAAGTGTATGAAGGTGAAATCAAAGAACTGGAAAAGCAAGGTTTCTGATGAGTCATCCCCACGGCTGCTGAAGTATGGAGGAGTGACGAATGGTGCAGGGAGTCAGGTAGCAATGTCTTCAATAAATGGGAGATCCATGTAAATGAGGTCCATGGAGGAGAGCAGCCAGAGGGTGGGTGGCATAGCAGGCTGGCGGAACTTCAAAGGAGCTGTGAGTATGGAAAGCTTTTGGTGGAATAAATGGTGTAGAAGCAATAATGTGAATCTAAAAGAATATCAGATTTCTTTTCTGTGCCTGCAACAGCTACAGAGAACAATTTTAGATAAGCATAGGAGCAAAGGGACATTCAAAGAACAGGGGAGTATATGGTCACAGATCTGAAGTTACAGCAAGCAAAGTGAGTGGGGGAGGGGGGTTGGAAATGGGTCAGTTAGGAAAGGTAACAAGAGTCCGCCCTGTGGATACTGCATGTCTTGGAAAACTTGCAGTAAAACTTGCAACTTGGATAACAGGTGGGGATCGACTGTTCTCTTCTGAGAGCTGGTGTGGTGATATGGAACACAAATATGGCATGCCCAGCTATCTGGCACGAATGTGCCCTGAGAAAATGTATGTAAAAAATCACACTGACACAGAATTGCATATATATTTGAAATGTTCGATTACCACTTATGTGTATCATGGAATTTTTGAAAGATTACATCTTAGGTTGTGGTGCTTACTCAAGGAGTGTCATAAGGATTCCTGCTTCTCTGCTATGGGGGATCAGGTTTTAGAGTGGACTAGACTTGGAAATTTCTGTCATCACCAAGGGGAGTTGGGTAGAAACTTAGGGAATGAAATTTTCAGGTTAGAACAGAAAACATATTTCTAGTGGCTGCTTTTTCAGATTGCAATGTAGAGGGCAAAACATCTCCTTAGGAAACAGTGAAACATGACTCTTATTTTGAATTTGAATTCTGAGTGATTGTAGACATAGAGCCTGTATTAGTCATACAAAACATTGGTCACAACAACACATATTCACATGGGAAAAAAACAGCATGGGTTCAGGAAAAAAATGGACACTAAGAGAAAGAAGAAAACAGAGGCAGGAAGGCTAGGAGCCTCATGAATTCCTAGCGAGGGGATTTAATACTAGAACCTCACTGCTTAGTTTTTGTGTGTGTAATTATGCTAATGCATATATAGTAATCTTTTAATTTCAATTATGTTGGTTTAGTTATTCTCAATCACTTTTGGATTTTTCCCCTAAAGCCTCCAGACAAAGAATATCTCCTAATACTAATAAATATAGATGTCTGGACTGAATTGAACTTATATGACAATTGCAGTCAAGATTCTGGAACTCAGAATGGGCAAACCAGGTAAGCAGTGCCATTTTTAGAATGTTGTTTTAATAAGGTTTATTCCTGTCTGGGTCGGCTGCATTTTACATTTGTAATCACCAGGCTGAGAGTATGAAGAGTCATTGCCATGACAACCAGGGCTGACTGACTTGCCTTTCAGAGATGGTAACGATTCAGCATGTTTGTAGATGGTACCTGTGGTTCTCAGTGACTTTCTAAAAGGTCATATCGTTTTGGCAAATATTCTTGGTGGTGTGGATGAGAAAAAACGTGAGCTAAATTCTAGTCATGGCTCTCCCCGAGCCAGGTGTGTTGCCGCAGGGAAATGTCAACCTACTGGGGCCTCAGTTTTTTCATCCATTTAATAGGAAGCTACAGTCAGATTAGATGGTCTGTAAGGTACTTTATAGTTCTGAATTTCTCTGATTCCACAGACTTACCCATTTACGAAACTTTTAAGCAAGACAGTTTACTCTGTAATACTGTCATCACTTTTAAACGTTTTGTGAGCTCTCTTTTTGTCTTACCTCCAGAACTGGTTTGAATCACAAAGAAAACCACTTTCTTAATATTATAATATTTTATCCAGCCTACTCTCCAGATTTTTATTTAAAAAAACCAACTAACCTAAATCTCTTACAGGTTAAAAATTATCCATGAAGAAAAATGTTTTGAGCAATTGTGGTTTTGTTGAGCTGCAAGTATAATTTTTCAAGATAATGGATTTGATACACATGTATATGCTGGAATTTTTTTTTAAATATCAAAGTATGCACTTTAACCAGCAGTTGATTATGTTGATTGTTGTTCACAATAGAAACATGAACTTACTGCTTTGTGAATTTGTTCTTTGTTCTTCTTGGCTGTGTGTAGTGGCTGGTAATCCTTTTTAGCTATCATATATAATAGCTATCTAACTGCTGATTTTTGTGTAACATAAAGCAGTGCTTCATAATGAATCATTTTGTCTGTTCGTGTTCAAGTGCCCTACTATCTCTTCTGTCATTTGAAAAGCTAGTTATGATAGTATGGTTCCAATTGTCAGACATACTCTTTATTCTAAAAAATAGGTTGACCCACATTTAGATGTTTTTGTACTCAAAGGACTTGGAAAGAACTTTTATATAACACTTAGTCATTACCCTTTTCACCATCCCTCTTCTGCTGCTTCTAATGAGGCTCCTCGGGTAACCGGAATCGTCCTTTCCTTGGCGTGAAGGCACAGAGTACCAACTTGTTGGTTACTTGGTTTGGAGGCTCAGATATGGACTTGCTTCTTTTGGTCCATCTTTTTAATGTGGTTTTGGCACGTGGAGTTGACTTAGGTCTGTCTTTTCACTTTGGTCTTTCTTATCTGTTCACTTTTTCATCTTTATTTCCTACTCTTCTCTATTCCCTGTCATTCATTTAATCTAATCTCTTTTATCAGGCCTTCCAGTATTCCCTTTCCATTCCCTTAAATGTTTCTAGACTTTCATCCGAATTCATGTCTTTGAATTCATTCATTATCTTTATCCTTTCTCACTTTACTCACGGGCTCATGTCTTCATGGCCCTGGTGGGCTTCCTGGGACAGGCAGGCCTGTGCATTTCCACGGGCCCTGCAAGTAGAAGGGCCGTGTGCTTTGCTGAATGTTCTGCTGTGGCCATCTTGAAATTTTAGTAAGTTTCGAACACGGACTTCTGCCTGCTCATTTTGCACTGGCCTCCACAGACTGTGGAGCTGTTCCTGATTGTAGTTATTTTTTCCACTTCTAGCTGGGTAATTGGTTTTTGTTTTAATCTCTAATTCTTTTTCATTTCTCATCATATTTTTTATTTATTCCCTTCCTGAGGTACATCATTCTGGCTGCTATTTTAATGTAGTCATATTATCTCTGTTTATTTCTCATATCCTTTAAGAACATTTAGCTTTATAGAAAAATATTATATGGTCGACTTTTTATTAGCTACTCTAAGAGAAAAGAGAATGAGAGAATCAATAAAGATTATAATTCACAAAAGAAACAATCATTTCAGAGAGTACTGTATGGTCTTTCTCTTTCATGAGACTTATCTTTTTATTCTTGTCTGCTCAGGTTAATTGGTTTGCACCCCCCCCCAAATACACAATAATTGGTGGTTGGGGGGCCTACCGAGTGGCAGAGGGTAGCTAATCTGAGGTTAAATATCTCTGCTAATAAGGAACATTGATCTCATATTTTCTATCTTTAAACATAAAACAATGAATTATTCTTTGGTTTTCACAGTTTCACTTGAGGAGATTAGTAGGATGTGAAAACTTCTCTCAAAATATTGGGATACTTCTTTTGGTTTTGACAAACCAAATGGCCTGTTCTTATCTTTTTACCTGGTGAGAGTCCAGGTCAGTTTACCCTGTGACACTGTCTGCCCAGACGCATTTAAACAGTCATTAAATCTGATGTGCCCAGGTTAACCCAGCTGCCAAGGTGTGAGTCATTTAAAAGCTTTTTGATACTACTTACTAGGTGCCAGGCACTATTCTATGTACTTTAAAAATACAAGCTAATTTAATCCTATGAGGTAGATACTATTAATTATCCCCGTACTGTAGTTGAAGAAACTGAGGTACAAATAAGTTATTTGACTTTCGCAAAGACTGAGCCAGTAAGTGCTTAACCACTTGGGTGCGGCGCTCACCGGCGGGAAGCCTGGCCCACAGCGGCACTCGCAGTCCGCACGGCAGTGTGTGCTGTGCATTGACGACGCGTCCGTTCTGCTCTTGTGTGATGAGGAAAGCTTTAAAGCACTGACAGCTTGTTTGACTTTACAGGCAGCTGTAGGAAAATAACTAGGATAACTCCTACTAAGGGCTTGTTAAAAGGTCACAGATTCGTAGTAACTTATTAGCTGAACGTACACACTGCAGCTGCAGAGATAAAAGCTGTAAAAGTAAAAGCTTTTGGCTGTCGGCTACAGTCGACGCTCGGCTGTGCGCGTTCATCTGTGGCTGTGGGCTACAGTCGATGCTGGGCTGTGCGCGTTCATCTGTGGCTGTCGGCTATAGTTGACGCTTGTACTGAAGCAGTTAAATGAGGATTTGAACCCAGGCTTTCTAGTTCAAGTCCACGTGCCTAGGCCCTATACCATGCCACTGTTATAATGCATTATCTGTTTAATTTTGATCTATTCAGACACTTACAGAGTTGGAAGCCTAGATGCCTGATAGTATATCCTTATCATCGTAAGGACTTCCTAAAAACCTCTATTTCTTTAACTTTTCTTGTTAGGAATACATAACAACAATGTAAGTGAATATGAAAACAAACGAGCCCAGATACCAACACTGCATGTGACTCCAAAGTGGAAATATCTGAGATGCCATCCTTGATCTTACTGAGATGAACACTTGACAGTATATCCTGGAAACTATCATTAAAGAGATGCTTCACTAACTGCCACAGTCCCTTTTGGAGACTTGTGATCACAGCTGGTGACATTTCTGACATCTTTTATCTGTTGCCATACTCTTTCTTTCGGCCGGCACTGCAAAGTGTGGTGCCAGATGGCCAATCGATAGATCCCAGCGAGCGTTCCGCTAGGCCAGCAGCCTCTCCACTTCTCAGTCCTGTCTGGGCTTTGCACATTCTTTCGTGAAAAAAGAGAGTTTGGGGATTATTTTCTCTACCTGTAGCTTCTCATGGACAAATGAATCCCTTGTTATTGTAGAAATCTAGTCAATAAAGCTGTCAGAATTTTAAAACATTGACAGTAGAGCCAAATCCAGTGTACTTAACCTCTGTAGTAAGTGCTGAGTGTGAAATATAAGAGAAGGAAATGATATTTATAAGAGAGTGCCTGACAGTTTAAAACGAAATGGTAAAAATGTTAGATGATAGAAAAGAATGCTGAACTTGAAGTTGGGAGAACTGAGTTCGTGGCTTGGTTTTACCACTAAGAATCCTGGGCAAATCTCTGCAAAATGAGTTAATTTAACTTGATAATTATTAGTGTCCAGAGCAGCCCCAAAGGCTAAATTTTTTGACTTCAAAGAATTTTATTTCCATGAGTTCCTTTCTATCCCTGGTGGATAGACAGACCTGGAATTTACATGAGAGATGGCACAGGGCTCTTGTTATTAAGGCCTCTACCCGCTTCTTTTTCTAGCACCTAAGCATCTCTTCTCACTTCTCCTCTCCTGTCCCCTCCCTCCCTAGCAAGCTGGAACTCATATGTCAACTTTGATCCTGTTCTAGAACCTAGGAATTTTTTTCTCTGATCTCTTTCTTCAGGAGACAGGCAAATAAGGCCAGCATGGGTAACTTTACCTCCTACAATCTTAATTTCCCTCACAGACTCTTAGAAATTATGCCTGCTCAAAATAACCCTTGCATAGATGAGTTAGGATAATGCTAGCAGATATACATAAATGCCGATCAGGCCTCCAGGGCTTTATATGAAGTGGGTATTCTTGATCGACTGGTGGCTTCCTTTATGCAGCACTTCAGGATCCAGCTTTCTTGTGTCCTGGGGCTTCACCGTCTTCTATTCATGCCTTTCAGGGTCACCACCTCTGTTTGCAACAACGCAGCAGAAGGGAAGTGTCACAGAGTGTCATGCCTGGAAGCTTTTTATGGGCCAAAGCTGGAAATTGTACATTGGTTTTGTTCATATTCCATTGCTACATCCAAAGTGTGTGGGAAAAGTAGTCTAGTTCTCTCCTAAGAAGAGGAGGGAACTTGTTTGACCAAGAGCTAGCCCTGTGGTTCTCAAAATGTAGGGTGCAGGAGTCACCTGAGGACTGTGAAAACCCAGAGTGCTTGGTCCCCAAACCAGGGTTTCTAATTCCACAGATATGGAGTGGGCCCAATAATTTGCATTTCAAATCAATTCCCAGGAGATGCTGATACTCGGGATCCCGGGACAACACTGACAACCACTGAGCAATCAGTGTTTGCTATATTTCCTAAGTGTGTAACATGACCTATTTTCTGAGGAATTCCAATCTTTATCTGAGAGAGAGGAGAGAAGAGCAGTTGATTGAGGAGCAGGATCTTGGCTTGGGAGGAGGTGGGGGGTGGGTCGTCCAGAGCACAGGTGAGTTCTGGTCTTGGTTCCACTAAGCTGGGTGGCACATCATCTCGTCATCATCTCTTCTTTCCGAACCTTGGTTTCCTGTTTGTGAAATGGGAATGGTAACAATATCAGTTCTGCCTAAAACAAGGAACGATTGAGATCAAATGAGATAAATATGGGGTGAAATAATTATCTTAAAAGCAGATACCTGGATCCTCTGTTGGGTAAGAACTGTCTTTTGTAAGAAAAATATCTTGATTTTTCTGAGCATAGGAAGAGAAACTTGCAGTGCAAGTCTGGAAAGGGAAAAAAAGGAGGCCAAACCACTGTGCAGAAAAAATGACTAGGGATTTGGAAGGAGAGAGCACCCGTGAGAGAAGGGAAGAAACTAAGTGAGAAAGGACTACTGTTTGCCAAAGAGCATTTTAGAACAGGACATTCTAATGTTCGCTTTTCAGTTTGTGCTTCTGGATGTAAAGCTTCGCTGTCTCCCCCAACTTTCAGTAACACTGCAGTTGTCTCGTTGGTGGAAATCAGTGAAAAGACAATGAGTTCTATGTCTAGTTCAGTTCGCAGCAGAGTCAAGAGGATGCCTGGGGTGGGTAGGTGAGCAAGGGGTGAGAGCCATGTCCACAAGGAAGCCGCCACTCAGAGCCAGAGTTTATCATGGAAACCTGAGCCCCTGAAAGCGTGGTAAAGTCTCAACCCGTAGCATCTCATAAAACTCATAGTCTCAAAAATTTGTGTAGGAAGGATCTGACGTGAATGATGTATTTGCATATAATGCAAATATATGATTAATTATTCCTAGACATACAAAAGGGCATCTAAAATTATAAAATTTATAGTAATATCGCTTAAATGACATATTTGAGTATCTTGATTATTCATTCATGTATTATGTATATTATTATACTATTCATTATACCTTCATTGGGCTTTTAAATTTATTCTTCTGTTTTAAGTTTAGGTGTGGATGCATTTTTTTTTAAAAAAAAAAAACTACAAAATTACCCAAACAGAACAAATTGAATTTCAAGGCTAGAAAGTTCTTCTAATAATTTATGGTCCAAGAACCGTGTGACGAAGTAAGGTAGTGTGCATGTAGGTACCAGCCTGAGACCATGTTTGCCAAGAATTTTATAAAAAATACAAGAAAGGATATCTGGTCTTAGTTAGAAATGCTCGTGGAATGTATTCATTATTATTTCTAAAGAACACTGCTGCATATACACAGATATTTTTCAGCAAAATGGTTTAATTTGTAGAGATTTCATCTCATGTAAAATTCATTTCCTATGCATTTTTTTAAAAACTGTAGGAAGACTAGCCTCTCCTTTAATTTCTAAAATATTATAACACCTTTCTTATCATGGTACAATTTATTAAAGAACGTAAATTTTACATTTTCACCTTTGAGAGTTATTTTCTCCAAGCCTCTTCCTTTGTGAGTGTTTGCAAAGCTCTGCACTTGGCAGGCCTGTCTACAGTGCAGAGAATGATCTTTCTCTGGGCTGTTCTTGGGGCAGTGATTAGCAGCGTCTTCACTGAATATTTAACTTCCTCAAGATTGCTTATCTGTGCGGTGGATCAGTGAAAGGTCTGGGTGAGCTGTCGCTACTTTACATAATTAAGTTTTTCTTGCCCAAAAAAGAAAGTAACAAAATATGGAGTGAAAGAAGCCTCAGGTTGGGCTTTTAAAAGTTTCTCTTCATATTATTTTCTTATTTAAAGTAACCTGACACAAAAGCAAAATATTTGAGATTGAAGAGGGAGCTTATGCAGATCAGGTTGACAGACTCGCATTTTCTTGCAAAACTCCTGGGAATTTTCTTCCACAGACCCCTCCGCAGTCAGTGATAAGCAGTAAAAGCCATAAAGAAAACAATTTCCCATTGTTCGAAAGCTGACTGGTTTGATGTGTGGGTGAGGGTAGGAAGAGAAGTCCTATTGTAAGAAAACTAGTGCCAGACAGAGCTAACAACTCAAATGTACTGAAATGATAGATAATTCAAGCTTCTCATGTCACTTTAAATTAGTACAAAATCACTGCCCAGGATTTGTGCGTATCCCTCTTTTCCTAGGTAGAAAATAGGCCCTGGAATTAGGCTGAAATATATATTCAGTGCCCAGGTGGGAGATCCACTGACTTTCCTGGCAGGTGTGAATGAAAACAGACTTTGCTTAGCTGTGCTTCGTCCCTCAGTTTGCTCTCGAGTGGGCTGGTGCACGCAGCGGCATCTCCTGCCCTGTATTTATCGAGTGCTCTAATGTATGGGGGTGTCTTTCCCTGGTTAGTGTAATAGGGAAAATTGCATTTGCTTATCTATTGCAAATGAATATCATCTGGGGAATATAAAAAGCATTTTCAATTCTGCTACCATTATTTCAGAAGCAATCAAATGCAGAGGAATGAAAGTCAAACACGGAGAAAAATGCTGATAGATTGGGCAATCTGCATGGCTCTCTGGGATCATCATTATTTCAGTGTTCAACAGGAAAATGCACATTTGAAAGATGGTAAATTCCATCACATGCAATCAATCATTCATCTCCTATAGCAACAATAATTGTGGAGGAGGTAGTGTTCAGACATTAACTATGTAGTTGTCACTGCTTGTTTGTTGGTTTGTTTGTTTCAAGGCATACTAAATCCTATGTAACATTGTGTATTGTGTGGAAATTCCAGCTGTTAGAATATGGCTCCTAGATGATTTTCAGTTACTGGTACTTGGTACCTATCACCTGTGAATGATGAGATCAAAGTAAATACTGCAGCCACAAAGAATAAGATGCTTGTCATTGCCTTTCTTCTCGAACGTTTTATCCTTTCATTCCAGATTTTAAAAATAGGTTATCTTTCTACATTTTATGCATTTTTTCTACCTTTATAATCTGAAAGTGATTTTATTAATACAGTAAATCTTGGTTGACTGATACTTTAGGAAGATGCTCTTTCTGGGTAAACTAAAAGCCTGACATGGCTCTTACTGATGTTCTTAAATATTTTATTAGCAATGTCTCTCCTCCACCCCCTTCCTGTCCATAGTCTCCTTCAGTTTAGTGATATAAAGCAGGTGGTAGGGTTGTCAAAACTGGGTTTCCATTAGAAACAATCTCTGAATGTGGTGTGTTTTCTTCCTTATTTTTCTCATTATTAGATGTCTCAAGCTCGAAAGGCCCAAATGGCAGTTTGGAGAAAGTTATATCCTGTTGGAAACCAATGTTCTAAGAGTTTTGGAGCCATGAAATCAAATATCATAGTTTCAGTGCTTTCTAAAAAGCTTTCATTTGTGGATTCTGGGTTTATCTTTTTCTTTTGAACTCTGGAAAAATCCCAATTTCCAACCCTACCCCCCCTCCCACCCGCTTCTGGTTCTGGATGGAGCAGCTAACAAGGAAAGAGTCTTACAGGAGGATTGTGATGAATTTATACATCAGTCTTGATATTTGGGATAAAGCTCTTTAGTCACTGACAACTTCTTTAATTACTGATGGTTCAGAAATTTTGTCTTTCTTAACTTTCATTTGTAATTCTTTCCTCTAAATTGAAGTGAGGCTGAACATTCAAATTATTATTTAGTGCAAGAAACTAAACATAGTTTTTCCTTTTTTTATATTTTTTTTGACGAGGGAATTAAAGAGAAAAAAGAGAAAGAAAGGTAGGAAGGGTATAGTAGGGGATATGACACAGTAGGATCCCCTGCCTTAGGATGGGACAGAAAGAGAGTGTTAATAAAAATGAGGAGAGGGCGGTTCCCTGCTTTATTTGAGGTCCAATTCTTCCCTTTTAAAACCTTTTATTGAAATATAATACACACGTGAAAAGGGTAAATATCATAAGTATATAGCTTGGTGCATTTTCGCAAAATAACACACCATACCATCAATACCCAGGACAAAAGACAGACCTAACAGCATCCAGAAGCCTCCTCGTAGTTCCTTCCAGTTACCCCCGACTCCCAAGGATGACCACTGTCCCAACTTCGAACTGCTGAGATTTGCTTTGCCTGTTTTGTGTTGCTTAATATAATATAAATAAAATAATTCCATATAGGCTATCATATATTATATGTTTTACCATATAAGTAGTATATAGTTTCTATATAGTATATGTCTAAATATTAATACTATATACAGTTTATGTACTATATATACCTAAATATACTGTAAATAGTATATAGTATATTAATAGTATACTACATATGATACTATATTAGTATGTATTAATATATTGCTATGTTTTAGTCTATGTAGTAATATATACCAGTATATATAGTAATATATCTATATACTCACACACCATAATCCTATATGTTTAATATAATATAAATCAAATAACACAGAATATGCTTTTTTGTTTGGCCTCTTTTACTTAATGTTGTGTCTGAGATCTGTCCATGTTGC
>VBSM01002937.1:28931884-28945886 GCA_008086735.1 Cheirogaleus medius
CATTTTTTCTCCCATGTTGTTTACATCATTCATTCATCCACTACCCTTTAGCTGTCTTAATTTGCTGTTATACTTGTGCATAGCCATTTTCTTTCCTTAGAGAGATGGGAGTGGTTAAGAGCATAGAATCCGGAACTAGCATGTGTGTGTTGAAAGTCCAGTTCTTCTATTTATTAAATATATCACCTTGGGCAACTTACTCAAGATTTTGCTGCCTTAATATCCTTATCTGTACAGTGGGGATAATAATAATATCTTCCTTATTGGGCGGGTCCTTATGAGGTAGATATTAACTTTTATTAATTTAGGTAAGCATTTAGAGTACCTGGCATACGGACAGCACTATGTAAGTGTAAGGTATTATTGCTTCTCTAACTTGCGATTCATTTTCCCCCTCCATATTGCTTCAATCTCTGAGCACAGAATGGGAGAATAAGGCATGTTAACTCATCAGAACGAGGGAAGAGGTGCTTTTGGCAGAAATAAAAGAGGATCTTTGTATCATTTGCCCTTTGCTCCTACTCCATTAATTTTACACTTTTTAGTTTTCTATGGGTTATTATTTAATTAAAAACCATAATTACTCACTAGAAATCTAGTAAATAATAACATTTAGCGTGTGATTATGAAAACTTAATTTGCTACAATAACTATATTTTTTCACAAAATGATACAGAGAAGTATTAGCTATAAGAAACTCCATATTTTTGCTTTAATCCACTTCCCTGGCCCATTGTTGGCTGTTAGTGTTGATGGCATAGAACTGCCTTTGCAATGTTATGATTTGAAGTTTATGGGAGTGGTGGTGGTGAGGAGGAAGTGGCACCACAACCTGGATGATCCAAAACGACCACATTGCCCCCCTTCCCTTCACCTGCTCACCCCCCCCTCACCTTCTGCCCTGGCCCTGTCTACCACTCCCCATGCACAGGTCCAGGCTGAGCTAGGAGCCATGGTGCAATATCATTTGTCTACAAAATGGAATATACTAATAGAAAATAAATTGCTTATTTTTTCCTTTTCTACCTCTTTCTTGATATTTCCCCAATTAGCATCAGACTTAGGAAAGAGAATCTCACAGACTTGAAAAAAGGTATGTGAAAAATCTAATTCTTTTTATAAGAAAGACAGTAGGATGTATGTGTATAGATATTTCATTATTTAAATTGGACATTAAATTTTCTCATATATACTTATGTTTTGTTATTCTTGGCAACTTAGGTCTATACAAAATGTAGGTTCTAAATGCCATCAAGTGCTATAATTTTCTGAGAAAGTGGTTCAAGAAAGTTCAAAAAAATTTCAGTGCTATTGTCTATTGCCTTAGTCTAAAAATTTCTTTTTATTTCCCATTTTTATTGGCATATAATGTGTGAAACCAGAATCTCTAGAAGACATAGGACACAGATATTATAAAATATTAAGGGTAACTCTCTTATAGAGAAATTCTTAACTGGTTTCTCACATATAAAATTATAAACAATGCTTCAATTTAACAGTTTGTCTCGAAATACAAATCACTGAACATTTCTGTCAAAGTAAACAACTGCCTTGGGTTCGTTAGGCCCTCATGCTATGAGAAAGGAAGTATGCTTATAGCTGTGATGCTAGCAAACTCAGTTTCGAGTAAGTTTATCTATATGAAACAAATTTTAAATATTTGAATGTCAAGTTCCATAGAAATCAACCCAAGGGGTAGGGGAAGAAAATATACTCTCGCCGCATAAATTGTGTAGAAGCCTCATGATTATAGCCAGGGTCTTCTTGAGTTATTTCAAGGTAAAATTCGATTTGTTGTAGTAAAAGCATTTTTTTGGGTTATTTACTTTTGTCTTTGCATCACACATTTATATTATCATATGTACTTCTCAAAGTTTATCCTCAGCTCATGTTTATACATATGAGTCAGGGTGAATAAAACAATGTGTGGCCTTTCTGCACTAGTGATCAACCCTCGGGGAATTTCATAGTCATTATTCAGAGGAGTTATCAGTCCATTCTGTGCTGCTATAACAGAACAGTTGTTATTGGGTAATTTATAAAGAATAGAAATTTACTTTTTACAGTTCTGGGTGCTGGGGAGTCTGAGGTCATGGCATAGGCAGGTTTGGTGTCTGGTAAGGACTTGGTCCCCACTTCCAAGATGGTACCTTGAGCACTATTCCTCACATGGCAGAAGAGTGGAAGACAAAAGAGAGAGAACCCACTTCTGAAAGTTCTTTCTAAAAGGTGTTAAGCTCACCCATGAGGGCAGAGCCCTCATGGCCTAATTACCTCTTAAAGGTTCTATCTCCCAATACTGTTACATTGGCAATTAAATTTTAACATGAGTTTTGGAGGGAACAAACATTCAAGCAATAGCAGTGATCTTGGTTTGCCTGGGTGTGGTTTTAGCACTAAAAGTCCCATGTTCCAGGAAACCTCTCAGTTGGGGCAAACTGGGATGGTTGGTCGCTCTAAGAACTACTTACCCCCAGATAGCTCTACCACTGGCCTGTTAGAATCTTGAATGAATCCATTACATGAACATTGTGTTTTCAGGAGTCCTATGCTAAAATGCATCAAGATAACACATCAATGTCCATTTTCATCATTCATTTTTTAGTGGGAGTATGTTTTTCAGCCATGTAGCTTCCACTTCAGACCACAGAGAGGACTGAAGAGTAATTATTGACAGTGAGGAGAAAAGGAAAAGAACAACCATCTGTTAAGCACTTACTATGTCTGAAGAGTCTGATAGGATTTTAATAGAAGCATTTAAAAATAAACTGAGTATCTGGAGAAGGTATGAGATTGGGTTAGA
Source organism: Cheirogaleus medius (assembly GCA_008086735.1). Classification (NCBI taxonomy): domain Eukaryota; kingdom Metazoa; phylum Chordata; class Mammalia; order Primates; family Cheirogaleidae; genus Cheirogaleus; species Cheirogaleus medius. The sequence goes on from VBSM01002937.1 coordinate 28,934,688, forward strand.
GAGTGGGGAGATGAGAAGCAATTCTCTAAAAGAAGAAGATGGTCATTACGCGAGTGGAGAAGATAGACTTGAGGTCAAACCCCAGATTTTCTCTTGAATCCTAACTCTGCATCTTTTTAATAATGAAATTGTGACCCAAAATCTTAATCTGTAACATTGAGTTTCCTCACTGCTAAAACTAAAATATTATACTTTTTTAATGGGGTGTAGTGTTCTGTGAAAATTAAATAAGATAATGTGTGTGAAATACTCTGGACAGTGCCTACTGCTTAAAAAGCACTGTATAAATTTGAAGTTGCAACTCCTAGCGTTGCATTTATTCAGGACTCCCTGCTCAGAAATCCACGGCCTCTTATTCTTCCCTACTTTTAAGGACCTATCATTGTTTTGTCTCTTTGACATATAAACTGTTTGATGCCTTTGCTGGAAATCACTGGGTTTCTTGTTGCATGTGCATATGGGCATACAAATAGAAAAAAAAAAGCAAACAACAAAAAGCAATTTGGCTTTGTTTATAAAATCATAATGACCAAAATTAAAAAATAAAACAACAACAACAACGAAAAATCAGAAAAGGAACACTATTTTTCTACTATGCTTCATTCTGAGTTACATTCCATTGAGGTTCTGCCAGGCATCAATTCAATGTTTCCAATTTTTATGTGACTCAAGTTACACGTAAGGGGCTGCTATATGAATGCAAAATAATAAAAAAGGAGAACAATTTTAGGACTTCCAGATCTATGCTATCAAAGGGACTGCACAAAAATTTTCATTTTCCTCCATATAACTCTGCCTGAACATTATTTATGGTAGTAGCAAAATAGTAGACAAGGACTGAGTATTCATCCAGCTAAGGCATCTCAGTTATTAATAGGTGAACTGAAGGCCTAAAGTATCATCAAATTTCACTAGCAACATTCCAACGATATAATCATATAAAACCGACATTGTAATGAAATGTAACTTTACATGTACTCACGGATTTAATAAGAAGAAAATAATACCATTTCTCCTATTGGTGTCAATTTAAAGTATACTTTCCTATTTTTTAATATAGGTGCCTACTAAAGATAGGTTCAATAGTTTTGGTGATAAACTTTTAATCTACTTTTATTCCCCCAATAAGTATTATATGTAAATACTTGCAATTGATTTTTAAAGCCCTGACGTAAATATAAAGAACAGAACATCACAGACCATCAAATTTGCAAGGTATAGCAAAGAGTAGTTGGTATAACCCATTCATGTTACAGGTAAGAATTTTGCTTTGAGATTGTACCCAGATGTACCTAGATGAGTCACATCTTTTAATTGCAATTTTCCTTCCATTACATTACACTGTTTTTTTTTTTTTTAAGAAAAATTTCAGCAAATGGTATTGAAATAGGGTTTTAAGGAGAAAGTGGGAAAATAGAGGAGTGCATTCTGGGGTGCCGGATAAGGTCCAATAGTTTTAATCACTTTAAAATGCTGATAAAATAAAGATATAATCAATGTTGTTAGGAAGAACGTAAGGAAAGTTGAACAAAGTAAACTTTTGATATAGAATCCAAAGTGCCCAACAATGGCTTTTCATTAAACCCCAGTGAGAATTCTAAGGAAATTATCTATCTATCTAAATATATATATAACTTTGGCAAATTATAATTTTATATATTTATAGGGTAAATGTGATGTTTTGATATATGTTTATATTGTGGAATGAGTAAATCAGGCTAATTATCCATTACCTCACATACTTATCATTTTTTGGTGGCAAAAACATTCAAAATGTACTCTTTAGCAATTTCAAAATGTACAATGCATTATTATTTATTATAGTCACCATTCTGTTCAATAGATCACTAAACCTTATTCCTCGTGTCTAGCTGAAAGTTTGTACCCTTTGATCAACATCTTTCCTTACCTTTCTATCTCCCACATGTAAGTGAGATTGTGCAGTATTTGTCTTTCTGTGCCTGGCTTAAGGAAATGATATATTACTAATTATTTACCTGTTAATCTATGAGAATACATACTGTACTTTTGGTTTTTCTCTAGAAAGTAAAGGAGTAAAAAGCATGGTTAACTAAGTCCTTTTATTTCTAATTTCTAACCCCATTAGTTCAGAGTTTCTTAAAGTGAGATCTCTAGACCACCATCATGAAAATTAATGTAGTGCTTGTAAAAATGCAGTTTCTGGGCCATCCTTCAAACTTACTGAATTACATCTCTGAAGGATGGTACCTAAGAGTCAGCCCCGTAACAGCCTCTTCAGATGACTCTGAAGTACAGTAATGTTTAAGAACCATATTTAAGTTTTACTCTTCAATGTTGACTAATGATTTGATACTAGAGATAAAGTAGAAGATGGTCTTGTGCATTACTTAGGTTTTAGTGCCATTTGAAAAGGTGGCTGTACTGTGTCCCTTGCAGTGATTTTTAGTTCCATAGTTACGTGAAATAAATATTTCATTGTATGTAGCAGAATCTGACAAGCCTACCAAAGAAATTTCTTAGAACATAAAAGGGCGAGTCTGTAAAGTGTTGAGGCAGGTCCTTTGCATAAACCCTATGGGAGTTGAGCAATGGACAGTGTGTCTGTTAGGATTCTGTAGGATAAATTGGCTTACTTCAGAGATGGAAAAAGGCCACTGAGCAGAAGGTAGCAAATTTTTTTTCTGTAAAAGTCAAGATAGTAAATATTTTAGACTTTGTGGGCTATACAATCTCTGTTGCAACTATTGAACTGTTGTAGAGTGAACACAGCCATAGACAATAAATAAACGAATGAGCATGGCTATATTACAATAAAACTTCATTTACAAAATTTTATTTACAGTCTGTATTAGGCTTGTGGACCATTGTTTGCTAATCCTCTAACACAGAACATTTAGCATGTGATTCAATCAATATTTAAAGTAAAAAACAATAGCACACATACCGAATAAATTTATCTGTATTTATATGAAAACATTGATAAAGTAGATAAAAAGATAGATACAGGGTTTCATTTGCTTTCTGTTCTATTTTTCTTTGCTTTTTCTCCCCATCTGTGACAGATTTGCCCTTTCATGACTAATCAGTGTGGTGGATTGTAAATGTAGCACAAAGCTGACCTCTCATTGAAGGCTAAGTCTGTCACCACAGCTCTTTAAGCCGGCCCTGTGATGTTCTCTGTCCAGCAGAAGTGGCAGAGGCGATGTGACATGAGTTCTAACCCTGGAAGGGGCCTTGCAGCTTCCACCCCAGGCTGGGACTCCTGATGGAGAACGAACATCCGTGCAGAGAGAAGTACAGCTGCCTCAGCCATCCCGCTGTCTCAGGTGACGCTTACAGGTGAGTGAACCCACCTGAGAACAGGTAAGCCAAGCGCAAATTATGAAGTTATGGAGTAGTGATTTAAATAAGATGGTTATTGTTTCAAGCCACTATGTTTTAGTATGTTTTATTATGCAGCTACAGATAACTGATACAAATAGGTAGCAAGGTCATGAACTGAGAATGAAAAGGGGGAAGGTGTTTTTGAAGTTTGATAGAAGGTATGAAACAGAGAAAGTATGAGGAGGTACGTCATCTATGAGGGTCCGAGAATGAACTAGGGAAATATAGTGGGGTGCTGGAGACTACTAAAAATTCACTTAAGGTGAATAAATGTATTAATAGTTAATGTACTTAAAGGCAGGCCAGTCAGAAGGCTTGTGTGGTTTCCCTAGTAATGTCTCAGCTGTGCAGGTGCAGGCCAGGAGTAAGCAGACCGTTGGATTTAACCATGGGTGGTGGAGTTTCAGCAGGTGAACATGGTAAGAGCAGAGCAAGGAACGTGAAGCAAGGGTTTGTTGCAGTCAATGGGAGTGATTATGATAATGCACTGGGTGCAGAGCAAACTGAGGATGTGGTGACTGTGAGAGGCCTTGAGAGGACCGATGGATGGCCAGTCCCCGTGGGGTCAAGGAACTGCTGGGACAGAGTACTAGAAGGAATGAGCTAGAAAGAGGAGCTGGTTGCCAGAGAGTCCAGTGCTTCAAATTAAAATCACGGATGGGATGATGGTTTTGTGATGTGTCAGTTTGGCCCGAACTGTTTTCCCGGAATCCCACGCCTGTGTGTCTCTGTTTCGGGAGGGTGGCTGGGCGGCCGCAGCCATCTTGCTGCCACTGTCCAGCGGCGGGAGGAGCAGAGCTCCCGGAGCTCACAGGCACCCTTGCCCGCCTGCGGCTCGTCGCATGGCCCTGGGCAGCAGCCGCCCGCCACCACCCTGGATCTTCCTCCAGCTTCTCCAGCCCCTCGGCCCCTGCTTTGCTTCCCGGTGAAGGTATTTGCTTCTCCTGTGCGACAGCCACGTCATCAAGGTTGGAGGCAGTGAGAGACCGGCCTGGCTTTCAGTCCGTCCTTATGGGTTCCAACTGGTTCTTTTCTCTGCTTTGTGTCCGGCTTCCCTTTTTAACTGCCTACCCTGTGGACTTGAGGCTCCAGCATCTGCCATGAAGACAACGGCCTTGCACAGTGAGTAACCAGCTTCCTCAGTCTGTATGGCTCTGTCCTTGCTTGATCTCTCTTTTGTGGCTGTTTCTCTGACTCAGCCCTAATGTAGAGGGGTTCAGTCTGGGTCGTTGGCATTGATAACAAGGTCTAGGGTATGCCCATGTGAGTGGATGGGAAAGAGTAAACGGGCTCATTGGAAGAGAGGCAGTCAAGCAAGTGAAATAACAAGGTATTGCAAGGGTCATCTTTGTGCATGTTGAATTCACCAAGAATGACCAAAATAGTGTTGCGGAGAATAATATTGAACTCGGAAGCTAAAATCCTCAAAAACCAAGGCCCCACTGAGAGGCTCCGAGGAGGCGGAACAGGTCTGATGGCCTAAGCCTTCACGGGAAGGCTCAGGGGCGCAGGATGGCAGTGGACACAAAGGACTGTTGAGGAGGAAAGCTACGAGGCCTGGGGTACAAGGTATATAGAAGGGTAAACTTGTGAAGTCCTGCAGCTCCTTTTGTGTAAAGTCCCTGTGCCCTTTTAGCAGGCCCAGCACTTTTCTGACCAGGTTATACTGTGACTTGACTTTAATTATTGATCTGGTGATCAGGTGGGGATCAACTCCAAGAGTGAGATGAATCTAGTTAAAAGGAAGTATGGGATGGTTATCAGCTGTGGCCTTAAGCCCAGCTGCATCCAATGCCAGGTGGATACAGGCCTGTTGCTTCAAGGTGGGGTGGGAGCGGGGGGAGACTCTACAGAGCTGTCCAACCTCTGGGCTCCCTGCACGCTTGGCTGAGCACCCTGTTGCAATTGCATCTTAGTTCTCCCTCTGAACTGCGCTGTGTTTCCTGGTTCCTTACAGAAGCTAACCCTGAGAACACTCCCAGGAAGCCTTTTGCATGCACATCTCAGTCTTAAAGTTTGCTTCCTGGGGAAACTGACCATTCTCCCCCCTTTGCTTCTGGGGTACCACATTCTCTTGGATCTTGCTATGCCTCACCATCTCCTTTTCCTGAGTCGTTTTCTAGGTTTTCCTTATTTCCCAGGCTTGTAAACATTGACTTTTTTCTTTTTTTCTATTATACATTCATTTAGGGGTGATATCATTCTGACTCACGGTTTTAAATACCACATATAAAAAATGGGCTGAAAAAACTTGGATCGCTATGTCAAGGCTAGGAGCCCACTTTTGAGATTAATCATCATGAATTTAAAATGAGACCAGTTGGCAAGATTACATAACTTCTTTTTCCCTAGTCATATTCAGTTGTCTGATTATAAATAGGCATTTATTTGTTCATTCAATAAATACTTATTCATTTTCTTCTTTGTGTTAGGTGTTTTTCTAAGAGGAAACTGTAGAGAACAATATAGACCAAAACCCTTGTCCTCTTTGGGTTTATATTCTGGCAGAGATAATCCATTCCTCAAAGGTCCTTGTTGGCCAGTGGGTAACACAAATTCCTTGAGCTTTAGTTCCTTAAACTGTTGATTGGAGAGAATAACATCCATCTTGCAGGTATGCTTTGAAGTTTAAAAAGAAAATGTATAAAATGCTTAGGATCTTGTCCTACACATAGTAGAAATTCAACAAATGGTAGTCCATTTTTAAATAGAAATATCTTAGTTCACATACATTTTTTTGTTACTGCCTTAGATTTAGTTGCCTCTTAAAACTCTACCTGGGATTTCAAATATTCTTTAACCTGTGATATTTATTTCACAACATTAATAAAAAAAGATGAGTTCATTCTACCAATAAATATTTAATGAGTCTCTACTTGGGGCACACAGCAATAACAGACGGTGTAATTTCTTCTTCTTCTCTTGCTGCAGGTGGAATGACTAGCACATATGCTTTGCACCCCAGAGCATGTTTCAAGAACACAATCCTCAACACTTGACGACGACCCTTTTCCCGGCCACTCCCCTTGAATAGAGAGCCACGAAGTTGCGTTCAGCCGGCTTCAATCCTCCCCTCTCGCAGAACCTAGATTCTTAAAAATGAGTTTATTACTTTTCCTCTTTTGAATTTTTTGTAATATCCTAATAGTTTCACTGTGTTTCAATTTCTGGTGCCATCTTAGACACTAACCAGTGGTTCGCTGCTTTTAGGTGATTCTCTCCTCTTTCATCTTCGCGTCTCAGCCACCTCGTGGTGACGGATTCTCCACAGGTCCTTCTCAGTCGCTCAGCTCTCTTTTTCACTTGGTATGGTCCTCCAAAGGACAAAGGTTCTTGTCCTTTGCTTGCTTCCCCTTCCGTGCCGAGTCAGCATAGTGTTTCTCCCTCTCTGCGCTACCATTTTTTAAAAAAACTTTTCTGCTGGAATTGTGTTTCCAAGGCTGTTTCCCAGCCGGCTTTATGCCTTCTCTTCCAGAGCATCTAGCTCATTCTTGTTCATAGTTCTCTTCTCCCTGCCCTTCCCTTTTCTCTTTCCTCCTTCCATCCTCCTTTGTTTCCTCTCTGATTCTCTTTTAATTACTGCTTTTAATTAGGGCAGCTGCATTTCGCAGGGATAGAGCAGTATAATGGAACAAGGACATGACGGAGCCGCGGGTCTTTATGCTTCAAAGCTTCCTTCTTTTATCTTTGTCCTTTGGATCTGAAGATTCTGTTTCCACTTATATTCCCATGGGTGTGAATATCCAACTTCTGCTCCCTTTGCTGTGTGGAAAAAATCTTATCTAAGGTCCCAGAGATTTCCTTATTGCTAGAGGCAAAGGCCATTTCTCCTGAAGATCTTGCTACATTTTCAGTGATTCTTCTAGAATATTCTTAATCTATATACTGTACCCCTTTTTACTTTGTTTCATGCTGTCCTGACCCAAACATTAATCTGATAGTGACAACATCCTTGAGCTATAGGTCAGGATTTCCATATTTATTAACTTTCCAGTTTGAAAACACTATAAATTCTTTTCGGTTTGGATCTAATTGCTTCAATGTGTTAGTCTTTAGGCTTTGTATTAATTAGTGAGACTACATAATGCATGTGGCTGAAGTCTCTGAGACATTTTGCTGCTTTTTGTGATGTTATTTCATGTTGAGTTTATAATTTATCTGACAGCAAAATATATGGCAATGTCAGCATTTGGGATAGAGGAGGAGCTAAACTTATTCTTTTCTTTCTCTGTTGCCTTTTTCTCTCCTGTCTGATATCTGGTTCTCTTTTCTTCCAGGAGACAGGGAAAGAGAAAGTAAGGAAAAGGAAGAAAGAGAGGAGAAGTAGAAAGATGGATAGGCGGGCAGGCAGTTGGAGTTTTTCAACTGCTCAGATGAAGGGAGTAAATGGAAAGATTATCAACAGCTATTCCAAATTTTCCTTTCTAATGTGCTACCTCCGTCCCATAAAGCCGCAGTCTGCAGTGCCCCAGTGCGGGCCGTGGCCTGTCAGGGAGCAGGCTGCAGAGCTCCGGCACCCCCCCAACCTGGGAAAATCGTCGTCCATGAGACCGGTCCTTGAGGACTGCTGCAAGGTTTTAGTGCTGGCCTTTTGTTTTCTAAGGGCTTGTTGGACCAGAAACCTGCTGCTTTCATGGAACAAACATGAATGTAGCTCTATTCTTCAAGTGAGATTAGTGGGTAAAATTTAGAGCTTTATTTACTAGCTACATAGATGAAAAATAGACTTTAAAATGTGATTGTCTAATAATTTAGTTAGGTAATTGGAAACAGCTGCAATAGCTCCAAGGTGGTCGTATACTTTCTTACAAAAGGCATCTGGGACCTATATCACAGGGCACCCAAAAGGTAGGTTTACAATACAGAAGAGGGAAGGGCTGTATGTAAACATTTTTTGTGTGTGAGCAATGTGTAAATTTGAGAGATGACAGGAGATTGTTGATTCTTAATAAGTAGATTTCAGCTGCAGAATTTAAATGCTATAACTTTAGTGTTTAGTATCAGTATAAGCTAACATTTAACAAAGCAATGCAGCAGGTAGGATCTTAAAAATTCTTCAGATTTAGTTTGGGACAGGGGTCAGCAACTTTTCCTATAAAGGGCCAGACAGGAAACATTTTTGACTTTGTCGGACACATGGTCTATGTTGCAGCTACTTATATAAGATGCATATTAGTGGAGTTCTTGGAACATAGCAAATTTCAGATTTTATCATTAGTATTCTGGTGAGAACAAATAGAGGTACTTGGTTTAAAAACTTTAAAAGCAGCTTCCTTAGGGCATTTCTTCATACAACTTCTTAAACATGATGGAAATCACCTAAATGAATGGGTTGTTCTCTTCAAATTTAGGATATATTTGGAAAAGCCATATGGAATAGAATGTGCTTCATGTAACTTTTTGAATAAATGACTTGATTTGTTTTTCTCTTACCTATCAGAATGCTCCTCCATAATAGTCTGCATTAGTTTGATAAGGGCCACATCGGGAGTAGATCGTGTTTTTAAATATTTCATTTTTACATGAACAATGTTGAATAGTGAGATGGATTATGGTTTTCTATGGTTTTTGGCGGTTCACTGCGGGGCATTTGCTGATGATGTTTTAGAAGTAGACTTCAGTGTTTAACTCGTTTGCACTCATGTTTTGGAAATAAGAATGTGATTCACAGGTTATGACCCTTAGAATTCTAATCAAACTCATTTAAATGCCATATCTAGAGACATGGGTTGGAGATTGTATATAATCAAGGTAAAATAAGATTTCTAATAATCCAATTGCATTTGTCAACTGTTCAACTTACTGGTGCAGAACAATGCACAGGACCATGATAAGTGGCACTGTTTGGTAAGGGGACGAAGAAAACAGAAGCTAAAAGTAAAAATGTTTCCTAGGACATATGAGAAAGTGTTTTTAAAGATTATATCTATCTATATACCTGCCTATCTATATAAATTGTAACTCCATGTAATTTATTGGAAAGAAAGGTAAAATGTGTAATAAAGTTTAATATCATGGTACTGCCATTTTTCATGTGCTATTTTAGTGAAATCTTGTTTTATGAACATAGCATCCCAATTCTTGTGCTTGGCTATTTGAGATTTCTTTTCACGGATATAAAGAAAGGGGCAGTCAGAGTTGGCCTAAGTGGGATGAATGAAGTACTTTACAGTCTTAATTCCCTTTTTAGTTTCTTCCTCCTTCAACTGGTCTCAAGAGGTTTGTTTTCCTCCTATCGTCCAAGGCCTTGGGCTGAAGGATTAAGTCTTATGGAAAGTTTCAAACTGGCATAGGAGCAGATTCTAGGCAGGGTGTCCTTTCCTGTGCTCTAAATCCATGTGGCCCCTTGAGCCCATGTTGTTTATTAACATTCCAGGCAGCAATGTTGTTGTCTATGTAGATTGGCATGAAGAGTCCAACCTATATTACGAGTACAGATTCATCGGCCTTTTGATATAGTTTTCTGAGTTTTTGAGGGGAAAAAAAGAATTTGTGATTTGATCATTCTACATAGCCTCAGTTTTCACATGTGAATTAGAATAGTGAGTCACAGACTCACTGATCTAAACTTGATTTCCTGAAGAGAGAAAGTTAGATCTCAATTGAAAGTCAAGTGAGAAAATGGTAATAGTGAGTTTTAGAAAAGTATAAGGAAGCATTTGCAAAAACACTTTGGAGTACAAATAATTTGCTAAATAACTGTCTTATAGTGCTAGGTATGTATTGTAAAGGTATTAGACCAAAAATGATAAAATGTTCTATGGTTGTACTATCTTAATGGAAACCGCTTATAAAATATAAGTACAATTGGCATTTTGCTCCCAATACTATTAAAGTGACATCAAAAACAAGTAAGAATGCATTACACTTTTGTCTTGTAAGCAGCCTCCAAACTTTCAAGAAACAAATGTGTGAACTGAAGAGAAAGTAATCATTTTATTTTTTGAAGGAAGACCTAAATAATTCTTAAAATGCAGATGTGACTATACTGACAAAGCCTGCTTCTTTCCTCACATAGTTTCTCTTATTTGTGGAGCCTGTCAACCAAAAAGAAGCCAGACTGCATTGCACTAAGGCAAGGCATTTATTGGGGTCTTAGGAATTGCAACTCGAGAGACACAGGTAGGCTAGAAGCCAAATTGTGTTCTGAAGATAGGTAGGGAAGTAGGGATTTTCAAGAGGATGCTGAGGGTGATTACATAAGTTGTTTTGAAAGAATTATCATTGGTGGAGCCGGCTGGCTTAATGCATGAGACCACAGTTCATTGATTCTGCTGTTCAGGAGTTGCAGCACTGGCAAAATGCAGCTGTTTTCTAGGATGTTAAAGACTAAGGCAGATCAATAAATATTTATTAAATAATAAATAGCTCCAAGATATTGTAGTAGAAAGTATTACATGAGAGGAAAAAGACAGATCAAGCATAGTGCTTGTCTTAAAATAGGTAAAAATCTAAACACAAGCTAAATAATATAATTTATAGCTAAAGACATAGGAGAAGAAATGTCTTTGGCTAGTTGTAATTTATAATTAATAAACAGCTGAATTCTACAGATAATTTTCTATCAGATTTAATTCTTGTGGATGGGCCATTCATATTTGCAGTTCTATATGTGAGAACCTCCCTAAATCCTTGCCGCATGTGGGGTATGTGAAGGTGTGTTCCCACTTACGAAGTCATCCAAAACAATTAAACTCACAGCAGAGGATAAAATGATGTTTACCAGGGGCTGGGGGAGCACAGAATGGGGACTTGTTCAATGGGTATTAGGTGTCAGTTATGCAAGATAAGTTCTAGAAATCTCTTGTACAATATAGTGCCTATAGTTAATAC
>VBSM01002937.1:28945986-28967056 GCA_008086735.1 Cheirogaleus medius
AAAAAAATAAAAATAAAAAAAATAAAAGGATAGATCTCATTTTTGTGTGCTTACCAGAACCCCACCCCAAAAAGCAACAAAAAACAAAGGGTTGAGTAGAAATTTTCAAAACTGATATTATTACCTTGATTGTGGTTGTCTCATAGGTGTATGCATATGTCCAGAATCATCAAATTACATATATTAAATATGTGCAATTTTTTGATATATCAATAAAAATGTAGATTTTTGCCAAAAGCTGTGGAGCAGGAGGAAATGGGAGTGGTTGCTAATGGTATTTCTTTTGGGGGAGATGAAAATGGTCTAAAATTGATTGTGGTGATGGTTGTATAACTCTGTAAATATACTAAAGACCATTGCATTATATCCTTTAAATGGGTGAATTGTATGATATGTCAATTATATCTCAATCAAACTGTTAAAACAGGCTTTTCTATATTTTGCTGTGTGGCTAAATAAATCTTCCATTCTTTGTCTTGATATCTGTAGAAGATTGGTTTCAAACACTTAGGACTTTTCATGTTATTATCCAGGAAATGTAGGGGAAATGAAAATCAACTATTTTGTCTGTTTGATTGTAGGACCTGATTTCTCTTTGGAAGATCATAACCTTGCTTGCTCTTGGCTCACGTGGTTTGGAGAGGACAGGGACATGTCCAGCTACTGGCCTGGCTAACTCAGTCCTCTCAGGATCTTTCCTGAAAGTGTCAGGAAAAGGTGCCCTCTTTCTGCTGAGGTTGCAGAAAGAGCTGGTAATCTGTGGCCCTTGAAGTTGTCATTAGCATCTTTCTCACCTTGTTGGGAAAGCCCACCTGAAAGTACAATCAGCACACAGAAGCGAGGAAGGAAAAGGCATCTCCATGGCATATGGAGCCCTGGATCCACCCAGTCCTGGGCTTGTTAAATACCTAAGTCACTCATAAGTTCTTTGTTTTTTTTAATAATTGCGTCTTTAGGAATAGGGGTCCCATTACTTGCAATTTATTTATTCATTTTAGAACTCTTTAGATGTTTGTGGTAGAAATTAGGTTCTTATTTTATGAAGTTTTATTGTGATGCTTTATTAGGAGATAGTCATGATCTTAACTCCTAGATCTCAAGTTTGAGTTCAGTCTGAAACTTTAGTTAACATTTCTAATACAGTGTTCAGCTTTTTAAAAATTTATATATGAAGTAGTGAATCTGTTTTGTACTTCCTACTCAGAAATGGCGATTTTGTTCAGACATCACACACTATAATTCAATCCAAGCTGTGTGTTCTACTGGTTGACTAAAATAAAACTTATGTACATCTAAATTTTAAAGAGTTTATTTGAACATTCAGTGATTCATGCATTGGGGCAGCACCAGTCCACAAGCTGCTAGCACTCTGCTGCTAGGGGCAAGAGGGAAGTTTTTATACAGTTGGCCCCTTTATCTGTGGAGGATACATTCCAAGGCCCCCATTGGATGCCTGAAACCTCTGATAGTAACAAACCTTATATATGGTTTTTAATACAAATTTTAATTTAAAAATTAGGCACAGTAAGAGATTAACAACAACTAATAATAAAATAGAACAATTTACAATACATTGTAATAAAAGTTACCTGAATTGTCTCTCTCTCAATATCTTAATGTTTTCCGACTTCAGTCGACTGTGGGTGACTGAAACCATGGAAAATAGAGCCGTGGGTCGGGGGTACTGCTCTAAAGTGGCTGCGGAAGCAAGGCAAAGAAAACACTGTCGATAGATCACAGTGGAACGTTCCTAGTTAGAGGTTAGATGGTGATTTCTGATGGGTAGTTTCTAATTCAATTTACTGTTTTCGTTGGGCTTCAGTTCACAAAGGAATTGAAAGTACCAGAGCCAGCCCAGTCTAATGGCTTCCCAATTAGATTTTTTTTTTAACATGGTGAAGGGGTATGAAGCTTTATTCTAACAAGCTGCAGTTTCTAGTTATATATTTTAAATCATTTCTTTCATCTACCTCATTATGTACAAAGTATTATAAAATATTTTAAGCTCCTAGTGTAGCTAGCCTAGTATTCCTATGTAGTAGTGTACTGGTACTAACACAGGCATACTGATCCTCTCAAGGGATATTTAAGCGATCTAATAAAATCTTGCCTGAAAGGAACATTTTTCAGGAAATATTTTAATGTTAGACATAAGAGTCATGTATCCTAACAATAGGTATTAGCAATTTAGCATTTTCTTCAGTAATACAAAGGAAAATAGAATGACTAAAATATCTTTGTCTTTGGAACATGTAATCATAAGCTTGATGACTAAATGTTCTATGTCTGATTGTACCATTGATATGGCTTTGAATTTTCTCAGTATGGATGAAAATTCTGACTTTAGGGGCCTGGGGAGGGGGGCTGGAAAGAAAATTCTGACCTCAAAAATGTGAGTCGAGCCATCTGGGTAGGCAGGATGGTGTGGCAGGTCATCTCGGTAAGGGGCGGGGCGGAGGTTTTTAGGGTCAGGCGTTTATCTCTAAGTCTAATTACCTCGATCCAGTGTGTGGTGGTCAGTAAGAGGGGAAAGCAGGTCGAGGAAACAAAGGGTGGAAGGGAAGATGGAAGCAGCGATGCTCACCAAGCAGTTACGTGCACGACCTGTGAGCTTGTGGCCCATTTTAGCTTTAGAAGCTTGCTTCAAGCATGAAGCTCACATGTAAGTCTCTGTATGTAAAAGAGATGGAAGGCTTGGGTGATGGAGGGAGGGGGTCAGGTCTAGATCCCTGTTCTCACAAGGTCACCTCTAAGAGCACCTGGGAGCTGGAGCAGCTTTCTCGGTTTCCGTCTTCTGATGGGAGGACTTCTAGAACAGACACTGTGCAAGCACTCACTTCTTTTGCCATAAAGGCTGAGACACAGTGTCTTCCAGGGCTTGTTACCTATTTAGATCATTAATTACAAATTTAGCGGGGAATGAACCAAGTAGATCAAGATACATAGTTATATCCTTGAAGTGATCCTCAGAATGCTTTTAATAGGTTTTCTTTCATTTAGGCATGGCTATATTCACTTTATCCAAACAGACAACTTTTAATTGTAAGTTATTTCATTGTTTACCTGGTAATGCTGATGGAGCTGTAGTGACCATCAAATAATAGAATATGTTAATCTTTATTTATATGTATTGCATATTTACCTTACACCAGTAAAATAACTTTCCAAATATTATAAATAGAAAATCTTTAACTCTTGTAATCAAACTAATCAACATATCTATCCCCTCATGTAGTTACATTTTCTGTGATGAGCATACTGAAGATTTCTCTTAGCAAATTTCAAGAATATGTTATTTTTGACTATAGTCACCATGCTGTACATTGGGTCTCCAGAACATATTCATCTTAAAACTGCAAGTTCATATCCTTTGACCAATATCTCTTCATTCTCCTCGCACCCTTCTACTCTATATGAGTTCAACTTTTTTTAGATTCCAGGTATAAGTGAGATCATGTAGTATCTGTCTGTTGTCTGGCTTATTTCACTTTGCATAATGTTCTTCAGGTCATCCATGTGTTGCAAACAGCACTTATCTCTTTTAAAGCTGAATAATATTCCTTTGTATATATATCACAATTTCTTTATCCATTGATGGGAACTAAGTTATTTCCATATCTTGGCTATTGGGAATAATGCTGCAATGAATGTGCATTGCCTTTGATATGGTGATTTTATTTCCTTTGTGCATCCTATGCACTGCATAATATTCAGTCAATAATGAATTACATATACAGTGGTGGTCCCATAAGATTGTAATGCTGTATATTTACTGTACCTTTTCTGTGTTTAGATATGTTTAGATACACAAATACCATTGTATTACAGTTGCCCACAGTATTTAGTACAGTAACATGCTGTACAGGTTTGTAGCCTAGGAGCCTATACCTTATAGCCTAGGTATATAGTAGGCTACACCATCTAGGTTTGTGTAAGTACACTCTATGATGTACACACACACAAAATTTCCTAATGATGCATTTCTCAGAATGTATTGTTGTCATTAAGTGACGCATGATTGTATACCAGGAAGTGGGGTTGCTGGATGATATGGTAGTTCTATTTTTAATGTTTTGAGGAACCTTCATAGACCAATGGGACAGAATAGAAAGCCCAGAAATAAACCCATGCATATGTGGTCAATAATTAATCTCTGATGAAGCCATCAAGAATACACAATGGTGAAAGGGTAATCTCTTCAATAAATGGCATTAAGAAAACTGAATTTCCACATACAAAAATGGAAAGTGGATTTTTTGCCATACATAAAAATTGGCTAAAAATGGATTAAAGACTTAAAGTAATACCTGCAACTATAAAACTTCTTGAAGAAACTGTAGGGAAATGCTCTATGACATTGGTCTTGGCGAGGATTTCTTTGGATCTAATACTAACAGTGTAGCATAGGCAAAAATCAAACAAGAGAGACTTCAACTAAAAAGTTGCTGCATAGCAGAGGAAACAATCAAGAATATGAAAAGGACGCCTATGGATTAGAAGAAAATACATAGCCCTTAAGGGGTTAATAGCCAAAATATACAAGGAACTCATGCAACTCAATAGCAGAATAACAAACCAATTAAAAAGTGGGCAAAGACCTACATAGATATCTTTCCCAAGAAAATATTTCTTCCTCTTAACAGGTATATATCATTATTTTCAGGAAAAGGGCAATTTTTAGAGCTGTGCCTTTGATCACTTCTGATGGAGGAAACAATCCACTGCCCGGCACAAAAATGATGTGGAGACAACCAGTGCATTCAAGAACCTCAGTTTCAACAGCTCTGGACCTGCTGTGCACATACGAAGGTAAAGGAGAGTCAGTAGAGTCAACTTTCCTCACCTCTTTGGTTTAGAGCCTAATAAATGGTAGTTAGCAAGAAAGCAAGGCTAACATTCTCTGCTAAATTGGCAATGCTAAATATTGTTAGAAAGCTGTGGGATGCAGTGCTCAATATTTATTCTTTGTGCACAATTAAGGTGATATTGCCAATTTTTTATCTTAATGTCTGCCTTATTTATGATGAAGCATATCTGGAAAGCATTATAAAATACCATGTGCCCAGTGCATAACCCATTTTAACTACTTGGCTCCAGTTGATAGCTGCATAACAAATGTGCTTATCTTGTAGGTATTGTATAAAGTCTAAACGTAGCTAACAGGGTCCTGGCATTTGCCTTGAAAAATAGATTTCTGGACCATTTTAGTCCATGCTGAATGCTGAGTCATTTTTGCTCTCTCCCTGATGGTGGGGAGCACAGTAGGGAGGCCAAATGACCTGTTTTCTAATGGGCAGGGCTGCCTCTGCACTGCAGGAAAACATTTTTAGTGTGACATTAATGAAAACATGCCATGAGGCCAGTACATGTCCTTACAGGAAAGATTTCCTGACATGGTTATGCAAATTCAAACACCCCAAGCATGTCCTGAATTAGGAACCACATACTGATTTCAGGGTTGAGCTGTAACAAAGGATTTTGGTAGGAAGGGGTATGCGACTAAGCAAATCAGAAGAATGGTTTTGAAACAGAGAAACCAATTTCAGTAGTGTCTCCAGGGGATCGCCTTCTAAGAAGACCTGACATGCTTTTCTGTTTCAAGCAGCAGTAAACAAGCTATAATTCCTGTAAAGTTTTCCCAGAACTTGTACATACTTTGCTTAAAAAAGTAAACACTGTGTGTGCGCTTGGGTGTATATATGTTGCATGTCAGTGAGTTGGGGGACATTCGTTTCTTAAAATATTTGCTGTGTTAATACAACCTAAGAATCTTGAGGAGCTGGGTCTTTTTCTGTATTAGAGATATGCTCTAAAGCACATCACATACTTAGGGGAAATTTGCTTCTGATATAACCATAAAAGCTTAGGGAATTGTGGTATCTGCCTGACATATTGAGTCTTGGGGAGTCTTTTGGGAGCTCTTATTTACTGCTCACAAATCCTGCTGAATTCCAGAGCTGAGATTTAGATGAGTCATCTCCTCTGACCTCTAAATCTGTCTTTACTTCTAGTTCTATGTTACTTTTAAAGTATAGACTGATGGATAGTAGATTCAGAAGTTTTAGAATTGAGAAGGAAATTGGAGATATAAAAATGACAGGGCCGGGCACAGTGGCTCACACCTGTAATCTCAGCGACTCAGAAGGCTGAGGCAGGAGGATCACTTGAGAACAGGAGTTCAAGGCTGCAGTGAGCTATGATTGCACCACTGCACTCTAGCCTGGGTGACAGAGCGAGACCCTGGCTCTTAATAATAAATAAAAGTTTAGGTAATAAGATAGAGCAGTTCGGAGGAAGGCCAGGACTTGAAATTAGACATAGCATAGAGGAACTGGGCTCCAGCTCCAGAGAGAGGTGAAAAGCATTCAGTTGGAGTCCAGGTAAGATTTAAGGTGATAATAGTCCGGATAGGAATAAGTGTCTTAGCAAGAAGGAAGCCTGAGAACAGGCTGCAGGTGGAGATTCAGGCAGGCATGTGGCACCATGGAGGCTGGTTGTGGCCCAGTAAGTTTAGGACCATGGTCAGCAGCTTCAAAATTGGACTGCAGTTGTTGGGATGACAAGAGCAAAGTAGGTGCTGGCAATGCCTACTTTGTCCGTTTGCTGTCTAGGCTGGGACATGACTTGATCTGCACAGTCTCTATTCAATATGAAATTATTTTATTCTTTTTCATTCACATCCCCTAGTAATGTCTCCCTCTCCTGTCTCCTAAGGACATCTTGGGCAAGTCTCCTTGCTTCTGGACTGTTCTTAGTCTGTAAAAATCCAGTCTTGCTTGTTTAGAACTTGGCTTGGACTTTTCCTTTAGAGGGGTGGTGGTTAAGAACATAGACTCCTAAGCCAGAGCTAGAAACTTATTTTTCCTCCTGGCTTTCTTGTTTCTTGTTCATAATAAAAGGACTCTAGTGTCTACCTCACAGGGTGGTTGTGAGGATGGAATCAGTTAACACACGCAAGGCAGCCAGAGCAGGCCTGCCACGTAAGTGCTGTGTTCGTGATTAGCGTCTCCTGATTAGAGTCCCAATGTCTGCTGGCACCACTGACTGAGGGCCAGTGTGGGGAGGCAGCGCGGTCTGTTTTATTATTCCTCCTCCAACTTTAACATGTGGGAGTGGGGCGGTGGGCGTTGCCTGGCTAGTGATGTGTTTGTGTCCCTCTCACTTCTCATTTCTCATGTGTGTGCACATGGTGCTCATGGAGGGGGTGTAGAAAGGGTAAACCTGGACCCGGCGACCATCTAAGTAACTGGTTCCTGCTTTTCTGGAGAACTTGCTGTCCACCGAGGGCCTTTCTGAGGCTGGTGCCCAGCTGTGGGACGTGTGTATGGATTCTTTTGAGGGTCCTATAGGCGTCCACACTGCATACTTCTTGGACAGGAGACATCTCCCTCCAGCTTCTGTCCCCAAAGACCCCACAGCCTCCTGCTACTGGTGACCAGTGGACATCCTTAAGCATCTTTTCTGCCTCATTCCTACCAACCTAAAAGCCTTCAAGTATTTGGAATCTTAAAAGTAAAACCTTTAGAAAGCCTATATCAACAGAAATCTTAAACTTCTGTTTTAAAATGTGAAGGCCACTTTAATAGGAAGTATTCAGGCCCACCCCTACACAGTGCCACTCTGGCAGGGCCACGGTGCTGGCCTAGGGCTGATTTTAAAGGGCTGTTATCCAAAAGGAGGTTCAAATGGTGGTGACATCATAGACACCTTGCCTGAGGGGCCTTACTTACATCGATGGAAAAGTAGGGAGAGATTCCTAGTGATGGGAAGGTCTCCAAAGAACTCACAATGTGCTCCCTGAGAGAACGGGAGCTTTAAATGCCATTTAAGCCCAGAGGGAGCTGCGCCGCTATGGTATAAGAAGAAATACATATCTGGTCTCTGGCCTGCAGTTCCTGGAACAGTGCTTCTAAACCCTTGTAGTTTCCAAAGTGATGGGGTGATAGGAGCATCTTTTATTATAGGGTTTGGTCTCAGCCCCCGGTTCCTGACCCACGAGCTTCTAAGACCCTCGGAATCTCCAGAGTATTTAGAGTCCCTGTTTGTGTGCTAAGGAGATGACTGGCGGCTGGAGTCACGAGGCAGCGCCGGAGTAGGGCTGGTTGCTGGACAGACCAAGGCTAGAGGGTTGGAACTTTCAGTCCCACCGTCAACCCCTGGAGCCTCCGTAAAGCCCTGGACGAAGGGTCCGGAGACCTTCCCGGCCCGGGCGCCCCGCTCCGCCCTGCCGGCTGCGCGCGTCTGGTGTGAGGTCCCTGGTGGCAAACGGGCGACGGTGCGTGTTCTTGTGAGTTCCATGGGCCATCAGAGCAGTCATCAAACCCGAGGAAGGGCCTGTGGGAAACCTTGACTTGTAGCCATTCGGGCGAAGGTGCGGGTGACTGGGGACGCGCTGCTCGTGGCCGGCGTTGGAGTGGACACTGCGGGGCTGGACTCGCAACCTGCGGGGTTTGTGCCGTCGCGGGGTAGTTAGTGTCGGCACTGGATTAAATCGCGCACACCCCGCTGGAGTCCGCAGAGAACTGGAAAAGCGCGGGCACCGGAGGGCCACGAGCCGAGGGCAGGGCTCCAGCGCCCCGCCCGCCCCGAGTCAGCGCGGCTCCCGGCGCGAGCAGGGCGAGCCCGCCTTGCAGGTGAGACTCCACCTCGCCTCCCCCTTCGCCATCGTGGGCTTCCGGCTCGAAGTGGACAGAGTGCAAGCAGGTTCCGGAAGAAAGTCGACTTTGAATGAGGTTTCCGGTTTCGACTGTTACGTGAGACTGCAGCACGTAAATACTGAGCGGAGAGTGTCCTTGACACTGGATGTGACTGTGTTTGGAGTAGCTAGAATAGCTGTGGCTTTTACCCGCGGGCCTGTTCGTATCAGGGAGAAAGGAGTGACGTGGTGGTTTCAGGGGCAGGTGTGGAAAGGATGTGGCTGCCACGTGATTTGTGTCCCACTTGTTCACTCCTGTGGTTTTGTGTCCCTAGTTTGAAGATCGGTTAAGGTGTCACTGATATTTTTATTCTTATTGCTGATGCTTGCAATGGATCTTAAACATGAATTTATGCATTGGATGATTAAGTGGCATATAATTTCAAAGATTTAACTATACTAATTCATCAATTGATAGTTCTTCTTTGGCTGCTTATAAAGAAGCAACAAGAGGAAGAAAATCTCTTTAGGGCTCTGATATTTTTATAAGTCGCTGACCTAATTCTACTGTGCTCTTCTTGACCGTTTCTGCACCATGTGGCCCCTGCAGGCAGACTGTATTTCCCAGGTTCCCTTGCCAGCAGGGCTCTGTTTTGGTTTTGCCAATGAGAGGCTTTCGGGGGAGATTTGGAAGGCAGAGGAGAAGAGACCATTATGTTGTCAGTGGTAGCTGGCGTGTGCTTGAGATGTTAAAATGTGGGATTCTTATGGGAGTTTGTCTTAGTGTCATATCTGGGTTGTGGGAGGCTTAAGTAACTTGGGGGATCCTCTAAGAACACACGACATTTATTCAAATATCCAATAAAATGGAATGTTTATTTAGAATAAGCAAAAACACAAATTTATATGGTGAGGTATAAAATTTTTGATTAATGCTTCAAGAATTTGTATTAAATGTCCCACAGTCTTCTAAGTTGAATATATTTGTGGAGAAGACTGAAGCCAGGCTTTAATTTTATTATCCTCGTAGATAACTTGATCACTTCTTACTTGGCTGCTCAAATGATTCCTTCATTATCTTTGAAATACACAAACTTTGCTAGACTTTTCCTCATATTTACTATTCTCGGTTAATTTTCCTTTGTACATGATATCTCTTTTAAGTATAACTTTTTTTTTTGGTAACTTTAGGATTTTTTTCCTTAAATTGTTGCTAAATAAGTCTTCTTTAGTATTTTATTTTCTCCCTTTGGATAGCAATTTATTCATATGTATTTCTTGTATAATTGTCATTTATTTCTAAATCTTAAAGACATTTACTTCCATCTCATTTTACTCTCTTATTTCTACCTGTATCCTGTTCTATATTTTCAACTGTCCTTCTCCCTGTAATCCCTGTAATTTTGCTTTTACTTTTCTCATGGTTCCATTATAGTACTACCTCCCTGGTCACCCCCTACCACCCACTTTGCTAACTCTGCTAGTTATGTTTCGTCTTTTCCTAATTTTTCCTCTGTCTCTACCCAGAGCTCTTTCATCTCTGCCTTGTGCTCTTGTTTCATAAGGGCAATTGTTGAAGTTTTGAATATACAAGGTTTGGTGACCATATTTATATGCTTCTGGGCCAACAGTTTCTGGTAAGGTCATATCTCTATTTGTTTTGCTTGTTTCTTTTTTGTGTGTGATACCTTTCAATAGCACCTGTTTTGCTTTTTGATTACTCTTCTTTGAAAGTGATTAAGTTGGGAAATGGTCAAGACCATTTCCTAAACTAGATGGAATTTTCCTCATCCAGCATTTTTTTGTGTGTGTGAGTTTGTGTAAACTTTAATTTTCCCAAGTCAAAGTAAGTAGGAAGTTGGTGAACTTTTCACTACTATTCAAAGTTTCTCCTTTCAGAAGCTGTTTCTTCTTACAAATAGAGCTTATCTAAGGAGCTCTCTCATTGCTGCTGCTCAGAGCCATGTCTAGTCCAGTGGTGCTTACCTGTGTACCCTGCTCTCTCTTTGCAAAAAAGGGACTTCAATTTTGCAGCTCACTGTGTCCTTCAGTTTCCAGAAGTGGGCTGTGATGGCCAGTTCAGAGCTCTGTCTCTGCTCCCCATTCCACTCCTTCAAAAATGTGCCTTCACTTGATCTCTACTGCTTTTAGCAGTCCTTTTATGTATGTTTGAAGTTTGGAGTTTTATCTATACTCTAGTTTCACTGAGAGTCAAGTTTGTGTTTTTGTTTTTTTTTCTTTCAAAGTGTTTCTCAAAATACTGTTCTCAGACCATGTGCATTGCAATTACTTTGGAGTGCTTATTAAAAATTCAGATTCCCAAGGTTCTTTTCAAGGTTTGCTAAATCAGAGCTGCTTGAGCTGCCTTCCAAGATTGAAAATTTTTAATAAGTACCCGTTATAATTTTTATATACATAGAAGTTGATAGCCACTAATTCAGTGCATGAGTTTTAAAGAGGTGTCTTTCTTCATCTAATATGGTTTGCAACAAATTTGCTCCCTAATACATTTCTTAATGTAATTTCTGCATCATCGTCTTCATATTGCTCTCTGCAGTATAGAACTAAGGTTATACATGTGATTATTTTCTCCCATCCAAGTACTAACCAGGCCCGACCCTGCTTAGCTTCTGAGATCGGATGAGATTGGGCACATTCAGGGTGGTATGGCTGTAGACATGTTTTCTTATTTATTTTCCAAGTCTATAAAAATCCACAGAGGCTTCTATTCACTTTGAGGTATTCATCCATGTAACATGCACACTTTTTAATTCTAACCATTGTCTAAAATTCAGAAAGTTTTCCCATCTTCTTGATTTGTTTCAATCCCCAGTGAGTGATGACTTCAAATATAAATATTGGCAGCTGTTAGCGCTATAGAACATATCCAAGTCTCTGGAGCACCCCTTAAAGAACTTGTAAGATTTACTTAGTATGTATAGCAGGCCTTACTTCTCCCAAGATAAACCTCTGGTGGCCAGCTTACTCGAGCTGCGAAAATGGAGATCCTGTATTGAGAGTGGAAGGGGGTCTGTAATTGTCTTTCATCTCCTTCTGCCCACCACTCCGAATATGGCGGCAAGGACTGGGAATTTCAAAAGTAAAGAAGGTGGCATTTTGTGTTTCAGATGTCTTGATTTTTGTCACACTCAGTTTCCTGTGAGCTAATCCCTTTCATGCTGTTTAGAGGTTGACTTCAAAATGACAACTAATTAAAAGTAGAAAATTTAGCATCTTTTGAACATGAGTACTACTTTAGAGATGAGAGGTAGATGCCCTAGATTTATTTTAAAGTGATTTACTTTTAAGTCTTTGGCCAAATTGAGCATCATAGTTGGTTACTAGTAAATATAGCTCATAGGTATTTTTCTAAAAAGACATATCTTAATTTTCTTTTTGGATCTAACAATCAAAGTGCTGCGTTTTTCTCTGTCCTTAGGGTGTTTTCCCTGTGATTGTTAATATGATCTGAATATTAACTCAAAAAACATTTAGAGGTCTTTGGAAGGATATGTACAGGTTTAAATCTTAGATACCAGAACTTGATGCTACCAAGGTTATAGCATATTAAAGAGCATTTAATTAAGTCTTCCTCCAAGTGGTTGTCAGGTTTTAATGTCCTAGGCTTACTATCTTGACTCTCAGTGAAAATAGCCAATGTGCAGCAGAGTCTCTCCAACTTAGCCGAGGTGTTTGCTAGTGGGAAGGGCACAGGCAGGGCGAGCACCACAGATGAAGCACCCCCCCCCCCCCCCCCCCCCCCCCCCCCCCCGCCGCCAGCAGCTTTTGAAGTGATATTTGTGGAAGGGAAATGTTGCTGCTATTGTCAGCAACTCTTGGACAGCAGTTCAACCTGATTTTTTATAATGTTTAGGTTAAAACATAGAATTTTATATGGAAACATTTAGGGCAACCATGCCTTGGGCCAAGAAGAGCAATATACTGTGCAATACACAATTCCTTTTGCTCATGGCAGTGAGGGTTAGCGTTCAGAGCAGTTGCGATTAGAATTGTTCAGTTGTGCACAAATCATAAGAGGTGGGTAGGAAGGGTACTGGCATCCAGAGTGCCAGCTGTGTCCCCTAGGAGCTTTCTTATGTTTCCTTACATTCCGTCTTTGCAATGATCGTTTGTTACTATTTATGTTCAAGTGACATCAGAGCTGAGACAGGCATTAAGTTGCCAAAGATCAGTTAGGTTGTAAGTGGCTGAATTGGGGTTTGAATCGGGAAGGACTAGCTACAAGGACACCTTATAAATACGACATAAAGGTGGTGTCCTTTCATCACATTTCTGCTTCCTCACAGAAATATTTTGGACCAACTTGAAAATGTATCAAAGTGCATTGAACCTTTTTCAGCAATCTGCATATTGGTCATCTTTGTTATTTCTTTGGCAAGGATCATATATAATCTGCATAATCAATACGTATACATTTCTAGGGAATAACGTTTGGCAGAATTCTTACTCTGGGAGCAGTGGGAAGATTCTGGTCTTTGTATTCAGAAAGCATATCAAGGGAACTGTGCCCTTGAGCAAGTTACTTTCTGAACCTGTATTCTCTTCTGTAAAAAGACCATGATAATAATAGCAACCTTATAAGATTGTAGAATGAATTGGAAACATTTAGGGTGGTGCAAAAGTAATTGCGGTTTGGGACCGTGAATTTTAAATCATTATAATAACTGGGCTCAAACACATCTTTATGAACCAAAATGGGAACCATTACAATCAACACATTTTTGCCAATGAGAAATAAGTTTGTTTATTCCTGTAGCATAAAAATCTGTGCTTTAGGATTCAACAAACTCTTGGTAAGCATGTTCTGCATCCTGCTGGTTGTGGAAGCGTTTTCCTTGCAAAAAGTTGTTGAGAAGCTTGAAGAAGTGGTAGTGGGTTGGCAAGAGGTCAGGTGAATATGGCGGATGAGGCAAAATTTTGTAGCTCAATATGTTCAACTTTTGAAGCGTTGGTTGTGGAAAGTGTGGTTGGGTGTTGTTGTGGAGAAGAACTGGGCCCTTTCTGGTGCCAACATCTGCTGTAGGTGTTGTAGTTTTCTATGCATCTCATCGATTGGCTGAGCAGACTTCTCAGATGTTGATCCACTTTTCATTGCACATCACAATCTGACTATAAATATTCACTGTTGTTTCATATGAGAAGAGAAGAGAACACTTCAAAATGCTGATTTTTTTTTTTGGTTTTCTGTCAGCTCGTAAAGCACCCACTTATTGAGCTTTTTCACCTTTCCAATTTGCTACAAATGCCGAGCGTCTGTAGAATGGTCGACGTTGAGTTCTTTGGCAACTTCTCGTGTAGCTGTAAGAGGATCAGCTTTGAAGACAGCTCTCAATTGGTCGTTGTCAACTTCCGATAGCCAGCCACTGCGCTCCTCATCGTCAAGGCTCTCGTCTCCTTTGCAAACTTCTTGAACCACCACTGTACTGTACAGTCGTTAGCAGTCCCTGGGCCAAATGTGTTGTTGATGTTGTGAGTTGTCTCTGCTGCAACCCATTTTGAACTCTAATAAGAAAATCACTTGAATTTGCTTTTTCCATCATTTCCATAGTCTAAAATAAAGAAAATAAATGGCAAGTAATAAGTCATTAGCAAAAAAACATAAAGCGAGAAATGTGCATTAAAATGATGTGTAACATAACCACCTTTATTTAAGAATGTATTCCAACATGAAAGGGAAAATGTCAACAGTGCTAAACTGCAATCACTTTTGCTCCAGCCCATATGTAGCTGTAAAAGGCTTAGAACAGTATGTGCTGTATAGTAGGAGCTAAAAAAAAAAAAAAAAGGGAGCAGCTGTGACTGCTGACACGCATGAGCATCCATTTGCTGAACACTGTGCTGCTGTGCTCATTATGAGCAATGATTGAATGAATGATTAAGTTTGTTTACTCCTGTGCTCACACTACAATTATTCTCAGATAATCATGCCAATTGGATATGGTAACGACACTTCAAATATTCTTTAGTTGTATAGTAAGTCAGTCAAAATGTTAATACAAAAATTTAGTTGGCTGTATATATTTATATATTTTCTGTAAGGATTCAAATAATTTGAATTCTGCTCAGTTTCATGAAGAGATTAATTTCGAGCCCATTTCAAACACAAAAGTAATATTAATGTAAAAAATACCCATCAGCCAGATTTATCTGATCAGTGAAGGTCATCAAGATTTTGCCACATTTATTTATCTTTTTGTTTTGGTTTTCTTTTTTTTAATTTTTCAAGTTTTTTTTTTTAATTCTTGAAGTTCAGGAAAATCCCAGATTATCACGTCAGTCACTCCTATGTCTTTTAAAATGCATCTAAATAAGGTCATTTTCTTATATAGTATAGCACATTCAACAAAACTAGCAATAATTCCTTGATACTATCTAATGCCCAATCTGCAATCTAATTACTAACTTAACATAACTTAACATAAATTCCACAGGTTGCATTTAGTTCAGTTCCTTAAATGTTCTGGTTTTGAATCTAGAGCAAACTCTTTCCCCTTAGGCCCCTTTTGATGTCATTGACTTGTGCAGAAACTGGGTCATGGTCTGCAGAATGTGCCACATTCTACATCTGTTTCTTTGCTTCCCTTTGACGTTTACTTTGTTTTCTCTATTTCTCACAAATGGAAGTTAGCTCTAGACTAGGGCTTGATTATATTTAGGTTCAATTTTTTGGGGGCCAAGAATATTCAAAAATGATTCTAGGTGTTTCATAAAAAGGCCACAGTATTTGGTTGTCCTACTTCTGGTGGTGCTGAAATTGAGTCGTTCCAGGAGCAGACAGCCTTCCATTGATGATCGTTGTTGGATATTATTGTTTTAGTAGTGGGTACAAAGTAGTACATTTCTATCCTTCCCTTTTTACAAAAAGCGACTTTACTGAAGTGTAATTGACATATAATAAACTGCACAAGTTTAAAATGTACAATTTGAAAAGTTGATGTAGGTATACCTGTGAAACCATCATTGCACTCAAGAAAATGAGCATATTCATCACCCTTGAGGAGTTGCCTCATGTCTCTCAGTAACCCTTCCCCTGTCCCTCTCTACCCCCATGCCAAGGCAGCCACCGATCTGCTTTCTGTCATTATAGATTAATTTCTGTATTTCCTGTTTTTCTCTAGTATGCATCTTTATTAAGTGAAACAATAGTTGTTTACAAAATAAGAATTTTAGAATAATCATTTTTCACTTAACATAATTCTAAAAGTTAAAAAACAAAATCCATTTTGTTATGTGAAAAACACATTGAGCTTTCTGCTAAGTGGGTAATGCATGATTGATACAGCAAACAGGAATTAAATGGTTTTAGAACTTCTTGAGCATTAGCATGTCCCCATGAAAATTATTTGATTGACATTCTTTTTCCCCCCATACAATTTTTACAGATCTTCAGGATCTGAAAGATAATAACAAGACAGATTTATTTCATTTCCTTTTATTACATTAACTACCCAGATCTGGCTGCTTGCTTTACAATAAAATATACAGGATAATTACTGGCATCTACATAAAGCATTTTTCTTCTTTATTCAAACTATAAGAGTAAATTGGTTTTTTCCCTTCTAGTTCTGAGATTTCAATTTACCTTTAACTATCTTATGAAGAACAGAGCACAGTGTGTCTTTATTTGGTGGGCACACCAACTATGAACCTGATCCAATAGGGCCAATGGCTGGTAGGCCGTCCACCTCAATTCTTAGCTCAAGGAATGCACTTTAGTGAAAGATGTAGCTCATGTAGATTGGTGTGCTACCCTGGAAAGATATAAGTGTGGTGAGGGGCAAATGAAATAAAACAACTGTTGGAAAAGATGATCTGACAGTAAAGTAGAAAAGAAGTAATTTCAAAATGAGTATAACATGAATATGATGGCAGCCTAATTTTTAAAATTCCCCAAATTCCTTTTAAAAACTAAATAGACTAACAAGGATAATAAATGAAAATACTTATGGATATATCAACTAATTAATAGTAAATTATCTCCAAACTCCAGACTGTGTGTGGGCCAAACTGCCAACAGCAGTGGGACCTGTGCGAGGTGAGCAGCTTGGTTGCAGTGAAGAACAGGAAATGGAAAGGCAAAAATTCCAGCATCATTACTCCTATACCTTCTGGTTACATAATGGCTCTCTAGCTCTAGTAATGCTCTTTTGTCTTAAAATCTATTTTCTCTGATACTAATATGACTTACCAGTTTCTTTTGAGTGTCTTTATCTTCTTCCACTTAATTTATTTTCAACATTCATGTGTCCATGTGTTTTAGATGTGACTTATGAAAAGAGTATATGGCTGGAAGCAGGGCTGATAGTATCATTCCATATGGGCCTAACGGTTGTGACCAGTGCAGTTCTATTGGTTGGCAAATCCATCCTGATTGGTCAATACCTGTACAATACCAATAAAGTATTTGAAATATCATCCTTACCTGAGTTTTCTCTTTAATGCAATATGACAATTTTTGTCATTCAACTAGAGGACTGTTTATATTTGTTGTCATTAATGATATGATATTTCTTTCCACCATCTCATGTGGTTTCTGTTTATCTCAGTGTTTTATTTCCTTGTTATTCCTTTCTTTATTTTTGCCTGATTTTTCCCCTTAATCTGTTTTTTCCTTATTAAGAATTTGTTTTATGCCTATTTTTAAAAGGGGTTTTATTAAATATTTTCACATGCACCTTCAAGAAAAACTAGTAATGTGTTTACCCTTCTCTCAAATCAAGGCTCTAATCAGGACCACCTCCTTCCAACTTTACACAATTTCCCCAAATATTTTAGTTCTATCCTGACCCCCCTGATCCCCAAATTAATCATTATTGTTTTATACAACCCAAAATAGTTTAGCTTCCTCATATATTTACCAATTTGTTTTCATTCCTATTTACATCTTAAATGTTACAACTGGGTTCATTTTCCTTCCTCATGAAGTATTATCTTTAGGAGTTCTTTCAGTAAGAATCTGTTGATGATGAAGTATCAGTTTTTATGTATCTGCAAATGTCTTCATTTTGGTCTCATTCTTAAAAATTTATTTTATTGATTATAGAATTCTAGGTTGGCATTTATCTCTCTCAGCACATTAAGACATAGTTCTACATTATGGCTTTTAGCATTATTCTGGAGAAGTCAGCCATTGCTTAGAGAAGATGACCTTTCTTTTCTAAGATGTTTTTCTATGATCTTCTTAAATTTTATTATTGTGTATCTGAAGATTTTTAAAATTCTTTAGCCATTCTCAATATGAGGATTTGTGTTTATCAAGACTGCTAGAGAGTTCTCAGCCAACATCTAATAAACTTACTCTTTTCCATTCTATCAACTCTTTCTGAATCCAGTTAAATGAATTTTAGAACTTACTAGTTTATTATTCCTGTCCCTTAACCTCTTTTTTCTCTATGAATCTTATCTTTAATCTGCTTTCTGTGTAATACCTTCACATTCCTTTGTTAGTTATTTATTTATTCTTCAATTGTATCTAATCTGTTTATTCCATTCATTGAGTTTTAAATTTTAATTTTTATTTCTAGAAGTCCTATTTTTGTTCTTTTAAAAACTTTAATTATAGAGCAGCTTGGAGAACAGTGGCAAGGGTAAGTGGAGCAGTTAACATCCCCCTCCCTTGCATCTCGGACTGCTGGTGAACTCCCCAGCAGCTGGAGAGACCTGCGGACACCAGCCCAGAGACAGCTGCCGTCAGTGAGCACCCATCCCTGACAGCTTTTCCTGGAAGCAGAGAACAGAACTTTGACCCCTGCTAACAGCATTTGTGGTGCTCGAGGGCAGGCTTACTCAACCCAGCTCCGCCCAGACTCACTCCCAGACCAGCCCTCACTAAGATGGAGAATAAGGACACACCTGAAAGTCCCAGGGCCCCACCCACCACCTGAGGCACTAGAGTGCCTATCCAGAGGAACAAGAGCTGGTTATAGGACCCCAAAACAAGACCAAAGGCTGCTCCTCCCAGCAAGCGCCAACTACTGACAGGGAGGACATTCTACACACGCTTTTACGGCATCTATTGACTCATCATACAGGGTGTGGTCGAATCTCACCCACAAATACCACCTACTGGCTCAGAGACTAAACAGGGCGTGTCATTATCCAAACGAAAACCTAAAGGTAAGAAGCAACAACTGATCCAGATGGGAAGAAATCAGTGAAGGAACTCTGGAAATATGAAAACTCAAACGGAAAGCACACCCCCAAAGAGGAACACCAGCCCCTTAGAAATGGACATCAACCAAAATCAAACGACTAAAATGACAGAAGAAGAATTTTGAGCATGGATCGTAAGAAAATTCAATGACTTGCAAGAACAATTGCATAACCAACAAAAAGAAAACGCAAAAAGATTCCAAGACCTGGAACAAAAATTCACTAAAGAAATTGAAATAATAAAGAAAAATCAAACCAAACTCCTGGAAATGAAGAATCAATTCAGGGAACTACAAAACACAGTGGAAAGCCTCAAGAACAGGGTAGATCAAACAGAAGAAAGAATCTCAGAGATTGAAGATAACACCTTCCAATTAAATAAATCAGTCACAGAGATAGAGCAGAGAAACAAGAGAAAAGAGCAAAGCCTACAAGAGATGTGGGATTATGTAAAGACCTAATGTGAGGGTTATAGGGTTACCCGAAGGGGAAGAAGAAAACACTCAAGGGTTAGATAAGCTATTTGAAGATATAATAGAGGAAAATTTCCCAGGTCTTGGTAAAAATCTCGAAATACGGGTTCAAGAAGCTCAAGGGACACCTGGGAGATTTAATGCAAACAGGAAGACGTCATGACATGCAGTCATCAGACTGACCAAAAATCAACTAAAGAGGCTCTTCTATGAGCTGTAAGATGAAAGAAGCAAGTAACATACAAAGGAAAGCCAATCCGAATAACGCCAGACTTCTCTACTGAAACTTTACAAGCAAGAGTAGACTGGGGCCCCATTCTCACTCTTCTGAAACAGAATAATGCCCAGCCTAGAATCTTATACCCTTCAAAACTAAGTTTTGTATACAAAGGAGAAATCAAGACATTATCAGATAAGAAAAGACTGAGGGAATTTACCAAGACAAGACCAGCCCTTCAAGAAGTACTCAAAACAGTGTTACCCACAGATCAGCACAATATATACTCACGAATGAAAATCTACTCAAGAGGTAAAGATCAAAGCCCAGATACCACAATGGCTCAAGAGAGAAAACAAAGCAACAAAGTTCAACCCAACATAATGAACAGAAATCTGCCCCACCTATCAGTCTCAATAAACGGGAATGGCTTGACTCTCCACTCAAGAGACATAGGCTGGCCGAATGGATAAAAATATACAAGCCAAGTATCTGCTGCCTTCAGAAAACACATCTAACCTGCAAGGATGCAGTTAGACTAAAGGTAAAGGGGTGGAGAATAATATTTCAATCAAATGGAAGCCAAAAGAAAGCTAGTGTGGCAGTGCTGATTACAGATAACTTAGTTTTTAAATTAACAGAAGTAATAAAAGACAAAGAGAGTCACTATATAATGGTGAAGGGTACAGTTCAACAAGAAGATGTAACAATTCTAAATATATATGCACCCAACCTAGGTGGACCCAGATTCATAAAGCAAACTCTACCTGATCTAAGCAAATGGATAAACAACACCATAATAGTCGGAGATTTTAACACCCCACTGACAACACAGGACAGATCCTCCAAACAGAAAATAAACAAAGAAATAATGGACTTAAACAGAACTCTAAAACAAATGGGCCTGATGACATTTACAGGACATTCTACCCCAAAACCACTGAATATACGTTCTTCTCATCAGCTCATGGGTCATTCTCTAAGGTTGACCATATCCTAGGACATAGAGCATATATCAAACAATTTAAAAAAGTAGGAATTATAACACATATCTTTTCAGATCACAATGGAATAAATGTAGAAATCAACCCTAACAGGAACTCTCATCTCTACACAAAGTCATGGAAACAAAACAACCTTCTGCTGAATGATCACTTCATAAACGAGGAAATCAAGATGGAAATCAAAAGATTCTTTAAACTAAATGACAAAGAAGGCACAAGTTATCAAAACCTTTGGGACACAGCTAAAGCAGTTCTGAGAGGAAAGTTTATTTCCATAAATGTCTATATCCAAAAATCAAAAAAATTACGAATAGACAACCTAATGAATTGTCTCAAAGAGCTGGAAAGAAAAGAACAGACCGACCCCAAACCCAGCAGAAGAAGTAAAATCATTAATATCAAATGAGAACTAAACGAAATTGACAACAGGGAAACCATATGGAAGATTAATAAAACAAAAAGTTGGTTCTTTGAAAAAATAAATAATTTAGACACACCTTTGGGTAGACTAATAAAAAGCAGAAAAGAAAAATCTCTAATAAGCTCCATCAGGAAGAAAAAAAGAGAA
>VBSM01002937.1:28967156-28981525 GCA_008086735.1 Cheirogaleus medius
AGAAAAGTTTTGCAAGCCACACGTCCAATAAAGGGCTTATAGCTAGAATTTATTTAGAACTCAGTAAAATCAGCAAGGAAAAATCAAAGAACCCTATCTAAAAGTGGGCAAAGGACATGAACAGAAATGCTTCAAAAGAAGACAGAATAATTGTCATAAAACATGAAAAAATCCTCAACATCTCTGATCATCAGGGAAATGCAAATCAAAACTGCAATGAGATATCACCTATCTCCAGTAAGAATGGCCCTTATCAAAAAGTCCCCAAGCAATAAATGTTGGCGTGGATGCGGAGAGATAGGAACACTCCTACACTGCTGGTGGGACTGCAAAATAGTTCAACCTCTGTGGAAAGCAATATTGAGAAACCTTAAAGTGGTACAAGTGGATCTACCATTTGATCCAGCAATTCCACTATTGGGCATCTACCCAAAAGTTCGAAAGTTACTTTATGAAAAAGACATCTGCACTTTTATGTTTATAGTAGCACAGTTTACAATTGGAAAGGTGTGGAAACAACCCAGGTGCCCATCAATTCATGAGTGGATTAATAAAATGTGGTATATATATACCATGGAGTACTATTCAGCTTTAAGAAACAATAGTGATCTAGTACCTCTTGTAGTTTCCTGGATAGAGCTGGAACCCATTCTACTAAGTGAAGTATCTCAAGAATGGAAAAGCAAGCACCACATGTACTCATCAGCAAATTGGTATTAACGGATCAACACCTAAGTGGACATATAGGAATAACATTTATCAGGTGTCGGGCGGGCAGGAGGGGGGAGGAGGGGATGGGTATATACAAACACAATGAGTGAGATGTGCAACATTTGGGGGATGGTCATGCTTGAAGCTCTGACTCAGGGGGTGAGGGGGCATGGGCAATATACATAACCTTAACATTTGTACTCCCATAGTATGCTGAAAAAAAGGAAAAAAAACTTTAATTATATTTCTTATTTCTGGAAGTTCTAATTTGGTTCCTATGAAAATTTCTGAAATTCTTTTTTAAAGCGTAATGTAGTTCTTTTGGTAAGATATCCTTTATGGTCTCTTTTTTATCATATATGATTATTTTTTTTGAGACAGTCTCACTCTATCACCTGGGCTAGAGTGCCATAGCATCAGCCTAACTCACAGTAACCTCAAACTCCTGGGCTCAAGCAATCCTCCTACCTCAGCCTCCCGAGTACCTGGGATCACAGGTGTGAACTACCATGCCCAGTTAATTTTTCTATGTTTAGTAGAGACCACGTTTCACTCTTGCTCAGGCTGTTCTTGAACTCCTGACTGTTCCAGCCAGTGTTCCAGCAAGTGTTACAGCGATTGACCAGGGAAAGAACTAAGCAACACACAGAGGGTCAGAGAATCAGCCTTTACTTCGCCGGCGTGCTCAGAGGGGCATGCTACCAAATTCTGAGCACCTCTTCCTTGTTCTCCTCTGGTTTTATACACTTCTTGTGGTTACACACAACCAATCAACTATGAGCTTGAGGTGTTATCCAATCAGTGGTGGGATTCAGAACGTATCCAATCAGCAACAAGCTTTACATCCAATCAGCAACAAGCTTTACATATCCAATCAGCAGTGGGATCCAAAAAGCATCCAATCAGCTGTGAGTTCAGCCATGGGGTTCCGGGGTGGGGGTTTTTCCCTATCATGACCTCAAGTGATCCTCGTGCCTCCACCTCCCAGAGTGCTTGGATTACTGGTGTGAGCCACTGCATCTGGCCTATCGTATATAATTTTTAACATAATAAATATGGTTTTATATTTTGAGGCCTTTGCTAGTCTGATTTTGCTGAATGTTGTTTCTGCAGATTTTCATTTCTAGTGCTTAATTTCCTTATGTAGTTTGTGATTTTTGTCTGTAAGTTGCTTGTTTTTCCTAGATGTTTCCTGGAGAAATGCTTTGAGGTATGGAGTGAGGTTCATTGCTCCAAAGAGGATGTGCATTTGCTACTGCAGTCATTGTAGCTATTACCTACCTGTGACCATTTAGTTTCAACTAAACTCCCTGTTTGAAATATTTTGGACTACACAGTAAATTCAAGCTGCAAGCCATTATAAAGACCACTAATCTCAAGGGAGATTGATTTTCCTTTTATTCAGTGAAATAGCCAATTTCCTCTTTGGTATCTTGTGGTAGCCTAAATAGTGCCCAAAACCACCCCCTCCAAAATGTCCATGTCCTTATCCCATTTTATATGACAAAATGGGCTTTGCAGATGTTGTCATGTTCAGGATCTTGAGATGGGGAGAATACCTCAGGTTACCTGGGTGGGCCCAATATAGCCATGAGCATCCTTATAAAGTGGACACAGGAGGTTGAATGATGTAAGGATGGGGCCACAAGCCAAGGAATGCAGAAGGTCTCTAGAACTTGACACAAGCAATGTCAGCACTGCTTGGGCTGCCGTAATGGAATATCAGAGGCTGGGTGGCTTAAACAAAGAAATTTATTTTCTTATAGTTCTGGGTGCTAGAAGTCCTAGATCAAGTTGCCAAAAAAGTACGAAAGGGGTTATATTCATTTCCTATTGCTGCTCTAACAGAATTAGATGGTTAGTTTCAGGTGAGGGCCTTTTTCTAGCTTGTAAATGGCCTCCTTCTAGCTGAGCCCTCGCAGGGCCTTCCCTTGCTACATGGTTCTTTCCTTTCTCTTCCTCTTCTCATAATGCCACAGATCCTGTCAGATAAGAGCCCTACCCTTATAATCTCACTGAACCTTAATTGTCTCTTAAAGATTTTATCTATAGATATGATCAAAATTTTTTTTGGGGGGGCAGCAGTAGGGGACACATTTCAGTCCATAGGAAGCAAAGAAACAGATTCTTCCCTGAAAACTCCAGAAGGAGTGCAGTGTTGCCAATACATTGATTTTAGATTTCTGAACTCCAGACTTAGAATAAATTTCTGTTGTAAGTCACCGAGTTTGTGGCAATTTGTTAGAACAACTATAGGAAACTAATATCCCCTTCTCATATTTTTTAGTAACCTTTCAATGAGAGATGAGTGACCTTTGAAATTCCACCTTTTCTAGGAAAACTTGTCTTCTATGCAAGTATCCATTCTGAGTGAGCCCTGGGCTTGAATCTACCCTCTGGTGCCCTGTGCAGCCGTCAGTGGAGAGCTTGGAGGTCCAGAGCTTGGCAGAAGCATTTGTGGTGGAAAGTTGCTTTTGCACTCACTCACCTCTCAGTTGCACTTTATTTTGGGGGCCTGCAGATTTTTTCTGCCAGTTCTGCAATGCTTTTTACAGAGCATGTTTAAATATTCTATCCAGTATTTTGGCTGTTTCAATCAGGTAGGGTTTTTAGGGTGTGGAGTCTGTCATACTATGGGAAATGGAAGTCTAGGGAACCTTTCACAATTATTTTCAAAAGTATTCCTTCCCCTTAACAGCAAGGTGACAGGTGTTACCACGTTAGATCTTCCTCATTGGCCCTCTGAAACCGGGATGTTCTAAAGCCAGGTTTCCTCAGTCTCATCTACGGAAAGACAGAGAGAACTTAAATACTGATGACTTGTATCATTGGCTTCTTAGAGACTGTTTTTCTAAACAGCTCATTATCTGCTTTTCATAAAGCATTTCCTCGGAGAGTAGAATTTGGCAGTAAAGTTGCACTTGAGGAAATGACTATTGAAACTGACCCTGTGTATACTCCTATTGTAATTATCTGGTGGATAATTCTTAAAGCTTTTAGTAGTGTGTTTTCTTCTACATGCAGAGAAGTCAGGAATGTGGACCTGAGTTGCGCCTGCTGTTGCCCTGCCTCTCTCAGAAGCTTTTTCTTTTCTGCCTTTTTTGGTGTCTGGGTTCTTAGCTAATTTGTTTAGGAATAGTCTGTGTCTAACTCTGTCAGGAAAATTTACCCTGGAAATCATAGAAGGAAATGAAGGCAGAGGATGGGGAGGAGGGGCAGGAAGTAAATCAGTTGGATGGTGGTTTTTCTTATCCCACTTGGAATCATCTCCGTTAGCAAGGAGGACGGAGTTTCTTCTCATGGCCACCGCATCTTAGGGCCAGTAAGGACAGCGCTGCCAGGAGTTGCATTTTAAGCATTTTTTACTTCTTGCCCATAAGAGTATGTTTGGTGATTCCTTTAAAAAAGAAATCATTGTGGTTGAGTCACAGATAATGTATTTTAAAAAGTGCATTTTCTATAACTATGTCAGGACAAGCCTCTAAAATTCTTGAGAATAGAGGGATAAAACCTGTTAATAGTTGAATGGAGTCAGAATGTTCCCATTTTAAATGCCAAATTTCAAATAAATGTTTGGTTGCAGAAAGTTTAGTGACATAAGCTGAGAACATGGAAACAACGTAAGTGAATATACCTTTTTTTTGGTGAAAATAATATTTTCTCTGGAGAATCAAGGCAATTAAAGCGAGAAGAAATGCTGCAGTTTAAATGTGTATATGTCAATGAAATTTAGGGGGAAACCCAAATGTGGGGTTACGATTTGTTTTACCATGATTGTCAGAAGAGTGACTACATTCTCAATTTATTATATATTGATGAAGCATTTTGAAAAAGAACCGTTGCTGTGGCAACTATGTATATTTCTTTAAAAGCTGCTCCATGGTATAATTATTGGCTTTTAATCTTGTTCTATAGTGACTATAAAAGATTATATAAAAAATTTCAAAGGTCTCATTTTGTGATTTAAGCTCGCTGAAAACTCTTTATTAACTAGAAAAAATTAGTTTCCTGAATTTTTCTCATATCGTGTATTTTCTATGAATCTGCCTTGTCCTCTTAGATGCTTTTTTAACATTTCTCAGCTAAGCAGCTCTGTGATTTCTAGTGTTCCTGTAATGCTGAGCACTGTACTATCAGATACGATATTTTACTGCCTGTTTGGGAAAATGTTTTATTTGTTATGTCCTTTATGATTTGAGGTAATCAAAACTGAAGGCAATGGTCAGGAAAAGGCTTTAGATAATTTCAGCATAATGTTTCTACTCCTTTTTTATCATGTTTTCAGTACAGTTTAAATTCTATTTATCCTTGGACTGCTCTAGCTCACTGAACACACGTCTTTGCCTGGAGCTGGTGTGGCCAGTCCAGAAGCACGAGTTGAATTCGAGTTAAATTATTCCTTCCAGCATGCATTATTATGTACTTCCATTTGTGAATTTCAGATTCTGATATGAACTTTCTGAAGATATTTCCTGATTCCTGCTCTCATCACCTCAATGATATGTAACTGTGATACGCTGGGAGCACCTTTACCAAACTGTGCCCCTTACCCCAGTCCATTGGCTCACCCAGGCCCTCTGTGCTTCAGCATACCACCTTTCCACTTCTGGGCTCACTAGCTCTTTTGTATTTACCCAGAGTCAGCCTGGCTGTTCTAAGTGAAAGTCTTGACTTCCAAAGCTGAAGAGAAAAAGGGTACACTCTTTGCAAAGAAAAACATATTACTTGCAAAGAAAATAAAATTATTCTAATGTTGCACTCCACTTTCTCACCTATAATACAAAGGGTTAGAAGACAGTGAGAAAACATCCATACCCAGTTGAAAGGACAGGTTGGTGACCCAAGAATCTTATGTGCAGCTAAGATATCATCCATGTATGAGGGTAAAATGGTAGCATTTTTGGAGGTGGGAGGATTTAGCATGTGTCATGAATCCTATCTGAAGAGAATACTAAGGCATGTAATTTAATCAAATGACAATTCAGAACAGATTTCAAGATAGGGGAAATAAGGAAAAAAGGAAAACATTGTGAGCAATGACTCTTGATAAATATATGTATTTAAATCTAAAATGGGCATTTGAAATGGAGGCATTACATAAGAATTCTTGACACATCTGAGATTATGCTGTAAGGGAAAATGTAATAATGATATAAGCTATTAGTGAAATGCAGTTAAGTAATATTTAGGTTTTTAGGGCCAAGAGGTAGAAAGCATGAGGGAAATAAATTCCTTAATCTTTTCAATAAATGTTTTTAAATCACATGCTGTATGCTTTGTTTTAGTCACTGATGTTGACACATTCATTATTTTATGGTATGTTTATTCTAGTAGGAGACCCACAATAGACAAACTGACAAGATAATTTAAAAGAGAATTAGATACCGCGAAGGATTTAGAACAGGCTAATTGTGTAGCAGTTGAGAAGTCAGGGTTGTTCCTTAGAGGATGACTGGGGAGTGTCTCCGTAAAGGTGGCGACTTTTGATCTTAGACTTGAATGAGGAGCAGCAGCAAGGTTGAGGGCACAGGGACTGGGTTGATCCTCCTTGGCTCGGAACGCCTTCTCTCCCAGTGACAGGGGCTGTTTCTTCAATGGTGGGTCAGCTGTACACTTGGAGTCATGAAGCCAGTGGATGTGGAGAACTCTGGAATCGTGATTTCCCTGATTCTTAAGAGGATGAGGAGGATGGTGGATGGGCTGGGTCTTTCCTGCCTTAGAAACTGAAGAGTCAGACCAGAGAGCATGCAGGGTTCTTTCAGAGCCTTCAGCAGAGGACTGGCAGCTTGCCCGCTCCTGTGCCGCAGCCTGATGGCGTAGACACTTCCGCCAGCTTCTGCTTGCAGGTTTCCTGCCTTCTGGGAAACTTCAAAACCAGATCTGAGTGTTGCGTGAGCCACTGAAGAAACATCATAATGTGACTAAGGGGAGGCTCGGAAGCCAGAGAAATAAAGCAGAACAATCAGAATGTGTTTCTGTTTTTAAATTAAAGAAAAATGAATGGGAAAAGCACAATATAAGTGCTAAGTGATACTACTGAAATTAGTAGTAGGGAGATACTGTAAGGAAATCCTAGTAAGTATAAACCATCTCTGCAAAGCCTAGTACATGAAAGGTAAGACAGGAAACAAAAGAACGTCAGAGTACCGAGGGGAAGGGAAGGATGAAGGAGAGAGGAAGACATTATCTTATTAAAGTGGGGAAGGAAGGAAGGAAGGAAAAACAGTAGGACACATTACATTATTGTAGGGAAAAGAATTGGTATCTTGTTTCAAATAACGTATGTATGGGATTATCAGTGCAGGCAGTCAATAAATAGTAAAATAAGGTTTTTCAGAATTTTCAGAGAAAGGGGTAATGACAGAACAAGAAGCAATTTGATCAGGAAAAAATAATAAAGAAAAAGAAAAAAATACAAAAATATAAGGCATAAAGTCAAGTATTTCACATACAACAATACATAGGAATGGGTCAAATTTTCCCATGTGAAATTTTCAGTTTCAGTTAAGACATACCTCAAATTAATGTTCTTTACAAAAAACACATAAGTAAAATGATGATGGAAAGGTTAGTAATAAAGGAATAGGCAAAGAATTGCCAGGCAGATGCAAACCAAAAGAAATCAGATGGTAATGACAATAGTAATAAAAGTGGAGTTGATGGTTAAAAGCATTAAAAAGTGACATAGAATGACAAAAGGCAAGACATACAAAGGAGGTACGTATGTAAGGAAAATTCTTAAAGGCCATAAATTGTGAGAAAGCAAGAAACCAAAGAGGGG
This sequence comes from Cheirogaleus medius, assembly GCA_008086735.1. Lineage (NCBI taxonomy): Eukaryota > Metazoa > Chordata > Mammalia > Primates > Cheirogaleidae > Cheirogaleus > Cheirogaleus medius. Next base: position 28,974,649 of record VBSM01002937.1, read on the forward strand.
AGGAAGGATATCTGCTGATTCTTGATGGCTTAGAAATTGTAATTTAATGTGCCACATGTAGGTGGCTGGAGGCTTGGGGTTTATACAAGGCAGATGTTCTAAGATAAAGCTGGAATCCACAAAAAGTGACATTCTTAGTTAACTAGGAATAAAAACCTGATCCACAAAGGGAGACAGTAAAGGGATCCTTTGTTTTTCTTCCCCTCTCAGCTTTAGTTTTGGGAGGGGAAAAAACCCTGCAGATTCCTCAGCAAAAGCTTGCTTCACAAGAGTAGCATCAAAATCCAACCTATCTGTGTGAGTAGAGTCAAAATTCAACCTGTGTTACAAAAAAGAATTTGAACCTGGAAATTTAGCTAGAAGTGGTCTTGGGTTATAGTAAATCTGAAATTGTGCAAGGTCTGAGGTTTACCCTATTTGCAAACTAGTAAGTTAGCCTGCCAGAGATTTTTATCCACAGATGTAACAGGAAATATGGGGACTCTGGATGAGAACAGATTGCATATTACACAGCATTTAGCACGGGTTCCTCGAACCACAGCCCCCTGAGGACGACGTGCTGGTAGCATTCCCGACATTCCCCTGAAGCGTGGTTGTGTCACAGAAGAGGAAGCCCCAAACCATGAGAATCAGAGCCTGTACAGGGTGTCTGGCACAGTAGCCCATCCTTCCCTGGGGGACTGGGGAACAGTGATAAAACAGTTTACTCTGAAATGTAGGCAAAGAGAGGGAGATAAGTCTCTGAATCTCTTCGGAGCCATACTCCATCTGTAGCTCCCAAAGCATGTTTGCTATTCTGTAATTTAATCAACTTTTTAATTCAGCCCAGACTACACAGAAATGTGAGAATATTCATGGAAGATTGTCTCACAACGGGATAGGTATGGTCCCAAATGCCTAGGGAAAGCTACAGCAAAACATTTCTTGAGGAATGCATCTTAAACCTAGACTTCAAGATCATCCAATGATAACTTTCCAAAAAAGATGAACTTACACTCAACTACGAAAGACCAATTATGAAACAAAGGAAGCTATCACAAATTAGCAGAAACAGCAAACTATAAGAATCACAAAGTTTGCAAATACTAGAATTTATATATTTGTAATATAAACTGAATATTTACTATGTTTAAAGAAGAAGGCATATCTAAATTATGATCAAACAGTAAGTCTGTAAAAATGACCATGTAGTCAAATAGCTGCATAGAATTTATAGAGATAAAAATTTTAATTGAAATGAAATTTTATTGAATAGTTTAAAAAGTATAGAAAGGGCTGAAGAATCAATCAAAAACAGACTTAACAAATGGAGAGACAAAGCAATAAGAAATTCTATTTATTAATACTTATTTGTAATTGGAATTCTGGATAGAGTAAGAAGAATAAGGGACACAACCTATTAGAACAGGTAATGGATAAGAATTTTCTAGAATTGCTGAAAGATAACATCAGATTCAGAAAGCCCAACACACTCCAAGAAGGATAAATAAGTAGACATATAAAACTAGACATTAGGTAGAAAAACTACAGATCAGCGAAAAGGAAGCAATAAGGAATGATGGATTGGTCGCAGGCTAGTCAACGACAATACAAATCAAAGCACAGTACAAAAAAATATCCTCAAAGACCTGAGAGAGAGAGAAAAAAATTATATAACCACTAAGTATAACTACTTTTCAAGAATGTGAGCAAAATAAAGATATTTCCTAGACAGATATGTTTATTGCAATTTTTAGTGTATCTATAACATGTACTCAATAAAAAATATGATTTGAAAAACAAGCATTAGAAATGCAAAAAGGTCTAGGAAAGAAATATGTAAACAAATGCTAACTAAAAACATTATATAAAGTGTCTAATTTGTGAATTTTAAAAATAGCTAAAATAGGAGCAGAAATCACCTATTAGGCAAGAGGTAGACTAGAGTTAAAGCTGGCAGGTTAGAGTTACTATCTAGGAGAAAAGGTAAAAACATGAATTCTAAATTTTTAAAATATATGCTTATTGAATTATTTTAGGGCAGCTCTGAAAGGATAGAAATAGAATAAAACAACTAATGGAAAAAGGAAATAAAGGTCAGAACTCAAACCAAATTTTAAAAAGCAACAAAGAAGCAAATGGAAAGCAGTATTTTAGAAATGAATCATGTATTAGTAATAACTACAGAATATATAGTAACTCCCCACTTAAAAGACCTTTGACTTTTAATTAGTGGACTAGATTGAAAAGAAAAACAAAATATAGCTTTTGTTTATAAAAGGAAAAATTAAAATATTAGGATACAGAAATATTTGAAATAGAAAAAGACATTAATGAAAGCTGGTACAGCTATTCAAATATCACAAAGTACAGTCTTTAAAACAAAAAGAAAATTGTTCAAGATAGTATCACACTCCATATTGATGAAGGATTCAAATTCCTAGGAAGATAAAACAACTCTAAACTTTTATATACCTAACAGCTTCAAAATATGGAAAGCAAAAATTGACAGAAGCACAAAGAAAATAACCTTCACCATCATTGTGGGAGGCTCTAATTAATACAAACTATCTCTGTAATTGTCAAATCAGGCCAAAAATATATAGGGATATAAAAGATTTGAACAACACAATTAGCAATATTGATCTAGTAGCCATATATAGAACACGGAACAAAACAATTGAAGAATGCATATCCTTCTCAAACACACAGGAAACATTCACATCAATTGACCATTTAGGAAGCCCTTTGCCATCGATATATTTCAAACGATTGCAGTTATACATACCGCACTTTACCACAATGCAATTAAAATGGCTAACAGATAACTGTGAAGACTCCCGTGGCAGAAAATGCTAATAATCCTCTAGTATCCATTCTCCCTTCTTTCTTTCAGGGCTAGCAATTGTGAGGTCTGGCTAGAAGCATGGTGGCTTTGCTTGCCTTGCAGCTATGTCTGGAGGTCAAGTTCTGGAGGTCAAGTTCTGGAGGGCAAGTGTGCTTGATTCGACTTCCTAGTGACCACTTTCCTAATTTGAAAAAGAAAATGGCTCTTAATTCATTGTTTCTCTTTGCTGCTGCCCACAGAGTGGGGTGCAGACGGAGTACGGGGGAGTCGGCTTCGCCTTGCAAAGGAGGGGCCGCACTGTGAGGCTGGGAGGACAGAGAAACGGGCTCCGGGCAGAGCGGTCATGGCGATCGGCCTTCCTGCCTCCCTCTGACTGAGGAATAAACTTCATCCCTTTTTTGAGCCGCATTATTTTGGTGGCTATGTTAAGCAGCTTAGCTTGTATCATAACTAATTCAGGTTCCCACATATATGGAAATAAAAAATGCTTCTAAATAATTTAGAAGTCAGAGAAGAAATAAATCATAATGAAAGCTAGACTATACATAGAACTAAAGAGCAATAAAAGTATATATTTTTGCCTCTTTGTGTATGAGTATGTGTGTCTGCATATCTTGTGGGATGCCATGAAAGCAGTACTTAGATGGAAATTTATAGCCTTAAGTGCTTTTAGAGTAGAAAAGCAGAAAGGCTGAAATTTCATAAGCTAAGTATCTAGTTTAGAAAGTTGGAAAAGGAATGATAGAGTAAACTCAAGGAAAGCAGAAATAAGGATATAATAAGCAGGCAGACAAAAAACACAAAAAGGATCAATAAGCAAAAAATTGTTTCTTCAAACCCATTAATAAAAGTGACAAACCTTGGGCAAAGTTGATCAAAGAGAAAAAGAGAAGCCTATGGAAATTAGAAAAAGGAAAGGGGAGATAGAACAGATGTGGCTTCCAGAAATTAAAAGATAATAAAATATTTTGAACAATTTGATGTCAAAAATTTAAAAAAACTTTGGCAAAGTGGACCAACATTGGAGTTTAGGGTCCGGAGGAGGAGAGGCCCCGGGGAAAGAGCCGGGCTTGGGTTTGGCCCAAGCTGCATGCGAGAGTCAGCCCCGGGGACCCGCGGGTCCCTCGCCCGTCGCTGGGGCGTTCCTGCCGCTCACCGGGCACCTGCCGGGCTTCCCGCTGCGACGCTGTTCTCTTCCCTTCTGAAATTAATAAATGCTTTGCGGGGAAGGTACCTTGGAACTACGCAAATCTTTCATTCCTCACTGAACTTTCAATTAGTTTATATTAGTATGGGCTCACAGCTCACTGTTTTGCTCAGTGAGTTAGTAACATGTTACTGTCACTTACTTTGCTGTTCCTGTTGTCCCCGCTCGCCCGCGCCCGGCCCGACCTCGCACGTTGGCCGTTTGCATTCTTTCTGCATGCCCCTCGCTTAATCTAGCAATTTCTTGCTTCCTGGGGCAACAAGATGTTCTGTGTCATCTTGTACTTGTCCTGGCCTTGGGCTCAATTACTTGCCAAAGAGATCTGGCTTCTTTCGGAGAAGAATGGAATTTAGAAGTAAAAATCTAGGTACTTACTATGTTCCTTGATGTCTGAGGTGTTGGTGTTACTGTTCCCAGGCCCTCTGTGTGCAGAACTGGGAGTGTGTGTATATACATGTGTGGATGTTTTTCATATATATTTATATTTTTGTGTGTTTTGGGGGGCATACACATACTTACTTCTGTATTTCCCCCATCTCTATATATTAAAAAATAATTTCATACTGATATAGGTATATCCAAATCCAGACCAACACCATTGGTTCATTCTAGTTTCTTCTCTTTGCATATTTGAAATTTCTCAGATAATGAAAAACATGGGGACTGTTATCTTTATGTATTATTTGATCGACCCTCTGTACACAGCCAGTCTCCCACTTCCGCCATCTCTGCGCAGGCCAGACCCGCGGGCACGCGCCTTCCTCGCCCCGCGGGCACGCGCCCTCACGCCCGCATCTGCTGCACGAGTGCGTCCGCCCGGTGCTTTGTGTCCAAGGACAAAGCTACAACAAATTTAGTTTAAATATTTTAGTTGGCTCTTACTTGCAGTGGAATAGGGCAGCATCTCCACAAGACAGAAGGAGTGTTCTGAGAAGCTGAGCATAGCAGTTTGGCTTCGTAGGCAGAAAAGGGCTGAAGAAAGCAGAAACAGAACAAAAAGTAGAGAGGCCATTTCAAGGTTACTTTCCGTCCAGGATTAAAGCAGAGGGACTTCCTTATCACACTGACTCGGGTTGACTGGAATCACTTGTTTTTTTTTCTTTTTTGTTTTTGAGAACTGGCTCATTTCAAAGTTCAGCTTGATTATGTGACACTATTCTGGCTTGGTCTGGTCTGCTGGGCCTAGAGCAGGAGGCTACTGCTGAGTGACGGCCTCCCATAACGTTATTTAACCTCCGCTCCAACGCCCAGCATTCGGCCGCCCTTGTGTGGGTGCCCTCTTGTCTCTGCCCAGGCTCTGCCTCCCCGCAGTTGGGCTGTCTGCATTCTTTATTCTGGTGTGCCACTCCCACGCATGGCTTCTCAGTCTCCACACCTGCGTGGATGTCCTTCTCCGCAGGGATTACCACCTGACCCCATTCGAGCCTGGGCACCTGTGCTGGGTGAACCTCCTGCTCAGATCCCTTCCTCCTTTTACACAAAGTCTGACACCGTGTGCTGGATCTCTCCACCTGTGACACCCTCCTCAGTCTGCTTAGGCTCTCATAGACTCTTTTCAGCTACCAGGGATGTTTTCCATGTTCCGCCCCACTTAATGACTTTAGCACTGAATTGTTCAGAATTATTCAGGAAGACAAAAGGAAGGAATGGGAAAAAGACAAGTAACTCCAAATTTTTCCCCCTGAAGCCCGAATAAACTCTTGGCAAAATCTGACAAATATATTAGAAAACAGGGAAACTACAGCCCAATCCATCATAAACACAGATGCAGAAATCCTAAGTGAAATATTATAACTTGAATCAAAATGATATTTTAACAGTATACATAAATAGATCATGACCAAGTTGAATTTGTTTTAGGAATTTGGTGTTAACTTGATATTAGAAATGGAATCAATGTAATGCATCATGTTCAAAGAATAAATGATAAAAATCATGTAATCTTAATAGATGCAATAATAGTTTATTATATCTTAATATCTATTCATAGTAAAAAGTTTAGCAAACTAAGAACAGAGCAAACTTTCTTAATCTGAGTACCTACAAATATCCTACAGAGCCATGATACTTAACGTACAATATTGAAGATTTTCCCTCTGAAATCAAGACTGAAACCGGACTGCTTGCATCTCCAGTTCTGTCATCGTATGGGAGATCGTAATCACTGACATAAACAAGAGAAGTCAGAAAGGTAGGCAGGGACCAGAGCACACTTTCTAAGTTTTAGATTTTTGAAAAATGTCTTTAAATATTTTTTCACTTTAAAAGAGTAAGCTACCTTAAATCGTTAGGAGGCACAAGGTAGATGTGGAAAATTAAAGATGGCCACAAATTCTTTCTACTACTAATTCCTCTCTCTTCGAGTCTGGGTTGGCCTTAATGACTTGCTTGACTAGAGGCGACAGAAGTGATAGACAGGGACTTCCAATGCTAGGTCATAGGAGACCTTAAGAACTTTGCCCGGCCCTCTGGGAACACGGGCTCCGGGAGCCCGAGCCCCGTGCGAGCCGATCCGTGCTGGAGAAGACGTGCTCAGGCCGGCAGCCCGCGCTCCCGCCAGCCTCTGCCAACTTCACGTGGAGCAGAGAATTGCTGATCTGAGTTCTGCTTAAATTCTTGATCCACAGAACAATAAGGTATAATTAAAAAGTGATTGTTTTCAGCCACTAAGGTCTCAAATTTGTTTTACAACAAAAGGTAACCAAAATATAGGTATAACAAATGTGAAGTACAAAACCTTTGGCTTCTAAATAAAGATATATAGATATTTTCTTTTAAAATTTTACTATCCTTATTTATCTCTTTGTGGATTCCTATATATTTTTATAAATTCACATTTACTC
>VBSM01002937.1:28983670-29003740 GCA_008086735.1 Cheirogaleus medius
CCCGGCCACGTGTATTAACTTTTAACTGAATTTCAAATAGCATTCATAATGTCAATACTTTATCTTTTACAGGATGAGTCTCCAAAAGCTTTACTTTAATACCTTGAATTGAATGAAAAATTGAATCATGATTAGAATTAACTGACTTTTAAATAATATCTAATGATGTGGACACAAAACTGGCATCATGTGAGCACACGTGCACAGAGGGGAGTTAAGCTCGGTGGAAAGCGAGCCGTGGGAAGTCGAGGGGAATAAACCAACCTAATGGGCACCATGAAAACTGTTTGGGTGATGGGAATTCCGAATAGCCAGGACTCAAGTATTACGAAACTTATCCATGTAACCTAAAACATTTGTACTTACTTAATATTTTATTTGAGAAAAAAAGATATTGAAATGTCCCATTACTCCAAGGAGTCCCTTTGTGTCCCTTCCCAGTAACTAACCCTCACCCCCAACCACCCATTGATCTGCTTTTTGTCACTATATGTTGTTTGTTTTTTCTAGAATTTCATACCCATGTATGAACACACAAAAGTAGTGTATACTTTTGTGGCCTGGCCTCTTTGGTTTAGCATAACAATGTTGAGATTCACCCACGTGGCGTTTGCCAGCGGTCCATGCATTGGTGCTGCTAAATAGTATTTCATTGTGTGAACATACTACAGCTTGTTTATCCAGTCACCTCTTGATAGACATTTGGGTTCTTTCCAAAACTAACACATTAAAAACTATGGCTTCCTTTTTAAATATAGGCAAAAATTAGAAGAGTAACATTTGACCTAAATGAAAAGTATTGCCTCACAAAGTGGCACGTAAACTCGCAGTTACGGGTATTAAGTCATTACCCCTGGGCACAGATTTATTAAAATAGTTGCCAACTTTTGAAGTTGATGCTAGTTCTTCTGCATATTTATTTCTTCTGATTGTCCTGTGGTTAGTAATGCCACTATAGCCCTCATGGTGGGTAGTAAATGCTGATATTTTGTGAAAGTCATACTTTATCATTAATCTTTTTTTAAGGTGGATATTTAATACTAGATCTGTATTAGTTATGCACTAGTGTTTTTTAGAAGTGATTAATGCTGAAAAGGCTTATCAACAGGAAAAAAGTCACCAATCTACCCCCCCTAAAGTCATAGACTTATACCTTACAATAGGTGATGATGAAACCACTGTAGCCAGAGTGTTCAGACACATTTTCTACACTCTGAGTAGAAAGACTACTTAGCCTCTATCTCTCATGCACTTGAAATACATTTCTGGCTTGTGATGTCTCATCTTTCCCATTGACTCCACCAATTGGCAGCCGCCTTTTCTGCATCACACACTGACTGTGGCGTGAGCCACCTCACCTGGGCGGTGCAGGTACTGGCAGGGGCAGCAGTGTCAAACACGTCGTCTTCCCATCATGATGGCCAGAGGAAGGTAACTATTCCTACCTCTTCTGTCTGGGTACGTTTTGTGTTATTAGCAAGTGTTTGCACACAGTCCTCTAAATAGAGGATTTAGTTCCAATGCATCTGAAAAAGGCCAAGAAAAGAGATGGCTTATCCCTGTTAATTTTCCAGGAACTGTGTTCAAGTGAGAACACTGTTCATTACATGTGCATCTCATGCACTATTAGACATGACCATGGCAGAAGAGACATGTACCAGTGGAATTGTACTAAACCCATTTAGGCTTATTGTAATGCAATTATTAATATTTCACTTAAAATGTAGAAATCCTGAATAAATGCTAAACTTCCAGGATGCAGCATAACAAGAATGAATTGTGGCTGTCATGGGTAACTGGGACATCTAGTTGTCCTTAGTATAATGTCATATGGTATTCTTTCAGACTCTGAAGCCTATCGGAGGTCACTTAATTTTATAAAAGTGTGCTTTGGGCTTCACTTCTTCATTTTATCTCCTTTGTGTTATTTAATTTTCCCTGAATTAACTTGCCTAAATAAATTTCCCTGAAGGAATTTGTCCCTCCCTCAAAATATATTTAGCTTGAAGTGGATTAAAGAAAACAGCTTGCTTCTAGAGAATACAGCATGCTTTGTCCCAAGAGAAAAGTCAAAGATCTTTTCCTGAACCAGTGGTTCTCAAACCCTAGTGTGTACAAGAATCACCTAGGGTACTCAATGAAAACAGCAAATTTCTGGCCTTCACTGGCAGTAAAAATTAAAAGTTCAGTTACATTTTGGACATTTTAAAAGCTATTGACTTGCTCATTGCCCCTTCCCTTTTACTTTCAAAATGCTTCTCTCTCTTCCATGTAACAAATACTTACTGAGTTTCCATCGGTATCAAGTAGTGTCCTGGTAAATAGGTTAAGGTATCCTTGAGCCGAGGAGACAGGGGTCTCATTAAAAATAAGTAATGATAATTGTTGAGTGTGTCACCAAGAAGAAATCTAGATGTAAGAGCACAACCATAGGAAAACCTAGCCTGAATGTCTAGTGACCTGGGGACGTGATGTGTATTCTGAGTTTGTTTTAAAAACCTGTTTTAAGCACTTGAATGTGACTAAGGGAGGGCTTGAGTGCACCACCCTGGAAACAGTAGTAGGCAGAGAGAATATGGATCAGGTGTGTTAAGATGTTATAGTGCTAACTTTTCCTATCTTTAAGTGGATATTTCAGATTATCAGATATTTTCTTTAGAATTTACTAAACTTTTTTCTAATCGCAATATGTTGATTTTTATAGTTTCTTAAAATGGGAAGTTTTTTTGTTATTTAGAAAGTACTTATACATTTTGTAACAATTACATAATTATAGCAAACCTAGGTATTAATAGTAATGTATCATTGATTTGGTAAAATTGAAAAACTTAAGTAACTGAGGATACTGTATTGAATAGACCTATAAAAATAAGTGATTTTTTTAAATATTGGAAGTTCAACTGAAATTGATATCAGTTTACTTTTAGTAAAATGTAAATTAGAAAAGTGCTGTGCCATTATTTAATATGCAAGGAAACTCTGTAAGTCCACCTTAGGCCACTTATAGCTGCATTTTCTTTCTTTTTTGAAAAATCGAATACTTTTTGTTGCAAGTCTGTGTTTTCAATTATTTTTTATTTCAATATATCAAGGGAGTACAAATGTTTTTCTTGCATGGATAGATTTATAATGCTTTAGTCAGGACTATAATTGTGCCCATCGCCCCAATAGCATTCACCGTACCCGTTAGGTGGGTTTGCCCCACCTCCTCCCACTGCTCCCTTCTGGATTTCCAAGAACTTTTACTTCGTTCTGTGCCCACCAGTGACTTCCAGATTATTAGGGAGTACCCGTGGTATTTATTCTTCCATTCTTGAGTTAGTGGAGGTCTGTCTTAGTTTGGGCTGCTGTAACACAATACCACACCGGATGGCTGAAGCAACATCCGTGTCTCATGGCTCTGAGTCTGGGGAGTCGAAGGTGAAGGCACTGGCAGATTCGGCGTCTGGTGAGGGCTGCTTTCTGTTTCATAGATGGCTGTCTTCTCCCTGTGGCCTCACGTGGTAGAAAGGGAGCGAGAGTGCTCTTGGGGTTTTGTTTGTACGTGCACTAATCTCATTTGTGAGGACTCCACCCTTGTGTCATACTGATCTCTCAAAGGCCCTACCTTTTAATGCCATCACATGGGGCATTAGGATTTTAACATGAGAATTTTAGGGGGACACAAACATTCAGTCCATTGCAAGGTTTTGAGTGAAGAGAACTGGACTGATGAAGAGTAAAGGGGAGTTGTGTTCTCCCAGTCTGATCACTGACTCAGGCATTCAGGAGCCAATTGGCCGTGGCCTCCTGTCAGCCGGGGTAGACTACCACAAGGGAAGCACACTTAGTTGCGCATCTGTTTTCTTTTATTCTAGAGGTACGGCAGGGTGCTATTTCCCCTTGGTTACTTCTAGTTCCCTGTGACACTTTCGTCATTGGGACCATTTAACTCCAAGCTCTTCATTGCCTCAGAGAAGAACTTCTCCGGAAAGTGGAGAAAAGGCTCCAGGGCTTCAAATCCAGGCTCTAGGGGGACTTATAGAAAAAAATGACTGATAGGTAAGGATTCATGCCCCAAGACTAAGTAAATATTTTCCAGTTTGGGTTATGGAAGATAGGAAGTGAAGTGAGGAAGACACACTCTGGCGGGTCTATGAAAAGGGTCTCAGTGCTTACCTTCTGATGACGCCCTGGTGAGAGGATATGACAGAAGCTTAGAGAGGTTTCAAACATGTCATAGTGATAGGAACTTAGGCTACTGTCCTCCAGGGAGAGCACAGGAAAGTATGAACCCAAGTTCCACATTGCCTGTGTCAACTGCAATTAAGGCTGGCTGTTGAGGCAGAAATAGTTTGATAAAAGTTTATTGGAAGCCCAGTGTGAAGATCAACCTGGAAAGGCATACCAACAAAGTTGGGCACGTTCCAAAATCTGTTACAAGTTAGGATGCTTTTGTAAGAAAGTCTAGGAGAAGGGATGGGACAGGGACTCCTCATATCAGAGTTGTCCTTTCTTACTGGACAGTGTGATACAGAGGTTAGAATCATTGGCTATGGACTACAGCATACAGGCTACAAGCTTCTACATGCAAGACAGTAAAAGTTCATACTTCAGAAACAAATCAGGATCAGGAGGGTATGTATTAATCAGTATGTGCACACTTTGAGGAGCTCAGGACAAGACTTGAGAGACTCTTGATAAGATTCTTTAATACGGTGTAAACCGTGAATCACAAGACCTTCCCCAGGCAGCTAATTTGGTAGTCTACCAAATGTGACCTGTAGGTTATCACCTGGCATGAGTTGGGGATAAAAGAATCACACATGACTGAGATTGGCATGGCATGAAAGGAGTGGGGAAAGTTTCCAGACTTAGAGGGATCTTTTGGGAAGAGACCAAAGACAAGGCCAGAACAAGATTGTCTCAGTGGATGCAAACATAGACCAATGACTCCCAAGGACGAAACTCCCATGTTCCTTACCAAGATCTTGGAATTAAATATAACTATGGGGGAAAACTTTGTGGGAAAATGATAAATTTTCTGAGATTAATTGGGGGGGGATTGGTGTAGAAATGAAAGTTGAGTCATTGGTCACCTGAGATTGTAAACTGAGATTTGTTATAGCTAAACTTCATGATGGTAGAAACTTTCCCATCTTCATTTTTTCCATCTTCATGACAATCATAATATTTTCACCCAAATACATGTGGGCAAATATTTGCAGTACCCTGTGGTAGGCACCATGATAGAAAGGTGCCCAAAAGGTAATGGCAGCACAAGAGGCAGTGGTTTATTCTGTAAGTGGTAGAGAAGTCAGAGTACTTCAAAGAAAACAGCCTTTAGGCACTCTGAGGATGAGTAGGAATTTTCCAGATGGTCCACCAGAGAAAAGGCTTTTCAGGAACAGGAAACAACATTGAAAAAGGTGTAGCGTCATGAATATTGTGTGTGTGTGTGTGTTTATACTCATATATATATTTTTGCAAAGAGAATGGAAGCAAAAACTTGAAAATTAAGTATGAGATTATTTTCTGTTTGATCTTAAATTTGGGGATGATGGTGAGATAGAAAGGAAATGTTTGTAAAACTCATCAGAAACTACACAAATGTAAGGTGGTAGGTTATTTAATAAAATGCTTACTAAATAAAGATCAGTAGCCTTACTTGGCCTTTAGATTTTAGGCTTTGTTACCTCTTTTTTTCTGTCCTTTATTTAACAAAAAGGCTTCTTTGGAGTCTTAAATCTGTCTGATTATTCTGACCCTGAAATGGAATTGTTCTGTCACTTACAAAGCATTTAATAGTGTCCAGGGTTGACATAAGGAAAAAAAATAATCTTTGATCTCTATGCCGATATCGTATATGTGTGAACCTATCTTCTTACGGGGTTTAAATGTTAAACAGTGTTCTGGAGAATTACAAAGTGCACACAATTAATTATATTGTTTGTCCATCTTAACACTAGATAACCAGAAGCAGTCAGGACATTAACTTTGAACATTGGAATAGATCTGTTAATAGCAAAGTCAATAGCAGTACTTCACACACCAGTGACTTAAGGGGATGTCAATTATTACTTGTGGAAAAATTAGTATTAATGCATTGTCTTAAAAGAGAAATTTAGTCTACATTGCAAAGCTAATTGAAAACAATGAAAATACTTAACTACTTTCTTTGGCACATCATCTCATCTGGGTTTTTAGAAGACTTAAAAATGATTGTCTACTTGCTATATACCACATAAATTTTTGTCTCTTTGATCAAATTCGTCTAAATTGATTAAACTAAAAAGAAATTAACAAAGGAGAAGGGGATATGAAGACCAAAAATTCAAGGCAGACATAGGCAATAAACCAATAACTCAATTTGAAGAAGTTTGAATTTTTCTTCTTAATTTTTTTATAAGATTCTCACAAGTAGAGCTCAAGCTTAACACTTCAGAATTAGAGATCTTCAAAATCCTGGCTTTCAGTGAACAAGGATAAAAACAGAATAAGCTGTCCATAAAAATTTAAGAAAGTCTAGAATGACTTACACAATCTAAAGTTTGGCAGCACATATATTTTTTTATACAATCCCAAGGAAAAAATGTCATATTTATAGATGTACTAGAAAATTTGTATAAATTCACTGATATAAACTTTAACATTTAACATTTCTAATTTTATTAGCAACCTTTAAAATATACTGGATTCTTCTAACAAAGAAGCTGGCAAATTTGTATCTCTTCAGATATATTTAGTATTTGGCTCTTAACTCTTGTGTTGATTTCCTAACCCCTGGAAACATAAATTTATGTTTGTAGAATTCTTGGTTTATCATTGTGAATTAATGTAGTTTTCTTATTTATTCACCCACTCATTAAGTTCTTTCAGCATTCAATGTTGAACATACATGTTTCAAGTATAATTTGTTCTAACTCACCAGAGGCAGTGACTGAGTGCAAGCGTTGGAAGTGGATGGACGAATGTTGCGGTTCCAGCTCTTACCATCTGCACCATATGTGTGTTATTTCATGTCACCACGCCGCTCTGTAAATGGGGAGGATAATAGTACCTGCCTTACCTGGTTGTAAAAATGGAATGAGAACACTTGATGTGTAGTCAGAAACCAGAGTTCAAATTTCACTGGGCTCAGTTAACATCTTTGCATATGTATCAATTTTTTTCATTAGTAAGACAGATCAATATGTTTTATCTACTCGTTACAAAGACAAAAGGTTAAACATATATTAGTACACTTTGTAAACCCTACAACACTAAAGAAGTCCTATTGAAGCGTGTCTATAGTCTAGATCTCTGATATCATATAGACCTGAGATGTGGAAGGTGCTCAGTAAGGATTTAAGTGAATGATATAGTGGCTCGTTAATGAACAGAATCTACTTTATCAGAAGCTTGTTGCCAGGATTAAATAGAAATGCATTTAAAGAGCACAGCAGCTGACACTTGGTAAAATGTTCAATACATGGGAGTTGTTGCCGTATGATAGCTATTATGCTACGTAATTGTGAAATAACACTGATGAGAGCAAGAATTATTTTAACCTTAAAAAGGCCCCAAATATGCAATGACACATGGGAAGCATTTTAGTTTCAGAATTGGAGAGCGCATTGTACCCCTTTAACACTGATCACAGCTGTCTCATATTTTTCTTGTGTGTATATAACATCCCCTCTTCCCTCCTCCTCACCCCAGACTCATGTTTTAAGCTTCCTGAAGATTTAGTGCATCTATTCTGAGTGCTCAGATGGCTCAATGTCACTTGCTGCAGCCTCTAAGTTCTTCCCCTGGAAGCTCAGTTAAAACTCGCTCTAAATGAGACTTGACCCTCAAGGGCCAGAAACCCAACATTTCTCTGGAAGTTCATGGGCAGCATTGGGTGGGCATAAACAGTAACACTCAGGTAAAAGTTCTCACTGAACCTTGGATCTATTTAGTGTAGCAAGTGTTTATATGAGTAGCTCCATTATTTTAGTGGGAAAGGAGATTTATGCTCTGCATTAGAATAGATGCTCTCCAAGGGCAAGCACAGTGGTCTTCTCCGGAATACTCACTATTGGCTGGCAGGGAGGAAGGAAGGCCAAGTATTACTGGCATGTTGTCATGTAACCCTAGAGTTCTGACTACTTTTTCATGACATCTATTACAGTTATTGTTTAAAACTTTTTTCATATCCATAGTTTCCAAACCCATTCTTATAGCTTTCACTTCTAGAAGAAAAGAGTGGGTTGAAAAATTAAGTTCTAGTCTATGAAACCTTTGCTCTCTAATCAGAGCAGCACAGACTCTTCCCTTATTAATGCTGTCCAGTGACATAACTAACTTCTTACCTTGTTAACATAATTCTTTGATCTCACATTCCTTGATGGCTAATTTAAGAACCAAGAGAGAGAGAAATTTGAGGTATTAGCCATTTTGTGCAGGTATGTGCTGAGACTAGATAACGAAGGGGACCCCTGCATTCAGAGAATGCCTTTAAGGTACCAGAGTCTGATTCCATGTCAACTGAGTAAATATTTATTAAGTTCCTATTTGTCAGACTGAAATACTGTATCCCTTTAGGAATTCACAGCGTAAGGGCAAGACACATACGAGCAGTGTCTGTTTTAAAGTCCAAAGAAGGAATAAGGTGAAGATAATCATGCGGTGCAAGGACGGGTTTACCCATGATCCTTGGAGGGAAACTGGGGAAAGAGGGAGAGAACATGGGCCCAGGATCGACTTTTAGGAGATTCCCTTAGTAACCCTGTGGAATGAAGGGGAGTTAGCAGCAGAGATTCAGAGAAAGAACAGTGAGAGTGATTGGAGAAATAGGTGGTGTCTTATAAGCTAAACGACTGTTTGGACAAGGGCATAGGGAAACTTAGTGTAAGAAACAGATGGCTGTTGGGTTTGGTTTGAAAGAGTGACTGGTACATTAGAGAGAAGGCATCCTTGTGGAAGGTGATAATGAAAGCTATAGAAACAGGGGTTAAAGCAGTGAGGAAGTGAATACAACAATGGTAGATCTAATGCTGAAAAGAATTTAACCAAGAAAGAGAAGAGTGAAATAGGCCAATAGTGGGAAAAGGTAAAATGCTCAAATGAAACATTTTTTTGTTTGCTTTTTGTATGTAGTGAATTTGAACTTAATGATTGTTTACTGTAAGTTTTGAAGAGCTAAACCAAGCATTTTAACTTCCTGCAATTACTTAACCATGTTTGATGGCAGTTTATTTGCCGACAGACTGTTAATTATAGTTTTCATTGGCGAGAGGTGGTTGTTAATATAGTTAATGAGTAGCCTGTTAGAGTGTATAGGGAACCCGTTGGCCTCTGCCTTTGTATGCAACTATCAAACAAGTCAGCGACTATTGCTGATGACTGATTTCTTAGAAATTGCTGCTTATTTTACAGCATCAGAGTGGTTACCTCCTTGATCTTCAGCGAGTAAACAGTAAACAGAGCAAGTTGCTAAATATATGAACTGTGATTGTACATGTGAACTCTTCTACAATAAAGAATAAGATTTTGGAAGGAGCAATTAAACACTGAAAAGTTGATGTGACTTCATCCTTAGGTCACTCCATTTCCAATGGCTGATGTTGTCATAATGAAAAGATGGCCCCAAGTCAGGCGTGGTGGCTCATGCCTATAGTCCTAGCACTTTGAGAGGCTGAGGTGTGAGGATTGCTTGAGGTCAGGGGTTTGTGACCAGACTGAGCAACATAGTGACACCCTGGCTCTACCAAAATAGGAAAATTAGTCAGGTGTGGTGGCACATGCCTGTAGTGTTAGCTACTTGGGAGATTAAAGCTGGAGGATTGCTCGAGCACAGGAGTCTGAGGTTGCAGTGAGCTATGATGACACCACTGCACTCTACCCCAGGCAACTGAGTGAGAGCCTGTCTAAAAAAAAATAAAAAGGGCCCCAGGACCAGGGTAGTCAGAAAGCAACTTTAGACTGCTGAGTGGTGCTATTATCTGCTGTTAATGTAATAGGTGTGTTAAACTAAATTTGGCTTGAAGATGCCTCCATACTTGAGTCCCTGTGTAGCAAACTGCAGCCTTAGCATGTAAACTAACTGAAAGCCTAACTCAGGAGTATACTTCTGTAATAAGTAGCTGAGTCCCAGCCAATCACAGCATCCAAACTTCAATTAGTCACAGGCTGCCAACTGATTGGATCATGTTCAAATAAGGGCAATGCAAAGAGCTGTTTCTGTCTGTCACTTCCCTTTTCTGTCTATAAATATTGCCTGCCCATGATATAGGGTAGATCTCTCTAAATGCCTCCTGGTTCTAAGTGCTGCCTTATATAAAGTTTTCCTTTTAACAAGTGAAAGACTTTTCTCAAATAGAAGGCCATGCTTGGTTGACTTTTTTTTTTTAACAACTCAAATGCGGCTCTTGCCATCTCAAGAGCACCTCCTATTTCTGAGGCTATGGAAACAAAAGACAAGGACTGTGCAGTTGTTCAGGTTGAGGGTTTTATTTTGATTTAGTTTCTGGGGACGATTTGAGTATTTCTTTTCTTAATTGTTGCTCTTATTAGAAAGCTCTGGTTGTTCAACAATTTAGGTATTTCGGGTGTTTAGGGAGTTCTAAGGCATACCAGGGTCCTAGATTGTTTTCAGCCTCCCTCAGCCTAATGGAAACCAGGTACTTCCTGTGGCTCATGCTGTGCTTCTCAGTGAAACAACAACACCCTCCGCCCTTTTTTTTTTTTTTTTTTTTTTTTTTTTTTTTAGTTTTGCCTGGGATTTTTTGTTACTTTCTTGTTAATCCAAAGCTCTGGTGGTTAAACTTGATGTTAATTTGTTAAAAGTAACAGGATGTTTATTTAATGGATTTCTAATGAAATATTTAAAAATGGGATTTATAAGGAAGTTGTCTTAGTCCATTTTGTGATACTATACTGGAACATCACAGAGTGCTTAATTTATAGTACATAGAAATTTATTTCTCAGAGTTCTGGAGGCTGGGAAGTCCAAGACCAAGGTGCCGGCATCTGGCGAGGACTGTCTGGTTGTGCTGAAACGTGAAAAGAAGGGCGGAGAGGAGCAGGGCTTGGGGGGAGGTTGGGAGGGAAGGTGATTCTCCTTTCCTCCGCCTTGTTTCACTTGGACCTCCAGCCGGTTGGAGGCGCCTGCCCATGCTGAGGCTGGTCCTCCTCACTCAGCCTCCTTGCATGTCATCTCCCCGGGAAACAGCCTCATGGACACACCCAGAAATGGCGTCTCACTACTTCCTTAGGTATCCTTTGTCCAGTCAAGTTAATGCCTAAGATGAACCATCATAGAAGTTAATAAAATATCATAATGAAAAAGTTGGGAGGTATTGTCAGAATTTTTCCATTAATATCATGGTTTCTACTGGAAATCAGTGATTTTCTTAACCCAGACACTTCCATGAAAACCTCATCAATTTACTTAAAAATAAATCAAACAGCCTGACATATAGATTTACCTAAATTGCCTGATAATCTGTATCTTGTGGACACAGTATGAGGTTTGAAGAGCCAGCCCGTTAGAGGACATCTTGGAACTCTGCCCTCCAGTTCCCTGCAGCCTTGCTGTGTGAACTCACACCGGCGCTGCCAGGGCAGGATGGGTTTCCTTAGGGAAACTTCAGGCAGTGTGGATAACTGGGATTTTATTTACTGCTGAGGAATAAACACATGCTGGCATTTTTATTACTATACCAGGACGCGGATGCATCATTTTCCATGATTGCTGTTGCCCAGTTGGGTTGCTACTTGGGCAATCTGGCAGAGAGAGAAAATGTTATCTCATTGAAAATTCTCTTTTTAATTATCAGGGATTTGGAATTCCAATCCAAGAGATTAAAGTTGTGCAAATAAACAAATGTAAAACACAAATAAAACCTCCAAAAGTCAGTTCCTAGTTTTATTTTTAAGAGTTTTCAATATCCAAATTGCTTTAAAGTCCTTTCTACAATGCAGCAATGATGATAATCTTATGAGAATCTATAGACTTGATTTAATTTTTTCTTTTTTCTAAGGTTATTAGAGTAAAAATGTTAATATATTTTTACATTCTAATTACCATTGAAATCAGAAGTTTGAGGACATGAATGCCCAGTAGCATTTTCACCCATGGGTCTTCGAGTTTTTCACGTCTTGCCAAGCATCAGAGGTTAGGGAACGCACACTGCATTTGCACTTGTTGCAAAGATCCGGACCACATGTCTTTAAACATGTAAGAGTTCATTAACCCTTTGAATTTTCAAATGGTTTTTGCCACACAGGAGAGCAGAAAATTGAAGTGGAAGTGATTTAATTATGAAAGTTGAATTTTGCTCTAAGTCAGACTTTATGCAGGTGAAAATACAGAAGTGTCAGTGGTAAACAATGAATTATTAAATACTAATAAGATTTTTTTTTACCTTCTGTGGACAGTTTCTCTTTCCCTTTATTTAAAAAACTCCACAGAAGTCTCCCAGGATCTTGCTGACTTCTGAAGCTGAAAACTTTTCCAGATACACATCAGCAGTAATCAAGTAATCAAATCTTTGGGGTAAATGGAAATGCTAAAAATCAGAAAAAATGTCAGCATCAGGCAGATAATACATTTGGGGCTAAAAAACTTGTATTATATTCCTGGATTTTATCTGTCAGTGGTATGAGCTTGGTTATACCATACAACTTCTCAGAGCCTTGATTTCCTTATGTCCGAAATGAGAAGGTTGGACTAAATAATGCTTAGGTTCCTTTCAGAGCTACCTCTGATTTCTTTTTTTTCCCTGAAGTTAATAGTTGTGCACTGGAAGAAGGTTAGGCCATTTTAAGTTGAGTGATCATTAGCTTGCCGTATTTGTGAGAGATGGTTAAGAATATGCCACTAGAACCAGATTGTCTGGGTTTGAATTCTGGCTATACCACTTTTACCTATTTAATTTTAGGGGCAAGTTAACTTAATCTCACCATTCTTTAGTTTCTTTCACTTCAAAACCAGGATAATAATTGGATCTACCTCACAGGATTGTTAGAGGATTAAATGAATCCATATATGCCAAGACTTAGGACAATGCCTGGTATATAGTGGTACTCCATCTGTATTACTATTTATCATTATTAAATATATGTCATATTTCAATACAGGATTCAAGAACCACGTTAGGTGTTTCAGACAGAGAAGGGCTGATGAGGTGCTCATGAAATGGGGAAGAGTTGGAGGAGTTAGGGTTGAGACAAGAAGACTGGCTTAGTACATACTGTCATAGCTGCAATCCTGCAACCAAATTTTATATTAGCACATCACATTGGTGGCATTTAATTTGCATCGAGAGCCCTGGCTACACAAGTGTCTGGGTAGTGTAGCATTTACTTTTCAGCCTCTGCAATATGGGAACACATGTAGGGCACGAATCAGTGCTGAACGCCAGTTGCCTATATCTAGCCAACAACCTCGACCTCAGTGACCCCCAATTCAGTGTTTTTGAGAACTCTGATATGTTATCTCATCAGTCTTGACGATAACTCTGTGAGCTATGTTACTATTCCTACCTCTAATTTAGAGAAGAAAGTAGACTCAGAGCAATTAAGTGACTGCTCAGGTTGAAATAGTTGGACCAAGTTCTGAGCCTAGGTGCTCCGATTCCAGAATCTGGGTTTGTCTACTATGCTGTATGTTTTGTGTTTTAGACGTGTGCCCTTTGTGATCTCCAAGAACTAAAATGAATGAGCCCCATTTGGTCCAGCTTTACACATTGCACTGGATTGTGTGAAAGCCAAAAATGCTTTTGGTAAATATGTTGAAGTTCTTGAGGATTTAAGCAGACAAGTTGTCCACAAACCATACCGTTGAATGATAAGATGGTCCTAGGAATGGGAGAAAGGAGATAGCATAAAAAGAACATAACATTCATGGCTAGTGCCTGTGGTCAATTAAATTCTTCTGATCTTGTTCAAAATGGGCAGAGGATGATTATGGAAGATAGGACAGCTAACAACTGAAAATTATTACTTATGGACTGGGCATTCAAGTACATTTCCTCATATGCAATAGATGCTTTTCTGGACTTTTCTAATGTTTTAACATAATTCTGCTTTGTAGGATTCCAGAAAATACTATAATTTTTGTTTATGAAATAAATTTAACATGAACTCCAAGAAACATTTTCAGATGTTTAGAACATACTATGTGTTGGGTACTGGCCTATAAGCTGCTAATACAATGGTGTAAAAAACAAGATCCTAATGATAGTTTCATTCTCTAGGGAGGACAGGCAATAAGTAATCAAACGAACAGCATACTTTAAAGGTTTGAAAATTACAAAGAAAAAGAAAGTAAGGAGTTATTTTAGCTAGGTTGGTGCTGGAGGTTTCTCTGCAAAATGATATTTGAGCTGAAATCAAAATGATGAGAGACAGTCACGTGGAGATCTGGGGAGGAATGATAGAATCAGAGGAAATGGCAAATGCAGAGGCCAGAGATGGGGATGACATTTATGCGTTTGAAGACAAGAAAGAAATTTCCTGTGGACAGAGTAGTGCACAACTGAAGATTTTTAGGGGTTGAAGTTAGCGAGTTAGATTCAGATCTGGATTTGATTTTCCTTACATGGGAAGCTGTATTAGATAGTTGTTAGTAGGGAAATAATACAACCCAGTTTTTGCTTTATAAAACTCATTTGACTACTGCCTGGAGAATGGACCCTCTAAAGATGATAGTGGGAAGAGGAAACCCACCAGGAGGCTGTTAGTTTAAGTGAGAGTTGACAATGTCCAGAATTAAAATTATAACACTTGAGGTAGCAAGACGTGGCCAGATTCTGGGTGTATTTTTTTGTGTAACTGATACAGTGTCCTGGTGGATGGGTTTGGGGTGTGAGAAATAGAGAGGAATCAAGGATAACTCTAGGGTTTTACCCTGGGCAGCAGGTTGGATGATGGTGTCATTTACTGAGATGGAGAAGAACCAGGAAAAAAGTGACTTTAGGGTAGAGAATCAAGAATTATGTTTTGGATATATTAACTCTGAAATGTGTATTAGGTATTTAAGTGGAGATGCAGAGTAGTTGGGTACCTGAGTCTGGAGCTTAGTGGGGAGATTGGGGCTGATTGAGGCATGGAGAATATAGGGATAATAGAACAAGCCACTGTGTCAAATGCTGCGGGACATTAATAGGAAGAGGACAGATAACGGACCACTGAGCTGGCTACAGGGTGGCCACTAGTTAACTTAAAAAGAATGGTCTTCAAACAGTGGTGAGGGCAAAAACTCAATTGGAGTGAATTTTATAGACAGTGGAAAATGCGTATTTCCTTTTCTGGCATGATGCCTACATGCCTGGAGAACTACTAGTAGGGGTTCCTTAATGGAGCCAGAAAATTGGTGGCTCTTGCTTTTGTCTCCAGAGCTCTGTTGCATGGTTTGAGGCTAGTTTTACAGAGCCTTCTTGCATCTTGAGTTGGAGATTCAGGATTATCATTTCTAACACCAAATTTTATTCTCATTCAGGAAAATGCTAAAACAGCCTCATACTACTACCTTATTATGGTATGTTTCAGCTGATTGAATTAATAGCAAACCATATTATTTTAGCATAACTGAACATTGTATCTAGGGAAAGCTCAGGAGAAATTAGGTAGTGAATGCCTTGTTTTGTAAATGGTTAATGGAAAATTTAAATAACTTCCAAAAACATCCTTTGCTCAAATATCAAGCAGTTCTTTGAATTATGTTGGCATTCCTAAACACTGATGCACATAATGAGAGAATATACTCCATTATACATGACATCTGGACTGGGAACAAAAACAGAATGTCAGCAGATATAGTAAAGGTTATGCTGTTACAGCCAATCTGGCTACAATACCATGTGTTTTTTGACTGCCCGTGGGTGAACAGGACCATCTTTTAAAAGCAAATAAACACATTAACACAAGACGGGCTCTATTTTGAGACAGTGCCACATTGCAAATATCAGTATCATATGTGGACTTCTCTCAGGGGATATGAATTTGGGAAAGGCACGTTTTGGGATATGTCATTAAACTTGCTGAAATGTGGAGCTTTCTCCTTCCCTATGGAGAGAAGTTGGAAGTGTTGTCAAGGGCTAGCAGCTCGTGCCAAGACGTGGCTGCTGCTGTCCTGGTTGTTTCCCGACTCGCCCTGTGAGCATATGTGTGGCTTGGCTCCTCCGCGCTGTCGGGAGGAGGCTCTTGGAGCGGGTCTGGGCAGAGCGAGGCACTTGGTGAGGAGCAGCTGCTCCCACTTGGTTTCCCTACACCAGGCTTACCGCGCCAGTCTCCAGTGGGAAGCGGGCACTTTGAGTTTGGGGCCCTCTCCACGAAGTGAGGCACCGCAGTTATTGCATGTACAAGACTGTGCTTGTGGCTTATTAAAAAAGAAGACTTGTTTTGCTAATATTTATGCAATAGAGAGATGCCCTAAATGTGCCATGGACAAAAGGATCATTGGGATGTGTTGTGTCACGGATCGAGTGATGTGTATGAAGCTGTCTGCTGACCATAAAGGGCACTCTTAAGAACCATTACTGTGGTAAATATCTTTTCTCAATGGATACGGATATTTACTATAGATCAGGGATGGAAAACTCAAGAGTTTCATGCCTAGGGAGGCAACATGAATGTTTGATCAGGATGTAGCAGTGAGTAGTGGGCCCTGCAGAAAGCTAGTGACCGCGCACCGTCCCGGGCATTCAGTTAGGATGGGGGCAACACAGTAAAGCCCCTCCCCCCTGAAAAACCTTCATGGGATGAATAGAACCTGCCGGCAGCTAGTTTCCTAAGTGGAAGGGAGCTTTGAGACTATTTTATTAATCCTTTATTTCACCAGTAAAGAATTGGAGGTGAAATCTCTTGACTAAAGTTGTACAGGTACTTGGAGGCAGAGTTAGGACTAGAACTCAAATGCCCGGTGTCTTCTGTGTTAAGCTGGGTGAGGCATACAGGCCGATGCAGCCTAAGACTGGGGTTTAAGCAGCACCATCATTTAAACTATGTGGTAAAATAGCGTGGTGCTATAGTAAGTTTTTTTTTTCTTATAGGATAATGGTCAGTCTTTACAAAACCCATTTTTTAAGCCCTGATCATAACTTTTTGAACAAAACAACTTCTTGTTTTAAAATATCACAGGAGAATATATTCATGGTAGTTAAAACTTATGAAATCAGTGGTATAAGCCTGGAACTGGAAAAATTTGTACATGTAGGGGAGACAGGGCTATTTATAATTGAAAATTCAATATCAAACAGTAAAGAAAGACATCAAATGAATTATTTGTAGTCACATAACATAGACCTCCCACATCGCAGGAAAAATATGACAAGTTTTTAGATAATTTAAGCAGAAATGTTGCTCTCAAAAATGAGAACTTTTATACTTCCGATTGAAGTTTCAATTGTAAAATCACTTTGGAAAATAGTTTTGCATTTCCTAAAGGTAAAATGAGTACACATGTTAAGATATAGCTCTGTAGGCCGGGCACGGTGGCTCAAGCCTGTAATCCTAGCACTCTGGGAGGCCAAGGCAGGAGGATCGCTCAAGGTCAGGAGTTCCAAACCAGCCTGAACAAGAGCGAGACCCTGTCTCTACTAAAAAGTACAAAGAAATTAATTGACCAACTAAAATATATATAGAAAAAATTAGCCGGGCATGGTGGCGCATGCCTGTAGTCCCAGCTACTCGGGAGGCTGAGGCAGGAGGATCGCTTGAGCCCAGGAGTTTGAGGTTGCTGTGAGCTAGGCTGATGCCACGGCACTCTAGCCCAGGCAACAGAGTGAGACTCTGACTCAAAAAAAAAAAGACATAGCTCTATTGCTTGGTGAAACTCACATATTCATCGGGAGACACTTATATCAATGTTCATAGCAACCTCCTTAAAAGCAAAAAACTGGACACAAGTCTAGTGCACATCTATATTTACAGTGGATAAATTGTATTTGTATGGAATGATATGTAGTGTGAAAACAGATGGACTATAACTACCTATGTTAGTAAGGATGAAGCAAAAAGCTGCATAAAAACATGTATACAAAGTTTCATTTACATAAAATTTAAAAAGTACTTGAAACTGAACAACATGTGGACAGAAAACTCATGTGAGTTTAAACTATAAAGAGCAATAAGCCAATAATATAAACATGAGTATAGGGGTCACCTCTGAAGGGAGATAAGAAGGAGAAGATGCACTTGGGTAGGAGAACACAGGGAGCTTCAAAGATATTGATGATGCTCTGTTTCTTAAAATGGTGGGCTCGTCTGAGTTCTTGTTCTTCAAAACATATATATCCATCTTTTATATAAATTTTAGGTGTCAAGTATGCCAACTGAAAATGATAATTGGTAAAGAATATTTGACTGACTGAATTTTCCCCCTTCATTCTTGAATTGTAGGTTAAAATTTATATGGTCATGTGTCACTCAATGACATGAGGTCAATGATATATTTCATATACAATGGTGGTTCCATGAGATCATAATGGAGCTGAAAAAATTCCTATCTCTTAGTGACCTATCATAGCCATGCAATGTCATAGTGCAATGTACCTTTTCTACGTTTAGCTATGTCTAGATACACAAATACACGTGCATTGCAATGGCCCATGATATTCAGTGCAGTAGCCTACGAGCAATAGGCTGCATCGTAGAGCCTAGGTATGTGTAATAGGCTGTACTGTCTAGGTTTTTGTAAGTGCATCTGTGATGTTTGCACAATGAAGTAGCCTAATGACACATTTCTCAGAACATATTCCTGTTGAGGAACACATGACTGTATATATTTAGTTTTATTAAAACTTTATATTGTGCTAAACCAATGCAAAAAATAAAATTTATCATCTTAACATTTTAAGCATATGCTTTGGTGGTTTTAAGTGCATTCATATTGTTGTGCCACCAGTCTACAGAACTCTCATCTCGCAAAACTGAAACTCTTCACTCGTTAAACAACTCCCTGTTTCCCCCTGCCCCCAGCCCCTGGCAACCACTATTCTACTTTCTATGAATTTAACTAGTTTAGATACTTCATATAAGTAGAATCATACAGTACAGCAGTCCCTGTTTATCAGTGGATTTGCTTTCTGTGGTTCCGTTACCCATGGCCAACTGTGGTTTGAAAATATTAAATGAAAAATTCCAGAAATTAGTAATTCGTAAGTTTTAAATTGAGTGCCGTTCTGAGAGGTGTGGTGAAATCTTGTGCCATCCTTCCTGGTGCGTGGATCATCTCTCCGTCCAGTGCATCCACGCTGTGTGTGCTACCCAGCCACGGGTCACTCAGAAGCCGTCTCAGTGCTCGGAGCAGCGGCCATGATGCCACAGTGCGTATGTTTCATGAGCCCTTACTCTAACTCAATAATGGTCCCAAGCGCAAGAGCAGTGACGCTGACGTATTGTTATAATTGTTATGTTTTATTATTAGTTATTGTTAATCTCTTACTGTGTCTAATTTATAAATCTTTATCATAGGTAAGTATGTACAGGATAAAGCAGAGTATATAAGATTCAGCTCTGTTCATGGTTTCAGGCATCCACTGGGGGTCTTGGATTGTATCCGCTGAGAATAAGGGGATTTGTCTTTTTTGACTGGATTATTTCACTTGAAATAGTACCCTGAGGTTTATCCATGTTGTAGGATGTGTCAGAATTTCTTTCCTTTTTAAGGCTGAATAATATTCTATTGTATGTGTATACCACATTTGGTTTATCCTCTGTTGATGGCCTTGGCCTGCTTCCACCTCTGGGCCTTTGTTAATAATGCTGCTGTGAGCATGAGCATGCAAGTATCTCTTTGGGATCCTGCTTTCAGTTCTTGTGGATATTTATCCAGAGTGGAATTGCTGGAGAAAATTGAGCTGTATGGACTGTTTTGGCTACGTTCATATTAGCTACTAGGATAGATATAAACTGAAATCTCAGTGTCTTAACACAGGTGAAATTTATTTATTCCTCACAAAAATTCCCTTGGTGGCACTAGAGAAGGGGGCAGCAATTTTCTTTGGTAGTGGTAATTCTGTTTTAAATTTTTTGAGGAATATCTTCCATATAATGGATGTATCACTTTACATTTCCACCAATAGTGTACAGGGGTTCCAGTTATTCCCCAATCTTGCCAAC
>VBSM01002937.1:29003840-29019682 GCA_008086735.1 Cheirogaleus medius
AATACTTCTTTATTCTTTTTAGAATCTTCTTCTGAAAATCTAAGTAGACCTTTATTATACCTTCTCAGTCTGAACTTCATGTTTCGCAATACCTTAGATTCCATGGTTTTTTATTTTCTCTTCCTGTTACATTCTGCATTCAATCTTTAGCTCTATCCATGGCCTGTTAGGAACTGGGTGGCACAGCAGGAGGTGAGTGGCAAGCCAGGAGCGAAGCCTCGCTGTACTTACACCTGCTCCCCATCACTTGCATCAGGGCATAAGCCCCGCCTCCTGTTGGATCCGCTGTAGCATCAGATCCTCATGGGAGCTCAAACCCTACTGTAAAGCGTGCACAGGAGGGAACTAGGTTGCGTGCGCCTTATGGGAATCTCTTGCCTGATGATCTGAGGAGGAGCTGAAGCGGTGATGCTACTGCTGGGGAGCAGGAGCGGCTGCAAATACAGATTACCACTGGCAGAGAGGTTTGGCTGCACAATAAATATCATGTGCTTGAATCATCCCGAAACCATTATCCCCTTCCGTGCCCCTCCTCCCCAAGTCTGCGGAAAAATTGTCTTCCATGAAACCAGTCCCTAGTGCCAAAATGGTTGGAGATCACTGTTCTAGCTCGTTAACTTTTCTGCTGTGCCAAATTATTTAACCCGTCCTTTGAGTTTCTAATTTTAATATTATACTTCTCATATCTACTTACAGCTTCCAAATCTGCTGGTTCACAATTTTGGTAGTTGCTTCTTCTGTCATTATATTCTTTTACTACCTCCTATAGACTTGATGTTTGTGTTAATTTCCCCCTACTCCCAAATTCATATGTTGAAACCCTAAATCTTAATTTGATGGTATTTTGAGGTGGGCCCTTTGGGAGGTAATTAAGTTTAGGTGAGGTCATGAGGGTGGAGCCCTCATTAGATTAATATCCTTATAAAAAGAGGAGGCAGGGGATCTCTCTGCATGCACACACCAAGGAGGACCATGTGACCATGTGACTAGGAAGAGGGCCTTCATCAAGAATGGGATTATGCTGGTACACTGGTCTTGGATTTCCAGCCTCCAGAACTGTGAGAAATAAATATTTGTTGTTTAAGCCACCTGGTCTATGGTAATTTGTTATAGTAGCCCAAACTGACTAGAATACTGTGCTTTTTCTCTTTAAAAAATATTCACATTTTATATTCTGTGTGGATAACTTAAGTACCTACAGTTATTGTGGAGCTGATTCACTAGTCTAACAAGGGCCCGTTTCCTGTTGTGACTTGTGTTTTGATTGTGAGCTTATGTTGGCTGAGACTTTTATCTGTGGGAATTCTTTGAGGTCTGGGGTTGAGGTCATTTCTCCAGAGAGGATTTGTGTTTGTCTCTTGTCAGGCATTGGAGGGCACTACAGTTTGGACTACTTTAAATTAATTTTCCACTTGAGGTTTTCTGGCCATAAAAATACTGTGAAGTCTGATCTTGCGTCTGTTATGAAGTTAGCTTTATTATTAGGAATTCTCAGATGCGACATCTTTTTCTCTCCACCTATGGCCTAGGTCTAGTCAGGCAGTTTTCCTCATTGTCTTCCTCTGTGGGTGCTTTTGTTTATATAGTTCACTCTGTTATTGAGGCATTACCTCTTTTGAGTGCCAACTGTTTGGAGGGTTGTGGTTTGAAGTCTCATCTTCTAGGTGCCTTTGGTTTTGTTTTTTCAACATCACCTTTAGCAAGGTCAATCCAAATGATCTGCAGATGATTTTTGGAAATCTGTTGGTTTCAATACTTGGTTTCCCTCTAGATTTGGTTTCCCTCTAGATTTGTTCATTCTTCTCATTTTTTGTCCCTGAGTATTTTCCTATTTTCTTGCAAGATCACATGAATTTAGAAAGATATTTTAAAATCTGGCATATTGAAGGTATTAGCTCAGAGGCTATCTGTCCTGCTCTAATGCAGGATATAGAATTCCCACATGACTTATATTTAAAATTTGTGTATTACAATCATTTGTAATTTAATGTGCTATTTCATATTTATTCGGGTAGAATAGATTGGATCCCTTGCTCATTTTTTGGATTATTGAATGATTAAAAAATTCAGCTTTATGGAATGTTTTGCTTATGTTCATATTAGCTACTCTAATAGATAAACTTTCAAAGCTCAGCGTCTTAACACAGGTGAAATTTATTTATTCCTCACAAAAATTCCCTTGGTGGTACTAGCGAATGGGTGATAATTTTCTATCATAGAATATTCAGGGACATAGGATGAAGAAACCACTGCTTACATAAAAGATTTACAGATGGCAGATGGGGGAGAATTATACTAGAAGTTACGCTGGGCCAAACGCAGAGGCTCTGTGCATCACCCCGTCCACACTTCCTGCTCACTGCTCAGTCACAGGGCTCATGCCAGAGTGGCTGGGACATGTAGTCCTTGGCAAGGAAGTCACTTGCAGCAGTAGCTCTGAATCTTGGGATGGGGCCCGAGTCTGCAGGAGATGGCTAGTCTGTGCCACCACAGGTCTTTCCTGTGGCCACCAAATACCCATGTGCATCCTTCTTCCCACACACATTTACTCCTTCCCACAAAGAGACATCTGGAAATCGATTCCAGGTACACATCCAGCACAAAGTTTAGGCTCCCCCTGTGACTTTCAGTCCTTTCTGTCCTGTCCGCATATGGTTTCCTGTGGTTTGGCAACCTATGCAGTAAAGATATTTCCGGGAGTTCTTTAGATGCGAGAGGTCTCACACAAACCTCATGACTTTGTCAGTCTTACTGTGTATTCTCTCGCCCCACCTATCCCTCATAGTTCTCTGTAAGCTCTTCTCCCTTCACCTTAAAAAAAATACAAGTTGTTTTACCCCAGTCACTTTCGCTTTCAACTCTTTTGGTGCCAGGAGTACTCGGCAGTTTTTCTGCAGTAAACGTTGATTTCTCCTGTGTCATGGGGATTCTCAGCAGGGTTGCTTGCATCCCTGAAGCGTTTGCATGTGATAGGATAACTCCTTCTGCTTCAGGTCTTTTATTTACCTGAGTGTACACCTGTGAGTATAGTTGGGTGAAGATAGGTTCCAGTTCCAGCTACCAATCTGTGCCTCTGGCCACGTCGCCAACTCTGGTTTCTGATTTCAGAGTCCTCGTTCATTCCTCTAGCTCATCTCTCTGGTTTGGCTCATCTCTCTGTGTTCCCAGTCTTGCCCCAATACTTGAGGTGCCTCTAAAACCTAATAGTGGACCTGGTTAAGATCTTGCTTCTACATGGCTCCTCACTTCCTAGTCTGTGTGAAATAGTATATAAAAAACAAAACAGAACAAAACAGCTACGTTTCTTAGGGGAAGAGGTATTACCTGGTTCATATGTCAGAACATCTGAGTCTCAGCTCCTTCCCAGGCAGGATTATCTAAAATTATTCAGTGCTCCACTATACTTCATGGTAATAATATAAGGTATTTGTTGGAATTATTTCCATTAAGCCAAAATGTTCCAAATGAATATATTTTGTATAGCACTGAGAAAGAAAGAAAATGAGGAGGATGGTGTTTGAAAAAATACCTTATCAAAATAATTTTTCCTGCACATAGATGTATCATCTTTCCATAATGCAACCAGCAACAGTCATACAGTGTGTGAAGCAGATAGACCCGCAGCTGTGACCACTTGCCTAGAAGCGTGGCTTTGAAGTAAGAGCAGAACCGCTCTGGATAAGAGGAAAAATTGGGCCCTGCATGGAACCAAACATTAACTTAAGAAAATAACAACCAAAAGATCACTTTAGGATTCAAAGACTGTATGCTGTTTTATTTTCCACACCCTGTGTTTAAAATTCTCCTGGATCAACTTTCTTCAGTCCCTCTTGGGTTTTTGTAAGGTCAGAAGCATTGCTGAGAATTTTATGATACTAGGAATGCCACCTGGAGCTTTATATTCCAGGGCAACATCTAAAGGAAAAGAACCTGTTTTGGTAATTACTTTTATTTTTGGACCCACTTTTTCCTGTCATCTCTCCCATCTTCTACCTGTTATGCTCTAAAGATGGCCAGTAGACAAGACACATAACTTAAAGTTTTCAGGGAGAAAAGGCTAAACTTTACTTAGCCTAAGGGAATTACTAAGCAATCAGAAGTTAGCTAATGAGCACAAATAGACCATCTATTCTTGAAGATGCAGTGAAGACAAACACCTAAAATAAACTCTGGGGGAGGAGGAGAGAAGAAATAAGATATTCACACTTCCCCATTCTTTTCAGATCTAAAATATTTAAAGAAAAGTGAGAGATTACTTGAAAAATTAAGAAGTTAAAGCATGAATAAATTGTTTCAATGAAGGGAGGCTGTTGATTAAATAAAAGTATGGCAAAATATAGAAGAGTTCCAGGAAGACAAGTGAGAAAAAGTACTTTATATATAAATGTCCTGATAATCTGAAACTTAAATCTGTTTGAGGTGCCATATTGAAAGTTAAAAAGGAAGAAGAGGAAAACTTTTGTTACTATAGGAAAAAAATTTAAAGCATTAAGCCAAAAAAAAAGAAAACTTATCCATTTGGTGATAGTGTTAAACTTGATTTATATTTTTCTAAACCTATTTAACAATTTAGTTGATATATTTTAAGTGAAATCTTAAATTTTGAAATGTACTCTGTCAATACTTGGGGGGATGTTATTGTACTGATATCAACCATTTATCTAAATCTTCTCTTTTTTTAACAGCTTTCCAAATCCCAGAGTGCTTAGGGGAAGGAATTCCTGCCGCTGGCCAGCTTCCAGGCTGGACAGTTAGGGTGATGACAGGTGAAATAAAGGGGAACTAAAGGAAGCGGGTGCTGATCTATCCACGTTGACCGTGTGGGAGAAGGGGACAGAACTCTCTAGGGCCAGAGTAGGAGAAAGAGGTTTGAAGAGACAGAATAGTCTTAGAATAAGAGAAAAGTAGAAGAAAGAATTTCAGAAGTGTGCTGTGCATTTCAAATTAGATTCTCTCTGAAGTACTCTGAGGTACACATTGGAAGACGTTTCTGTGTCCTTTGGCTACTCTTTGCGGCACAGCGGACATCTAGCCACGTGGAAGGCTCTGCCGTGTTTAGGTTTATTTAGGTGATGATTCCCACGATGGACTCTAGTAATGAGCACTTTGATAGCAGTATCATAACTCCTGTAAACATTTGTCACTGAGTTACTGAAATACTCTGAGTGCCCAATGATTATTTGAAAGTGCCTGTTTTTTTTTCCTCACTGTCCTGGCCATGAACATAGTAAACTGTGCGTGCGGTTAAGTGAATAGGCTTTTGCAAGTATCTGTCGGACACTGAGGAAGGGTAAGAGAATTGTTCTTGTGTATTCTCTGTATCTTATGTACACTTCTACAGTGAGTTATATAGCTTAATCTGGGTATGTGTTAAGAGTCTTGGGAGGAAGAGAGTTGAGAACATGACTGTTATTCTGTTAAGGTATTTTTATGGTTTCTTCAAGCCTTTGGGTTCTATAATTAGGCACTGAACGTGACGCTCCTTGAGCAGTTCTTGGGACGGGCTGGGCCTCGGTCCAGGTGCCTGCAGGGCTGGCATGTGAAACAGAAACGCAGGCGCGTGATCCCTGGCCCTTTCTGACCAGTGTCTCTGGTCTCTCAGCTGTCAAGGATTATCCTGCTGTTTGTGAGTTGTCCTTAGTTCCCATTAGAAGTGAGTGAATACGGCCCTGCAAGAATAATTTTTTTGATAGGCAACCCTTAAAAAACTAAATAGTTTTTGTCAAGAAACTTCATTTATCCTTTCCTTAGTTTATTCATTCAATTCCTGTATAATGACCAAGCAATAGTAATAACGAGTTAATACTTTCTGGCCACTTAGCACAGTTGTAGGTGCTGCACACGCATTATAAGCTAAATTTACCTTTGCAAAAATTCTATGAGCAGGAACTGTTACACTCATTTTCTAGATGAGTTAACCGGAGGGAACATTATATGATTTTCCCAGGGATCCAGAGTTAGCAAATTCTCAACCTGGGCCTAGACAGGCAGCCTGACACCAGGGCCGCCCCTGCCTGCTTCTCACCTGCCCTGTGACGGTTACAGAGCGTGCAGAGATGAGCGGGGCTTTGCCCAAAGCTGGACTTGAGCCCATTTTCTGGAGTCCCTGTCTGTCTTTTGACATACCATTTCAAGGTCATTTTTGGGGGGTAGAGGAGAATAAGAGTCAGGAGAAAATCAGATACATCTCCAGTGACATCTTCAAGATGAAGGTAGAGAAAGCTTTGTTTTGGAGAGTGCATTATGTAGAACTAAAATATTTCATACAATTCTAGCTTTACTCTCTGCTTCTCCAGCTTTTCCTAAAATATTGGTAACACGTGTACCAGATACAAAGTTCAGGGTTCAGAGTTGTTTCATACAAATACTTTTAAATATCCAGTAAAACTTGAAATCAATAATTCTCAGATGTTTATAAAGCAAATAATTATTAAAATTGCTGCAAATAGATTTATATTCATGAGATCAAGTTTCAAATGCACTAAAGTTTATTCCAATGTTGAATCTTTTTTGCCTCCAACAAACGTTTTTCAGAAAATACATGTAGATGTGTTTGAAAGACTTTCGTGGATGCCCTTTGACTTCATACTCTTGTCTGAAAAAGAAATTGGTATGATGCAATTGATGCAATTGATTGATACCAGTGTTTCTCAGCCCTGGCTACATATATTTTAGTCACCTGAAAAAATTAAAAATAAAATAATACTGTTGCCTGTGCCCATTCAGAGTTTTTTTTTATTTAATTGGCCTGGGTTAGAGCCCTCACATCAGGCATTTTTAGAAACGCTGCAGGGAATATAAATATGCTGAACGCCACTGGATTAGAGTATAAAATGATTCATTTTCCTCTCTCCAGGTCATCTTTTACTAGCTTTTCATTCTTAAAACTATGCATTAATTAATCAAAACCTATTTGAAAATGAGTCAAGAAATAAACCCCAAATTGAGATGATTTATAAGTGATCAATAATTTTATGTTGCTCACTTTTAATACTCAAGACATTAGCTAAATGGCATCATTAGAATAAAAATCAAATTATAGCCCAGCTGTGTTAATTATGAAAACATTAAAGCCTTAGTCCTTCTCATTTAGGTTCCTTATTTTGAGTCAGCTTTTGTATTTCTTTTTCCTTGCACATCCTGTTCCCATTCTCTCTCTTTCATTCACTTTCCCTCTCGCCCTGCTTAACATTTCACTGGTGCACAAGCTTGGCATCACTGTGGCTTCCACGAGGTCTTTCACAGGTGCCGCAAGACACACTTCGCATCCCTGATCTGCAATAGGGTGGAGTGTGAGGAGGAAGGAAGATTAAACACAAGCTTTAATGATATATACCCTTCACTTTCACATTTAATCTGTGCCTGAAGATATTGTGGTCTAAATTACAAAATATATTATTGTTTCAGAAAAGGCGACTTCTCAGGTTTACTCTTAGCAAGTTCAAATTGAACTCCATGAAATATGGAACAGGAGGAACTATTTACAATCTATTCAGTTGCCAACGCTTCCTTTGGGCTGAAAAGAATATACATTTGTGTTCCTATATTACTCTATTGTGCTCTTCCATCCTTCACCATCCCCTAGGCCAGGGAGAGAGTTGGAAGGAAGAAAAGTGATGCTTGCTAAATTCCCAGGTTCCTAGCAGGATGAATAATGTGAATAAAATGCATGTTCAGCCCAACAGTCTGTCTTAAGTGGCACATACATGAATAGTATACAATAATAGATTTTGTGTGGTGCAATTATTTTTATTCAGAACTGTAATACATGGATATGCAATGTCTTAAAAACACGGGAAGTCCTTTTTCTTTATCTCTGGAAACCGTATTAGCACTTATGGAAAAGCAACCAAACTCAGTATGGTTATGTAGAGGCGAAGAAGAGTATGACTTAAAACTATAATAATTTTCTTCATTAGTACTATGAATTGTTAAAAAGAAAGCCAGTTTAGTGATTAAATAGTCACATTATGAACTCTTCAGTCAGAGTGACCATGTAAAGGCAACTCCATAAAGAATGTGAAAGTAGAAAATTAGTATATTGCTCTGAAAAATATCAGGATCCTTGAAAAGTTGTCAGCCTTGTTTTGAATAGGGTCTTCAAATGAAAGCTAATATGCATGCAGATATTACTCTTACCTTTCCTTTTTAATGTTTAATAATGAAGGTATTGATCTGTTTTATGATATCCTTTGATGCATCTCACAGTTGTCAAATTATAACATGGAATATCAAGGTTCTGAAAGTGGTTATCATATTCTTTAGCTAATATTTACTTTTAAAACCACAATTACCAATTTCTATAATCATGAATCAGTGCATTGGATAGTTAATTTTGAGTAGAATCCATAATACAGCAAACTGGTTACCATTTTGGTGGAAAAGTTTGCTTTTGGAAGTGATATTTTCAACCTGCCTTAAAAATTGCTGCCAAAACCATTCTTCACCTAATGAGAGGCTTTCTTGGACTCCCAATGAATACGGCCATTCTCCAGTGCAGTGTTCAATACTGACTTGTGGACCGTGCTGTTCCAGACCTGGATTGAAATTCATCAATGCCTGTCTTGTTGGTAAAATCATTAGGAAGCAATGCATTATTAAAGAGGGTTTGGAATTGCTATTGATAACAAATGTTGCTAATGTTTTCCTGCAAAATAGCCATGGTGAAAAGACATGGATCTAAAGCTTTAAGCAGCTTTGAGAGTTTAGAGTGGAATGTGTAACTGTGAGTGGTAGGTATGAGCTTTGAGTGATAGCTGCTGCTTTGTCCATTCGCTAGAAACATACTGGAGTTCAACCAGTAATGACAGAATCCCCAGGAAAAAATATTATAATGTTCAGTTTCTTTCCCACAAAAAATTCTGTAATGTTGAAGTCTTTTCATTTAGATGCGCTGTTCCCCTGTGATTATTGAGGAATACTAGGTCTAGAGGTCAGTGGATAAAGAGAGCCCTTCAGCTGGTGAGTTTGAAGTCTGTTGATTTTATGAGTACCCGGTAAGGAAAGGCAACATAGCTATAAAAAAGCACAAACAACTTCAAATGTTATGTTGTATTTTCCAAGACACACAATTTACTGTATTCCTTGTGCTGTCTTTGGCTTTTGCACATTTGACCTGATCTTTTCAAATGTTCTGTTTTGGCAATATAATCAACGTTTTCATTATTGTAGATTTTAGAAATTTATTTCTGTATTTTTATATTGGATTCTACTGTGAGAGTGAAGGATATTCAATTGTTTAGCTGCATTCTGCACTGATATTTACAGTTTAAATGGCTTTTACCATACTCTAAACACACCTAGCCTGAAAATGATTGTCAGCTGACTTGGGAGCAATGAGCATAAAGCAGACTTTTCAATAAAACGTTTATTAATTACCAAAGTCCCTTTGAGTGAATTTGGAATTCATTTTTGGAACTCATCAGCCAGGGTTGTAGCAAGTTGAATGTTTGCTTGGAGGAGTCTAATTGACACATTGAGTTCCTACACCATGTCTGGACATACAGTTAGAAAGCTACAGGTATGGTGAAGTTAATTGTTGTTGGCACAGTGGCAGTTTATACATGAGCCTCTTTATCATGCAGATACCTTACATGTTTTCAGTCTCATACCACTTACAAAATAAAATTATAATAGGAACTGACATTGTTTTTTAACATTGATACATGCCAAGCTTTGTTTAAGCACTTTACATGTATTAACTAATTTAATCCCCCCAAGAATCCCATAGAAAGGTACAATTGTTGCCTTATTTTTTAAAAAGGGGCTTGGGGCATAATGAGAGTGAGGGACTTGTTGGGATTTGAAGTCAGGCGGCTGGGCTCTAGCACACTCACCCTTCACCCGTGCTCCGTAGTGTCACCGTTCTCGGGATCTCGGTTTTGGAGGGACATGAGAAATTCAGTGTGAATGAGGAAACTGCCATGTAAGTAACTAAAAAAATTGCAAGTCACATAACTAGTTTGTGGCAAAATAAAGACTAGAGCTGAGGTCTCCTAACACTTCAGACAATGTCTGGTTGGGGACTGAGGCCGGCAGCGTGACTCACCACTGCGCCTGTGCAGAGGTCGGCTGGCACGAAGCCTTGCTGGGGATAAAGACTGCAGCACAGTGCCTGAGTCTGACACTGTCTGCTGGTGAACCAGGGTAGCTCAGCCTCCCTGAGATTTCAGTACCTCTTCCTTAACTGTCAAACAAAATGATCTCTAAGCTTTTTCTCTTCTAAGAGTCTGTGATACAAATTTAGTTTTTCTCTGTCTTTACACAAACACATACCCACACAACCCTTGTGTAGGTTGAATATCCCTAATCCAAAAATCTGAAATGCTACAAAAGCTGAAACCTTTGAGCACTGACATGATGCCACAAGTGGAAATTCCACACCTGACCTCATGTGATGGGTCATAGTCAACATGCAGTAAAAACTTCATTTCATGCATAAATGTATTAAAAATATTATATAGAATTACCTTTAGGCTATGTGTATAAAATTTATATGAAACATAAATGAATTTAATGTGTACAAAAATATTCCAAAGTCTGAAACACTTCTTAGTCCCAAGCATTTCAAATAAGGGATTCTCAACCTATACATATGATTTTAGATCCACCTCCCTTGCTTTTGCCTATAGTGGGTCAGTCATTTAAGTGAAAGAGAATCTTAAAGTTTTATACTGGTGGGAAAGTTTATTTGAGAATTAAGGACTAATTCAATGTTAGGTAGCAAGTGGGCCATGGAAGTTTTTTCTCAATTAATGCAGTACATCAAAGTTTGGCTTAACAAAGGCAAATTATAAATGGAAACAGCATTATTTCTAAAACGACATTTAAAAGTGAGATTTTAACATAAATTACCTTAAAATATTTGTATGATATAGAAAATAGGTTAATATAAAAACACTGTCTTTACCCTGCTTTCATTTTTCAAAGCACCTTTCAGTACTTAAAAATATGTAACCTATTTATGTGTGTACTTGTTCACTGCTCCCTACTAGAGTGTCAGTTCCTGGAAGGTGTGACTTGTTTCGATTGTATGGCATGCCTGTCATCAAGAGTATAGGTCCATAAGCTTTTCCTATAAAGGGCCAGATAATATTTTAGGCTTGGAGCGCCATATGGTCTCTGCTGCAGGTCTTCAGCTCTGCTGTACTGTTGGAGTGGAAGATCAGGCACAGAGAATACCTAAGCATTTCAGTGTGGCCATGTCCCAGTAAAGCTTTATTTACAAAAGCAGATGGTGGGCTGGATTTGGCCTGTAGGTCACCTTTGCTAACCCCTAATCTAGAGTAGGTCCTGCTCTTTAGTAGAAGCTCAATAGCTATTTATTAAGTCAATGAGCTAAAACAGTAATTGTATTCATTTATTCATATTATAAGAAACATTTAGAAGTTCTAATGCTTTTTCATGCATCTTTAACCCCCTCTGGACTAAAACCCCATCTGGAAGACATATTGCTCTCATATACATTCTTTTCTGCAAGACTCCGTTTATTTAACACTTGGCCTTGTGGACACCTGCCAAGGTTGGATCAGCTTCCTGTTTGCCTTCAACAAGTGTCTTTTCTCTTGTTTTCCTGTCCTTTCTTAAAACCTATCTTTTTATCAACAGTCTTTTATTGATTTTCTTCTGACATTTCCACCTTCTAAGCTTGTACTGTTGCCCCAGGAATCATGTTCCTGGCTTAAATGATTTTTTTAGCATAGAATTTTGAGCTTTGGAACTATCATATATACCCCTGTGACTCAAGCACATTCAGAGAAAGAAACTCTTCAGGGTTTTGATTTTGGCTTTATTTCACTTCTAAAAAGCCTTGCTGGAGTTGCATCTTTTCTGTTGAGGAAGTGAGAAGACAAAAAAAATTAAGGGTATAGTTAAAAATTCACAGGTCTTTAAAAAATCATTAAATATTTTTTAAATCAAAAAATTTAGCAGATAATGAAAGGATCTAAACATCTAAGGATTTTATATAATGCTTTTTATTCCAAATTCTCAGGGTTTTTAAAAAGATTTTTTAAAGATAGATTTATAAAATCTAAAAATTATTTAAAAATAAAATTGAAACTTAATTTCCAAAGATTTTGGGTGTATGATTTGATTTTCTCCTACTTACAAGTTAGCCTATTACTATTTCATGGATGTTGACAAAAAATAAAATACTTCTGAGTTAGAGAAAAAGAACTTTATGGCTCATGACATAGCAAGCCGCTAAGGCATTAGCATCTTTATGTTGGCACTCGTTGCTCCCAATCCCTGCAGAAGTGTTTCAATATAGGGCGGATGCATGCTAAGCGAATCATGGGTTTGCACTATGGCCTAGGAACACTGAGTGTGGGGAGTCTGCTGCTCTTATAAAAAGCAGTAAACAAAGCCTGCTCTTTGCCAGGAACAGAGCCAGCCTCATCTGTCAGGGTTGCTCACTGCAAACACAGCCCTGAGAAACAGACTGGTTAAAGAGAGTCAGGGCCTTGCATTCTTGGCACCCCCAGCATGACATGTAGGAAAGCAATGGGCCTGATGAAGACTGTCTCTCCTAAAAATAGGTAGCATGATTAGAAACAAGAGTTTACACAGGACTAATTGGGAATAGCACAAGCTGACCCTGGTCAACTCCTAGAGAAGAAATACAGATATTTTTTAGATGTGCTATTGTGTTCCATTTGCTAGTATTTTACTGAGGATTTTTGCATCTACATTCATCAGGGGTATTGGTCTGTAGTTTTTTTGTTTTTCCTTCCTGCTTTGGTATCAAGGTGATACTGGCTTCGTAGAATGAGTTGGGGAGGATTCCTTCCTTCTTGATGTTACAGAATAATTTATGCAGAGTGGGTACCAAGTTTTCTTTGTAGGCCTGAGAAAACCACCACACCAACTATATCCATAACCAAGGCATCTATCCAGAACCTAGATCACCATCAAAGCACCCACAAGCAAAGCCAAAGTTTCTTTCTTACCCAACAAATGCTACAAACACAACCATATGAGGGGTATCCTCATCTAAAGAAAAGAAAATACAAAAATAAGAAGCAATAGTTGTTCCAGATGAGAAGGAATCTATGAAAGAACTCCAGAAATATGAAAAATCAGAGTGAAAGGACACCCCCTAAAGGGAATACCAGCTTTCTAGCAATAGATATCAACCAAAATGAAAATACTGAAATGACAGATAAAGAATTCCAACTATGGATTCTAAGGAAGGTCATTGAAATCCAACAGAAAATGGGAAACCAACTCAAAGAATCCAGAAAAACAATTCAGGAAATGAATGAAAAACACACTAAAGAGGCCAACATATTAAAAAAAATGGAACTTCTGGAAATGAAAAATTTATTTAAGGAAGTACAAAATACAGCAGAAAGTTTTAAGAATAGACTACACCATGGAGAAGAAAGAATTTTGGAGCTTGAAGACAACTCTTTTGAATTAACTCATTCAGTCAAAAATAAAGAACAGAGAATTAAGAGGAATCCACAAAGCCTATAAGAAATATGAGATTATGCAAAACAGCCAAATAAAAGAATAATAGGCATCTCTGATGGTGAAGAAGAAAACACACAAGGGCTAGAAAATCTATCTGAGGGAATAATTGAGGGAAACTTCCCTGGTCTTGCTAGAGATTTAAACCTTCAAGTACAAGAAGCTCAACTAAAACCTGGAATAGTGTTAGTTGCAAAGAGGCAATCACTAAGACACATAGTCATCCAACTGCCCACGGTTAACACAAAGGAGGAACTACTGTGAGCTGTAAGGTGAAAATATCAAATAATTTACAAAGGAAAACCCCTCAGGCTAACTGCAGACTTCTCAACTGAGACCTTATAAGCGAGAAGGGATTGGGGCCCCATCTTCAGTCTTCTTAAACAGAATAATGGCCAGCCTAGAATTTTATATCCTGTAAAACTAAGTTTCATATATGAAGGAGAAATAAATACTTTTCCAGACAAGCAAACACTGAGCAAGTATGTCAAGACCAGACCTTCCTTGCAGGAAATACTCAGAACTTCATTATACATGGGTCAGCACAATAGTTACTCACCAGTGTAAAACCACTCCAAAGCTAAAGCTCAGAGCTCATATAAAACAATAGTACAAGAGGTTAAAAAAAAAAGCAATGAGGTATAATCAAGAGGATAAACAGAATAGCATCCCATATATAAATTATGTCCATCAATGTTTACAGTCTTAATGCCCCACTCAAGAGAGAGAGGCTCACTCAATGTATAAAAAAATACAAGCCATGTATCTACTGTTTCCAGGAAACACATCAAATCCACAAGGACTCATAAAGACTCAAGGTGAAGGGATGGAAAAAAATATACCACATAAATGGAAACCAAAAGAAAGCTGGTG
Organism: Cheirogaleus medius; assembly: GCA_008086735.1. NCBI lineage: Eukaryota > Metazoa > Chordata > Mammalia > Primates > Cheirogaleidae > Cheirogaleus > Cheirogaleus medius. The sequence continues at coordinate 29,018,187 of VBSM01002937.1, forward strand.
TAGCCATTCTCATATTGGATAAAATTGAATTTAAATCAATAATAGCTGTGGTCCACAACCTCTGGGCTGTTGACTGGTAATAGTTCGTGGCCTGTTAGGAACCAGGCTGTACAGCAGGAGGTTAGAAGCTGGCCAGCAAGCAAAGCTTCACGTGTACTTAGCTGCTCCCCGTGGCTCTTATCACTGCCTGAGCTCTGCCTCCTCCTCCCCTACCCCTGCCCCCATCAGAACATTTTCTTCCATGAAACTTAGGCACAGGCTGCACTTCACCTGCATTCACAGCTGTTCCACACCACCTGAGCTCTGCCCACCATGGGAAATTGTCTTCCATGCAACTGGTCCCTGGTGCCAAAACGTTTGGGGACTGCTGAATAACAATAATGATGATGAAGAAAGACATAGACAGTCACTATATAATGATAAAGGCAACAGTTCAACAGAAAGACATAACAATCCTAAATATTTATGCACCTAACAAAGGAGTGCTCAGATTCACAAATTAAACCTTATCAGATCTAAGCAAAGAGATAAACAGCTACATCATAATGGCTGGGGACTTCAACACCTCATTGATAGAGAGGGACAGATCATCCAAGCAGAAAATAAACAAACACTGGACCTGATCTCTACTCCCCTTGAGGTTGGTGGGGGAGCAAGACAAATTGTGGCGGGACTGCCAGAGCCAGAGAGGCTTTGCAAAGCCTCGGTGTGACTCAGAGGTTGCTTATCCGGCCTCTGGGGAGAGCCACTGGTATGATGTGCAGGGCAGTCTCTGCAAGCTGGGTAGGCTCTTCCCAACGGGGGGCCTAATTGCTTGAGAGCTAAGGCTTGGGGCCAGGCTCTTTCTGCTCTTGTCCACTAGCAGTTTTTCTGTGGGGTGGGGTGGGCACCCCCTCCCTCCCTCCCTACCCGCTCCCGGTAACTCCACAGCATTACCTCATTGGATCAGTTGGCACGCGTTTCCCCGCTGCCCCGCACTGGCTCCTCAGCCAGCCCTCTTTCCATGTGTCTGACCCACTAACATTTGTCTCCGATGCTGGCGGGTGGGGGTTCACCAACTGTGCATACTTCCACCACAAGGCCCCAAGGGGAGGGAGGTAGGCCCGCCCCTCTGTCCACAGGGGCCTCTGCCGGGCACGCGCCCGCCGGGGAGCAGGGCCGCTCTCCCGGCCCGGCTCTGGCTGCAGCCCCTGTTGTAGCGACCCGGGACGGCTGATGCTCGCGTTCAGCCAGCCGGGCACCTGCGCATCAGCTGTCATGGGAACCAGGGACCATGCGGATTGACTGTGAGTGCCGCGCCCCTGTCCAACTTGGTGTTCTCCCGGAGGGCGGGGATGGGAGGCTCACGGATCCCTGTTCCCCAGCAGCTTCCACGCTCTCCCAGGGCACGTGTCCGCGAGGGTTCCTCGCCACCCACGTCCGGGACGGAAACCTCTGCCCTGCATCTCTCAGCCCACTCTCACGCCGGGAGGCGCCGGTCCGCCTGCCTGTCCCGG
>VBSM01002937.1:29019782-29045920 GCA_008086735.1 Cheirogaleus medius
GGGGAGGGGAAGCCCGTTTCCCTTTCACTGGGCTCTGAGCCTCTCTGGGTTTGGGCTGCGCCGCTGTCTTCTCTATCTTTTTCTTTCTCAGCTCCACAGTTTCTCGCGGTCGGGTCTCCAGACATCCCTGTTGTCCTCCCTGAGACCCACGCCGGAGCCGCAGCTGCTCTCAGCTCTCCTCAGTCCGATGTTCCCCCTCTAGCCGGGATTACCTGAAAAGCAAAGTCTCTAGTTGGCCATCTTGGCTCTCCCCAAGTTTTCTCTTTTTTTTTTTTTTTTTTTTTTTAGAGACGGGGTCTCGCTCTTGGTCAGGCTGGTTTCGAACTCCTGACCTTGAGCTATCCACCCGCCTCGGCCTCCCAGAGTGCTAGGATTACAGGCGTGAGCCACCGCGCCCGGCCCCTCCCAAGTTTTCTCTTTTTTGAAGGTCACCGTGCACGCAGTTAATAGGCAGCTGACAGGAAAAGATACTTGCAATGCTTAACATTAGTGAGGCAATATCTAGAGTATAAATTATTCTTGCATATCTACAAGAAAAGTCCAAAAGGGTACACGTTGTTAAGTTACAAAAGAGGAAAACCAAAGGAGCCAACAAGTATATGAAGGGATGTCAAATTCAGGTATCAGAGAAACTAACATTAAAACAACAATGCAATGTCACTTATGGGTCATCAAGCTTTTTCTTGAAGGGCCAGAAAGGAAATATTTTAGGCTTGGCAGGCCATACTGCCGCTGTTACAAGTACTTAACTCTGCCGTTGGAGCATGCGAGCAGCCTAGACAATACATGAACAATGGGCCTAGCTGAGTTCCAGTAAAACTTTATAAGAAACATACTGCGGGCCAACAGGCCATAGTTTGCTGACCCTTTTTACTGCCAACAATTAGACAATGCCAACTTTTTTAAAGGGATGTAAGAATATTGAAACTCTCACATGATGCTAGTAGGAGTTGACTGATGTGAGAGCCGCATGCCACCCTGTCATGTTATGTCCTGCCGGGCACCCTGCAACCCAGAGTTGTGCATCTGCACATGTATCCCATGGACATGCCTTGCCAGTTCACAGGGCACGTGTCTGAGGCTGTTCACCGCAGCATGTTTGTGGCGGCGAGAACTGGAGACACACAGTTTCAGGGAGAGCAGAGGCCAAATGTGGGTGTTCTTAATGAAGAATCAAACAGAAGTTCTACAAAATGGGTTAGGTGAACAGGTACGGGGATGGAGCTTAAAACTGGTTCTGAGTGAGAAGCTAGAAACAGAAGTAAATAGCAAAATCCCATTTATGTAAATTCAAACAGATGTACATGGCACACAAATAGTCTTTTAAAAACACATACAAAGGAAAGTATGCACCTGCACACATTAGACGGCGTCTCAGGAGAGGATTGTGGGAACCGGGGATTAAAGGAAATGCAACATGACACAGGTCTTGGAAGGGACCCTGATGGGGTCGGGAAGCCAGGGAACTCAGCTCTCTGGAACAGAAAGAACAGGGAAAGCAGGCTGCGGTGTGCCACTGTGGCAGCTGGCCACCTTTTGGCCAGCAAGGCGAGCTTCGGCCAAGCTAGAGCAGTGTAGCCGCCTGGGGGTGGGGACCCGCGGCCTTGGGCCATTGTGGCCTTCTGGATTCTTGAGTGCAGCCTTTTGACTGAATCCGAATTTTATTAAAAGGGATTTGTTCTCTGAAGTTCGGGTTTGGCCGAGGGGCCATGCTTGGGGATCTGGAGGGCCATGTGTGGCCTTGAGGCCTCAGGTTCCCCGAGAAATATTTCTGTTCCACTCCTTCCCTGTGTGAACTGATGACACAGGAAAGCTTCCTGCTCTGCTCTGGTTCATGAGCCAAAACCACGCCCTTTACCAGTTGTCTGACTGTCTGACCTGGGTCCAAGGACCTTTGTTTCAGGACCAGTTTTTGGTTGTCTGTGACACCTTCAAATTTGACCTTTTTGTTTCCTGCCATCACCAGGAACACTGTGTTCAGTCCCCACTTGCTCTGGTCCCGAGCTGTCGGTTTCACACGGCCCACCTCACCACAGAGCCTCCAAACAGACCTGTGAGCGGGCAGACTGGAGACTCAGAGTTTTAATGGCACAGATGAAATTTCCTTGTATTAATACAAGCCATAAATAGCTGTTCTGGGCTGCTTCTCCATGCCAGTCTGTAAGAGCGGCTACTTACATATGCAAATGAGTGAGTAAAGAACGTACAAGAGCAAAGATCCTTAGAATTACTTTAAAATTTAAACCCTTACCATACATAAACTTCTCTAAGTGAGAAGATGGAATTTTTTTTTGTGAGTAAAAATTCAATCTTTTTAAGTATGAATAGCCTCATCCTTACCAATCCACATGCTTTCTGTCTGGTGTTTTGAAGCCCTAAATAAATTTTTTATATGTAGCATTGGGAAAAATGACTGTCCTAATCTTTTTGGATGCTATTAATATTAAGAGTAGGACAGAAAGCAGCATTTCTGAAATGATTTGAGTATTACCCTGTCTTGAAGCAGATAAGATTTGGGGACTTTCTTCATATACCTGCTTGAATAATTGTGTATCTTGCAGCAGAACAATTTGTTTCGTTCTTTGCTATACAATCTTCATTTTTATCAAAGGGCTTAGTATAATATCCTTATTAGTCTAGTAATAGTCTTTTTCATAAGAATCTGATTTGTTAAATATTTATGTTGAATTTACATATATATTAAAGAGGTAGCCATTTTTCTCAAATGTATTCTATTTATATATATATATAATATAACTTGTAGGTACCTACAAATCTTTTATCTTAAAGTATTTAAGTTTGCTCACTATTAGAATGACTCCCTGATAACTTCCACTTACATACAAATTTTCTGTTGTCATATGTGTCTTGTTGAATAAAAAAGTAAAGACCATATAGAGTTGACTCTTTCACAGTCTTACAGAGATGGTTTAGTCATCACTTTTCTAATTCTGTTCAACCACTGGACCGTATTTTATTCTCCTAGATCCAAACCTTAAATACCCTGCTGCACTAACATCTGCCGGCAACAGCAGGCACCTGGGCACAGCTAGACCTTCCGCAGCGTTGTCCGGGTCACACAGACCTTCCTTGAGCAACCTTGTCCTGGTCTGGGTGCCATGCTCGGTTGAGTGTTCCCTGTAAAAGTTTCCTGTTGTAGTGAGACTCCATTAGTAGTGTCAACACTCTGAGTTCTTTGCTTTTTGTGGGTATGCTTTGCAGACATCACTACCTGATTTTTCTCAACCTCCTGATCGTGTCAGCAACTATTGACTTTTTGGTAAGTGTGAATACAAGTTTGACTTCTCTGGATGGAATAGCTGGATACTGACTCCTTTTTATTTCTTTTCTTATATAAAAGTAACCATTTTTCTTTTTGGTGACAAAAGTGATCTGGCTGCCTGCAATTGTCATCTTACTCAAGCTGCGCAGAATGGATGAACGGATGCAAAAGCATGGTTGTGTTAGGGAAACAGCTCTGGCTCTGCAGCCAGTGTACTTTCAAAAGGTTTTAAAAATTAATTTATAATTTTGAACAGGAGAAAATATACTTGACACCTGGGTTTCTAGGAGAATATATTTTATAAAAATAAGTAAACATACATCTTGAGTAAGTAATATAAAACAGCTTGACTCTAGTAAATCAAGCAAAAATACTGACTATTGGATTTATGGTGTCTTAGGAGGATTTTTTTAAAAAGAGGATTTTCCCCACTCCAATCTTTCAAAAACATAATCCTCTAGATTTAAAGAGATTCACTGCTATTTCAAAGGGGGTCTGAGCTGTTAAAGGTCTCTTGGGCAGCCAGACTGCTGAAGCCTTTGAGTAGGTTTGTGAGTCAGCAAGATATTTTTTTCCTTTTAGTTTCAGCGCAGTGAGTAAAAGCCCGACTTAAAAAATCCAAGGGGACAAGGAGACTGGAGATGAACCCTATTTTAGTCAAGAAACTAATTAAGGACAAGAGCTTTTCTCTTGGTCATGTAAAGCAAGAACTGAGTACAGTGCTAGTAAGTACCCCTAAGGCACTTGAGTGTTTGCTGACTGACTAAAAATACCAGAGAACTTTGCTACTGCTAGAAACTGAAGCCAGACCATATTCACTCACTTAGGGTGGCCTCTCTAGACTGACTCTTCAGCTGTTTTATCTTGTGTAGCTGTGTGAGTTTAGCAGGATCACACATAGAACTCATGCTATAATGCAGAAAAATGTAGTTTGTCTACTAACTAATTATAAAGATTAGCATAATCTAATAATTTTAGCGGTCTGTTTGGATAATCCGTCTTTCTTAGATAAGAATGCTCATTCTGTCAGAGTCTCACTCTGGACCGAGGAGGGGAGGGATTGGCCTGTGCAAGCTCATGGTGAGCAGAAGAACCGGGGTCCGTAAGTAAAACGTCCTTGGTCTCCTCTGGGATCTGAGGCGCTCCCTGCAGCCACGTGGGCTCTTTTCTCCACAGGCATTTGCAGGTGAAACCAGTAGCTGACAGAACCACCGATCTGGCCTCTTGCAAACTGGCTTCTGCTGCTGCAGGTCCTGACCCGAATGTCCTGCAGGCCCCTGGCCCGCCCTTCCCTGATCGTCCCCAGCCACAGCACTGGGCCCCTTTTTCCAACTCAGTCCACAACAGAGAGAGAAGACAGCTGGAGACTGCGATCCTCAGGTTGTCCCACTGTCTGACGGGGCGGCCTCCCAGGTTTGCTACGACACGTCTTGCTCGAGGCAGAAAGGGGCAACTCTGCTGTCTGTGCCCCTCTCCTTTGGTTATTGAGAGCTGTGCTGCTTACTTTGCTTTTTCCCTCCCCTCCTCTCTCCCCCATCTCGTGACACCCAGAGACTGAATTAGAGTGACCAACCATCCTGGTTTGCTAGGGACAAAGGGGTTTCCCTGGATTTAGGATGTTGAGTTTTAAAACATAGAAAGCCTGGCTGAACTGAATGAGCTGGCCACCCTCCTCCTCAATGCCAACCTGTTGAGTCATACTCAGTAGTAAATAAGGACATTTTCTTTACACACAGAACTCTATGATCTAAGTTCTTTCGACCTTGTTAAAGATGTTCTGATGAGGGAGCTAAAGGAATATAGCAAATCTTTTAGCAAGGTTTGCTTTAAAGTGCTATTTATAAGTGTTAGAAGCTAGAAGAATCTCACTCTTCTAGAATTCTCAGTCCCAAGAAGGAAATCTTGAGCCAGCTCTAGTGAAGATCACACATTTAGAAAAATTAAAGAAATAAGTATGAAAACTTTAACATTATATGAAACTCTCCTTTTAATATTAGAATAAGCTTATTCCATCTAAATAAAGTAGGGGTATTCAAAGTGAATTCTGTGATACCAAATTTTTAGTGAGCTATTTCAGGAGTTTGATTCAGCTTTCATTAAGCAATATATGCATATATAATATATATTTAAATACATATATAGATATTTACATGTATATGTGAATATAAATAAAAACCTTTATTAAAAGTCAACGTATACTCTTAAAATATATTTCTTAAGATATTGCCGAATGACACAAAATAGGCTTTCCAGAATAATACATTTTTTGATTGGTATTATATACATACTAAATTCTCTTGCCAGAACTTGAAATAAATCTCCTGTTATTCATAACTCTTTACATTTTAAATCACTGCAAGTGAAGAGAGACCATTTCTTGTTTGTTTTATCTCCAGCACCTAAAATGGTTCCAGGTTCATGGGAAATAGTTAACAAACACTTCTTGAATGAGTGACTAAATTGGGAGGTTGCAATGTTTTGTCATTTTTAACTATTTACCTGTCTGATTCAAATGTTTTCTGTATAGTATGAATACATAGCAAAAAAGAGGAATAAATGGAAAATGAGGATATATTAATACTGTAACAAGTCTGTAATGGCTCTTTGAAGAATTATTTCTATTTTATTAGCTTTTTAAATCTCCAATATATGAATAGTTTCCATCATTTAGCAAGAATTCAATAAATATTGTTGAATTAGTGAAACCAGTGTCCACTGATTGCAAATATTCATGGTCATCTGTGATAGAATACTGGCCTCCCAAAGATGTGTACCACCTGAATCCTAGAACTGATGACTGTTACCTTATATGGCAAGGGGCTAGGAAGGTAGCAGATAGAAAATAAGTTGCTATCAGCTGACTGTAAAATAGGGAGATTTTCCTGGGTTACCAGGTGGGCCCAATGTAATCAGAAGTATCCTTAGATGGAGAAGAGGGAGGCAGAAGAATCGGTGTCAGAGGGGTACGATGTGAGAGAGACTTGCCCAGCTTTGCTGGCTGTGGAGGTGGAGGCAGGCAGGCACGAGGCAAGGGACGCAGCAGATGGAGAATGCTGCAAGAAAGGCGTCTCCCGTAGACCCTCCAGAAGGAACGCAGTTCTCCTGACACTTGGATTTTAGTGCAGTGAGACACATTTTGGCCCCCCAGAACTGTAATATAATTAATTTGTATTGTCTTCAGGCACTAAGTTTGCAATAATTTGCTACAGCGGCAATGAGATAATGTATAACCAGAATAGTAACATATCATTCTCATTTTCTTTATAATTATTGTAAGTTAGAACGTATAAAAACACTACTACTAACACAATGTCTATATTTTTTATTTTGTGTCTCTCACTAGATTTTAATGAAAGGGTTCTACTACCTTTTAGGTTAAATAGTATGATTTTTATATAAAAAAGCTCAGAACTAGCTGAAAGTCTTTAAGTTTATTTTGTCCTACTTAGCCTTACTAAACAACTTAGGTATTTAAAAAATACCTTTTATAAAATCTTTTTTTATTATAAAAGTAATTACAAAAGTAATGTTCACTGTTGAATATTTTGTCAAGCATAAAGAGCCTCTGTAGCTATAAAACCTCTCCTATCCAGAGGTAGCTGCCGTTAATATTTTTATGTGAAGCCGTCTAGCTGTTTTGAAATGTTTCTATCTGTACACGTTGTTTTTTGCAAAACTGCTATCTTGCGATATGATTTTACCTATTTTTCCTAATATCTCATAAATGTTTTTCCATATTAAACATTTCTCTGGTACAGTTTTAATGCTTGCATAGCATTTCATTACATAGAAGTAGCATGACCTTATTTTGGAATATTTAGGTGGTTTTGTGAAATTCTTTTTTGCTTCTGTGTGCTTACTGTGCAAGAATTCAGAAAACTCAAAAGAAGAAAATGAATTCTTATGATGTTAAACCAGAAATATTATCTCATTTTACAGTTATCAAAAGTTAAGTGTAAATATACACACACACATATATGTGTATATATCTATATATAGTCTCAGAATATATATTTCCTGACATTAAGTATTTTCTATATCATTTTAATGGTTATTTTATCTTATTAATGTACTGTAACTTAATTAACCAAAATTCTACTGCTAGCTGTTTATTGATAGTGTTTTCTTTTTAGAAATAATACAATTTACAAAATAATCTTATTCAGATTCAGATTGTTTTCTTATATCTTTAGAAAAAAGTGAAATTTACATGTAAAAAGCGTATTTGAATTTCAAGACCTTGGATTCATATTTCAGAATTGATCCTTAGACTCCTGAATAGATTTGCATTCTGATTATTTGGAAATGAACATATAGACTCATTATATATAGACTCAATTTCATACAATGAAATTCAAATCTAATTGTTTTGATTTGCTTCTCTGCAAATCAAATACTATACTATTAAGGTTTGGTTTTTCTATTAATATTCTTTTGTAAATTGCCTTTGCATATGTTCATTTGATACTGGGATAGTTGGAAATTTATTGATTCATGATAGCTCTTTATATACTAAGTATACTTTTTCTTATTTTTTTGTGTCAGTTTACATTTTGCCTCTCAATTTTTATTTTTATTGGAAAATGAAGCTTTCAAACCTTATGCAGCCAAATATATAAATCTTGTTTTTAAAGATTCCTTAAAAGTTATCTTAAATAGAAACTTCTTGTCTAATATAATAACTATATTCACTTATTTTTATTACTAGTGTTTTTATGTTTAATTTTTCATAACTCAAATATTTTTGTATATAGACTTAGTCGAGAATATAGTTTATTTTCCTCATGTGATTTATTGTCCATTTATCAGTTTATCTGCTCAGATTGGCAATGCCACTTTGTACTATAATGTCATATAATAATTTCTCATATATACCAGGGTCTGATTATAGGCTCTTCATTTCATTGGTTTAGTTTTCTTGAGCTAGCTTTTTTATTGTACTCATAAATACTATTTGAAAAAATTTCTAGGCCCTTAAGAAGTACATTCAATGCTTGTAGGTCTTAAAATTAGACATATTAAAGTTTAGTATTTATTAAATCATCCTTTTTTTTCTTAGATAAGAATATATATTTTTTATTTCAGCATATTATGGGGGTACAAATGTTAAGGTTACGTACATTGCCCATGCCCCCCTCCCCCCTCGAGTCAGAGCTTCAAAGTGACCATCCCCCAGATGCATTGCATTCACTATGTATGTATATGCCCATCCCTTCCTCCCCCCTCCCACCTGCCCAACACAAGATAAATGTTATTCCTATATGTCCACTTAGGTGTTGATCAGTTAATACCAATTTGCTGGTGAGTACATGTGGTGCTTTTAAATCATCCTTATTAGCTGCAGTTTTATAATCCTCTACATCTTAATTTTTTGACCGCTTGGTGTGTGCCCAAGGATGATGTGTCTTCCATTACTGTGTTTCTGTCAGCTTTTAAAAAGCATTTGCTTTAATGCTATGGTATCTCATATCTAGATATTCAGGACATATTTTATAGATTGTATTTTTATTAATATAAAACAACCTTTATGTATATGACATCTTTACCTTGAATTTGACTTTTTCTGATAAGATATTATCATACTCTTTATTGTTCCATCTGATATATCTTTAACTTTTACTTTGCATTTGTATTTTGTCTTAAATTTCTTATGAGTGGCATATTTTGTTTTATGCAGTCATCAAATTTGTCTCTTAAAAAGAGATTCTAATTCTTGTGCATGTATAATCCAAAGAAATGTATTTGCCTTTTCTGCTTTACGTTCTTAAAATAATTAAGTTAGGTCATAGTATGTTCTGGACAGAAACCTCTCTTATGAGCTTATTAGTTTAAAAAACTGTGACAAACCCAGCACTTAGGTGTTAGTATACATTCTTTTTCCTGTGTCTTGGTCCTAGTCCAGTGTTTCAGGTATCTATTCAGTGCATCTCTCCTGGCTTTGAGGTATCTTTCCTTGCCTCCCCACTGTCTCTCTTTCTGCTATTTGCCGATTCAGTACACATGAAGCTGCAATTCATAGTGTTCCTTTGACCACTGTTCTTCCTATGTGGAGTCTTGCTGCATTAGAAACACTTCATTCCAGCATGCATCAGACCATTGTCAGTGCCTAATAACTTCTTGACTTACTGATTTCTTGAAGGTATGGCTATGAATTTTAAGAAAAGTACTGGCTTAAAGCCCCTTTCTTTGGTTGCCTGAAAAATGAATGTAGCTTGGTACACAGACTCAGTGCCAAATCCAGCTCTGAGGCTGGAGAGAGAGGGAGGGAGGATGTGTGTGTCTGGAGCTACTGGCTGTGAGTCTCGTTACAACTTTTGAGGTATAATAATTAGTAGACAATGCATAGAGATTCCAGCAACAGGTGTGCTCTCTTTCTCCCCTCCCCCTCCCATTATTCAGTGCATTTAAGGAAATCTTTTTCTAACTCTTTAAAGATATTTTACTGCATAATTCCTAACCAAGCATCATTTTAAACAGGGCTTTGGCTTTCTTACTTCGTCACTATTCCTGGATGACTGGTAGAGCTGTCTCTCCAAATTCCTCCTCTTCCCTGCCCAATCTGCCTTACACACGGCTATCAAGTTTATTTTCTTAAAGTTTCTAATGGTTTTTATTTAGTGCATTCACTCCAGTTTAGCAAGACTGACCTACTTGCTGTGTTCTAAATATTCCTGTTTTTCTCCCTCTGTGTTCCACTTGTCCTCTCTCTACCTGGAGGGTGGTTTCCTTCTTTCTCTTTACCTACTGCAAAAATGCCTTTCTAGCCTTCAAGGCCACTCCGTGCAGAACCTACTTCTTAGAAACATTCCTGGCTTCTCCGCTGCATGTGGCCCTTTTCTCCTTTGCCATTCTGCAGCCCTGCAGCCCTGCAGCAGAATGTGATTCTTGCATTTCTCAACCTTATATTATCATCATTTGATTACTTATCTATTCCTACTCAACTTCTTGATTGTCCATTTTACAAACAAGTTACTATTTAATTGAAATTGGGACATTTGGCAGGTTGGCCCAGTTGCGACCATTACTTGCCATGTGCTGTGTAAAATGGAAGTTGAGATGGAGCTCATCAATCTACTTCCAAAGGGTGTGATTTTTGCTCTTTGACAGACATTCATGAAAATGTTCAAATGGATTCTCCCCCTTCTACCTACCTTACTAACTACTGTCTGGTAACCTTTCTTCTACTTAGAGTGGATTTGCTAGAATTCTATTTTTCCGTCATTTCATTTTTCCTTTCTGTCCTCTATAGAATTAGTAGTAACACTGTAACATAAGATCTTTCATAAATCTCTTTTTGGGATTGTGATCCAGTAAAGCTCATGGGTCATTGAAGATCTTATCCTAAACATCGAAGAAATGAGTAATATTGTCATTAAATCTGAAACTTGACATTTATGTGAAAAGTCAAATAATTTGCATAAGAAATAGCATTAGAAATAATCTTTTCCTTATTTCATGAAAGTGGAAACCCTGGCATGGAGACTTTATAAAAGGTTATCTCCAGTTCCAGGAAGAGGAACCAATACCCATTGGTCACCTACTTCCATTCTTATAGCCCGTAATAAAGTGATTCTCCACATTTTACAGTGTTCTAATGACTTAATGCTTTGTCTTTTATATTTTCTTCATTCAGGCCACAAGGAGACGCATTCTTCATAATTTTTTCCTTTTTTGGAAACTTCTGCATACTTTTTACTTTCCCTTAGTATCTGTTATTTTTCTTTTTCTAGGTGCAAACAGACTCTTTTTTATAGCATTTTTCTCAATTCCATTTTTCTGATAAAAAGTGATACAGTAAATGCTCTGATTTTTTAAACCCTACTGTTTTTCCTTTTGTAAAATTCCAACCTTTCTGTAGCTTTTATAGCCTTCTTTCATCTTAAGATTTGGTGGTTGGCTATGTGTATATTTTATTAAAATTCAAATTCCTATCTGTTTAGTCTGCAATTAGTGAATCTGTAGTAATAAACAATAAGTGCTAATGTTAATAATGATTTGTCTTGCATTATTGATGATGGGAGGACTTGATTTTAATATGTATGACGGTAGAAGACTTAAAACTTGTTTCTGATTAAATGGCCTCTCTTCAGTGACTACAGTCTGTGTGAAGGGAAGTGAAGATGGAAGGAGGGCAGCAACGTTTGTTGTCAGGTAAGCTTTGTTTTAAGTGTTTCCTATGTGTTTTCTTACTTAGTGCCATATGGCATTTTGAGATAAGAAGGTGGAAGCAAAAGAGTTGGGAAATTCTTTTTATAACTACTTCTGGCTGGAAAGAGTTTATAAAAATATAAAAAGGCAAAACTACTGTGAGGCTTTATATTGCACCAAATATACTTATTTTTCTCATTCTAGTTTCTATATATATATGGATAGTCAAGACACACATTTCTTTTAGAAACACTTTTGAAAACTGTTTCCAAATTACCTGTGTTACTTTGTTCATCTATATTGCATAATAATTTGTGGTCTGGGAATTGAAACTTGACTCACTTTATGTCCAGAAAAATTCTTCTTTGGTCGAACAGTTGTTTGCTCTTTCTCTTTATGTAAAGATGTGACAATTGAGAAACCTAGACCACAAACCTATCTGTCTCCAGGCTCAATCATTTGTTTTAGTGTTTCTCCTTGTGTGGCGATAAGTCACATTAGAATCCCTTGTGCTGGCAGCTGTGTCTGTGTTCCTGGCCATCCTGAGATGTATTGGGCCGGAGTCTCGGGGGTAGTGGGCAGGAATCTGCCTTACGACAAGCAAGCAGATTGTAAAAGCAGAAGCACCACAGGTTTAGTTTCGTTTTTGAAAAAGGGAATTTCATCTTCTCTTTTACTCTGTGACTAAGCACAAAAGGGGAATTCAGTCTAGATGTCTTAAAACAATGATAGGACTATATATTCAGTTTCTATGGCAAGACAAATTAGATTCTGTATGTCACTGTTCACCTTAAAAAGGAAGGGAGATGAGAACTAGTATTAATGAATGACTTCTATATGTCAGGTACTCTGGCGGGGCAAGGGCCTCTGGGATGACAATCCTAAGAGAAGGGTTATGTAGGTCCCTTCCTCTTCCCTTGTCTGCCTTTGTCTGACCTTAGCTTTGGGACACTGCATAGCATAAAGAACCTGAGGTTGAAGTTATGCTTACTTTTGAGACATGACTCCACCACTTAGCAAGTCTAGTTACTGAGCCTTTTTGTGGTTCTATCCATACACATCTGTAATATGGGGGTAATAACAGCTTCTCTAAGAATTAAATGAGATCATACATGTAAGATGCTAAGCATCATTTCTATCTCATATTAAGCCCTTAATCTTGGGGAAAAAGAGAAACACCAGTAGATTTAAAAACCAGAGAGTCCTGATGGACCATATGGTATCAATTAGCATGATGGAAGTAGATAATCAGTAACTGCTGATGGACGTTTATGTGTAATAGTTCACGCAGCCCTCCTCGTTGTAGCATCCTTTGGCAGGTCGCCTTCATTTCATCATAAGAATATAAAGACCAATAGGTGGTCGTGGATGGAAAAGAACACCTGAATATCCCTGCTGATCTCAATTCAGACAGGTTCATCCTAGCAATCTCTTCTGGTTGTCTCACCTCCTTCTAGGCCTTTGGCATCAGTTCTCATAAAGCACTGGACAATTCTTCAGGGATGTGGTTGTTCCTGACATCTTGGCATGAAGAATACATGTGTGCTTCTTCCCCCAAGGTCCTGCAAGTACACGTCAAGATTTCATAAATTATAAAAATACTAGATATATCTAAATACACTACATTGACAAAGTTTTCAAATATATTGGTGTATGTTCCCTTTTCTTTCCTGTTGTTTATATGTGCTTTTGCTTTCCCTTAGATATATATAGATTTCCCTGTTTTATTCTTTTTAAAGGTCTAGTTTTTCGTTTCACAGGTAATTTTTATTTTATTTCCTGAAAGCATTTTGCTTACAATATAATTATATAATACACACCTAAGTAATATCTGAAGTGGTGTGATAGCCTGTCATACTAGGTATGAAAATATTCATATTCAATATCTATATTTTCTAAATCTATATTTAGGTAGATGCTATTTTTACTCCTCAATACCTGTAAGATATCAGCTTGTAAAAAATAAAGTCCTTTTGATATGCTTCTGTGCGTGAGCGCTGTGAAAATGCATTAATGGCTAAACCGTAATCAATAACTAAAAGTTAATAGGAAAACTGCTTATAATTTAGATATTTTAACTAAATCCCCATTTTTTGTTTTGTTTTTTTTTCTTTACTGTTCTCTGCTCAGACGGCTGGCAGAGTTTTATTGCAAACTTCAGGACTCTGAGGCAGACGTGCCAGCTGCTCAGCCGCGCTCTGCGGCGTGCGTTGGCCTGGGAGCCGCGCTGGCAGGTTCACCTGCGCTTTCTCGGTGGCCACAGCAGTCGTGCAGTTTTGTTTTGGAGTTCCTTGTGTTGATATATTTAGACATACTAGTATGAGGAGTTGTTTTTACACAGTTATAAAATAAAGACAACAAAATATGACTTGAGAATGTTAAACCATGCATTTTATAGGTCACTACGTGTGGACACACACACACACACATAATTCAGTCTTGACACAGTGAACTAAATGTCTCTGGTATTGATATCTGATATTTCTTCACCAGGGAGTTGGTGACACGCTTTGGCTGATATATCTCTGAGAAATACCTTTATTCTGGTCTTTTATCTCAACCTCATTCATTTTAGCTTCTGTTTAAATTATGAGTGTGGATGTTTACTATTATTAGCAGATATTTCTTAGTTCTTTGTTTGCTTAACCCAAATGCTGAGGCAGTAGTGCCCTTTATTTCCATTTCAAAGTAGATACTCTATATAATAATGGCTTTGTGTTTTTCCTGGGTGGCTCACCTCTTTCTGTCTTGGCGGTGGTGCTTTCTCTTTGCTTTGGGGACTCAAACCTGCCTCATAGAACACCCTTCCCAATCTCTTTCTTTCACCCTAGTAAATTCCTGGTCCCTGTCTCAGTTTTCATGACATAAACTTGGAAGTTCTTCTCTTTCTTCTGCACCACCAAGTAAAATCAGTGATTATATACTGCTAATTTTATATTTTAGTGCCTTTTATCACTATCATTGCTCTCATCACTTCTTTTTGTTTTAAAATTTATTTTCTTTTTTAAAAATATATTTTAATAGAATTAGGAGATACAAGTTGAATTCTGGTACATGTATATGTTGTATAGAGGTAAAGTCTGGGTTCTTGTACCCATCACCAAACAGTGTACATTGTACCTTCTAGGTAATGTTTTATCCCCTTTCCCGCTCCCCTCTGAGTCTCCAGTGTCCATGACACCACTCTGTGTGTCCGTGCATAGCCATAGTCTAGCTTCCACTTACAAGTGAGAACATGTGGCATTTAGTCTTCTGTTCCTGAGTTACTTCTCTTAGGATGGTGGCCTCCAGTTCCATCTAAGTTGCTGCAAAAGACATCATTTCATTCTTATGACTGCGTAGTACTCCATGGCATATAGATAGCATGTTTTATTCATCCATTCATTGGTTGATGGGCACTTAGGTTGATTCCATATCTTTGCAATCATGAATTGTGTTGTGATAAACATAGGGGTGCATGTATCTTTTTGATATGATTTCCTTTAGGTAGGTACCCAGTAGTGGGATTGCTGGATTATATGATAGTTCTATTTTTAGTTCTTTGAGAAATATCTATACTGTTTCTATAGAAGCTGCACTAATTTATATCCCCAGTAATAGTGTATAGGAGTTCCCTTTTCCCTGCATCTTTGCCAACAGCTGGTATTTTTTGTCTTTTGAATGGCCATTCTGACTGGTATAAAATGATACCTCATTGTGGTTTTAATTCGCATTTCTCTGATTAGTGATGTTGAGCATGTTTTTCATATATCTTGTATATTTGTGTATCTTCTTTTGAAAAATGTCTGGTAATCTTCCCATAACCTGGATACAAGGAAATGATCATTTCAGAATGAGCTATTCAAAATGCAATTCTGACCTTATGATTTCCTGGCTTACTCGTAGAACACCTTAGGAAGAGATACTAAACAAAACAAAACAAAACAAACAACACCACAGGTCAGACCTTGCTTACTTCTCTGGTCTGTTCTATTCTTTCTGTCCTCGCCAACCTTTGCATTTTATGCTACAGTTCTTGTCAAATGTTTTGGTTTTTAACCACCTATCAAGCTGCCTTTAATTATGCATTTTTTTGTGTGCTTAGAATGTCCTTTCTGCCCTTTTTCATCTGCCTAATTTCTATTCATCCCTTAAGTCTCAGTTTAAGTGCCTTCCTCCCTAGGAAACCTTCACATTAAGCCTCCGGCCTTTGCATTGAACTAAGCAGCCCTCTGAGCCGCAGGAGTGCCCGGCCCAGAGCATGATGTCAAAACGACCTATTTGTGTGTCTCTCCCTCCAAACAATAAGCTTTTCTGGAACAAGGATTCCCTGTTCAATTGTTTTTTATGCAGGCTTTCATATAGGATATACTTCATAAATAGCTAAATCTGTAATTTCTTATACACATCTAAAGTGAATCTTATTAAAAAACTTCCAAATATTATCATCGAATAGGATCTCCAAATTTATTCACAGGATAACTTCAAAAAATGAAAATTTGCTCCCACTGAGAGTATTAAATAGAATATAGTGTGTACTTCAAAGGCAATGCCAGAGGGTGATTTTAAAGAATTTTTGAATCCTGGTTTCATTGTGGCAGTGAGCCTAGTATCTCCCCCAGATGACCAATTTGAAGGAGTAAACAATTTGTATTTATGTTTAAAAAAGTAAAAATTTTGTTTTTAACTTTTTTGTTTCAACTTTTTAAAATAATTGTACCAACATTCAAATCTAAAGAAGTATGATTCAGAGCCTGTGACAAAGTAGGACTTCAATAGAATAGGATCAAACAGGGAGAAAAGAGTAGTTTTAATTATTTAAAAATGCATAAATTATGATCATAATAAAAACCATATATGTCCCTGAGGTTGTCCTCAGAATCTAACATCCATTCTTGAAGACTCTTCCTTTTTGTCTGTCTTTTGTCCTATTTTTCTCCATGCACACACATAGACACCCCTACCTTGGAGATCCTGTCTCTCTCACTTGAGCAGGTGTGACGTCCCTACAGAATTTAGAAAGATGCGGTGTGTTTGAGAGGACTTGCACAGCTACAGCATATTGTTAAATGAAGACTAAAAACTAGTGAGGTTGTAAATCATCTGACAAATGGTGCATCATTAATTCTTGATGCCAGTTCTAGGTAGGTGAACAGAAATATTTACCTCCTATCAAGTGCACGGTAAAAACTCTCAAATTTATTTTGATAGATCTGTGTTGTAGTAAATCACAAAGGACTCAAAACTCTTAAAAATTAAAAGCATTACAGAGGATAGACTTAATGACAATAGGAGACATTCTTGTTTTGTTTTTTATTTTACATTTTGTCACAGTACATAAATTTGCTGGTAAGAGATGTGGTTCTCAATTATCTGAAAAAGGAAAGAGGATAAAATATTTGACAAAAAAGTTCTTATGAAATTATTTTTGCTGACTTCTATAAAACCCTCACTGATGTGAAAAGATTCTGCTCACTGCCAGATCTGCAGGTTTCTGGTGCTGTTCTGCAGCCGAGTGTTTAGTGGGAGAACTGCTGCGTCGAAGTATAACCCCCTTGAGGCAAAACAATACACCCTTTGAGTTGCAAAGACATAGGAGTGTTTGGGGTGTGTATAAACTTCTATTTGTTTTTAAAGGGACTGAGTGTTCTCAGGCTAGTACTATATGCCAGTGGTTGGTAGTTAGTAAAGGAAAATATAAGCTAACTGGTTATATTCTATAGATCAAACAGTTACGGTGGTTTTCTGATTTCTTAAACCTTTTATCTAGTTGTATTATTGGGGTTGATCACTGACAGTCTCATATAAAACACTCATTATATATTGTGGATTATATAGATTCATAACAGTGTGGTAACTAATGGATTTCCTTGGTTTAAAGTCTCAGTATAAAGAAAAAACATTGGATGCTAGTAAGAAATATCCTCTCACTGACTTCAATCTTCAGTTTCCTTAAGCTCAAAGCTCAAAGCTTAAATTTTCAGAGGACTTTTAGTCTTTGTGGGGTTTCATTTCAGGGTCTTCAATTTAAAGAACTCTTCTCACATGAGAAAACTAAAGTGAAGAAGAGCTAATTTTCCAAATTCCATCCTTAAAAGGGAAGAAGAGGCGCATCACTGCAAAGCGTGTCTTCCCTCGGGCCCTGATGATGCTTCACGGGGAGGAGGGGGAGAGGCTGCTGTGGCGATCAATGAACAAGATCGTCTGTTATTTTAAATGAAGGGTGGCTATGGAACAAATTAGCCTCCCACATGAATGGCTTTCTTTTTCACTGGATACAGTCTTGACATATTACAGCAATTTCTTGAGTTTATTTGGGGGATTAAGTACAAATGGCAATGCAAACCTGCAACCGGAGTCTGGTTCCCAAAGAGACCACGTTTTGTGTTGAAGTAATACACAGTAGAGAAATAAAGCTGAGTGAGTAGAATGAAATCCTTCTTTGAGAAAAGTAATCTGATCCCTAAGTTATTAAAGTTTTCTGACTCCTAGGTTTTTGATGAGCTTATTTAAAATCTATGGGGGGAAAATTAGCAGCTTAAAATGCTGACAACATGAAAAAACAGTGAGAAATACTTGATTCTTCAAGGTCTCCTTCCCTCACCCCCCAAATAGTTTGATTTTTCCTATTTATCTTCTTTGTCTTTTGATAAAAAGAAGAGAGCCCTTTGAGAGGACAATTTTGAGGTCTTAATCCATACTTCTTTCCAGTTTATCTTTTACATTCAAAACAAACACCTTTGAAAGAATCCTTTATGGTATGAGAGAGCTAAAATGCTAAGCTTAGGTATCAGCAGCTAATTAGCTTCACATCTTGGGGGGATTGTCAATGAACTCCATCTCCTGAATATTTATTAAAGGATTTGTAAAGAAAAAGCTATTTTCAGAAAACTGGAGCCTATGGAATATTCTTATATAAAGTCAATGGAATGGGAAGGGTAGCGTAGGTTCGCCCATCTCAAACCCACCGTACTGTAGATTCCAATAGTAAAACTCAATGTCTACATTGTAATGAGAGCTTGCTGTATCGCTCTCATGTTAAATGCTGCTTTTATTTCAACATCTTAATTGACGTTTCCTTTTGAAGAAATTTCACTACCTGCCTTGCAATTCCTGGGCCAGTTCTAATGTTCTGGAATCTCAGCATCCCTTTTGTTTTCTTGTTGTCCTTGCGTGCTACCTGGGGGCAGGAAAATGTGCTGCCTGTGTCTTGGGGAATGCCTCCAGGTAGTGAACTGCTGCACGGGAGAACCCGAGATTCTGGTGTGGTGGGACAGCGTGCTCTGTTGCAGACCTTGTTGCAGAGTTTCATTCTGCTACCCTCTCTGCTACCACCTCCGCCCTCACAAGGCCACTGCCAGTGTCTTCATTGTCTCCTGCACACTGTGCCCTGCTGCTGTGCCAGCACCACTGCCACCCACACCGTGGCTGTGACTCCTGTCCAGGCTGTCCGTGTGGTTTCTGACGCGGTCACATCCTGCACTGCCCCGGCCGCTCCCCCGCTGGCTCTGCAAACACTCGCCAGTGCCAGCGCTGCAGCTGTGCTCCCTAGACGGAGGGGCGTCTCTGCTTTCCCTGACTCTGACAGAAAGGTAGAAATCATCAACATGAAACTCAAACTAGAACAAAACTGTTCCCTGGGGTTCGTGTAGCCCAGCTACCGTTCTTCCTGTTTCCCTGATCTGGGAGCCCAGAATTCAGGGAATCTCAGGCTCTCAGTTTTCCCATAATCCTTTTGCTGGACTTTGGCCATGCCTTCTCACCAGCCTGAGGGGACACGGAGAAGGGTGAGCACAGAAAGGAGAGTATCCGAGGAACAACCTTACCATCAACTGAATTCAGTTAATCCCACGTAAGCTTGAGATGACAACAGGGTTCTTGATATTCCCTCCACTGACAAAGGTGCTGAAGAACAAAAGGTAGATATCATAACTGTGTCCAGCAGGGGATTGGGGAAATACTGTGGAGCAAAACCACTAATGCTAAGTGTGGTGGTTGTTGGGTTTTTTTTGTTTTGTTTTGTTTTGTTTTGTTTTTTTTAGAGAGAGGTGGAAAATTTAAGTTCAAGTTGAAGTTTTAAAGTTGATGGAGATAGTAATAGCAATAGGAAATCCAGAAAAAGAGCAACTTAGGACATAAGAGGAGCCTGAGTTTAAATCTGTTAGTTTTTTGTTACCAGTGGAACATAAGGGTAAATATATCTGGGAGGATGTAGGAAATTCGTGGAGAAGCTGAACTGAAGATATAGATTTGGGGAAAATTTAAACAGAGGTGACAGCTATAACAGAGTGGGCAGGACTATGAATGTAGGGAGGATAAAATAAGAAAATCTAAGGAGAGAAATGTGGACTTCCTATATTTATATGGAAGAAGGAAGACGACAAGTGGGCAGAAGAGAAGAGTAAGAATGATGGAAATAAAATTGAGATTGTATGCACCATCGTGGAAATTTATTAGAGGAGGAGAGAGTTTCCAGAAAGGAATGGCCATGATCAAATCATATATACACATCAAAAATGATGAAAACTAGGGTGAAAACTATTTGATAATTAAAATGTCACAATTCATTTTGAAAGAGCAATTTCATTTAAGCAGTGGTAACCAAACCCCTATTACAAATAGTTGAAGAGCTGAGTTGATAGTAAGGCAAGTAGAGTCCACCCACATGTGTTCTATCACTCTGTCAAAAGGTTTCCCAGGGTTCTTCAATGACATACTGTAAGGTTATAATCACATAAGTGTGCAAAGATGTAGGTGAAAAAAATCTGTATTGCAGTATTATTTATAATGAAAATTGAGCACCCAATTTAAATAGCCAACACCAGCCATCTGGTTAAATGCTCATACAATCAGATAAGATACAACCATTTAATGATAGAGATTTACTTCTATTGACCTGGGAAGGCATTTGTGATAAATATCAGTAAATGAAACATACATTTAATTTTTTGTAATTTCTAATCTTTAAATGAAAAATGGTCACATTTTTGTAATAAAAATGGGAATAAATGCAAGGAAGGAGAGATAAAAAAATGACATTCAATTATTTGAAGGTTGAGGAAAGGATTGGGGTTAGGGAATTGGGCATGGATCTAATACAGAAGAAAAGGAAAGAAGAGTGAGTGAGTGATAGATTGAAAGACTGAGTGAGGAACAACCTGATGAAGAAAGATTCTGGAGAATGTGCAAAGGGCTGGAATTAGACTGTGTTTAATTCCAGAAAGGAGGGAAAATTCTTCTGAAGTGGAAGGGGAAAACAGGATGGCTAATTGTAGAACAAGGTCTTTACATGGATGGATGAAAAATTACGATACCTTAGGTCAGATGGCCAACATCCTTTTAAAAAAAACAACAGTTCAAGATGAGTCATGAAATAAGAGGATATGTGTGAGGACTTTAGAAAAAAATGGAGAAATTCTAAAACAAGCACAGAAATACAACAGACAAGCTGTGAGGGGGGAAAATGTTGAGCGAACAATGTCAGGAGTCCAGCTGCAATTATGCCGCCTGAATTTGTGGTGTAAAGTTTTGTTTTAATCTCTTATGTGTTAATAGGGTTCAAGCCAACCTTCTCATCTATATCAGTGTTAGAGTCTAGAAAAGTAAAGGAAGACTTCTGCACTAGTCGTGAATGATATTGAGCTGCTATTGATCCAAGCAGTGTTTGGGAATAAAAAAATTCCTTGACAAAGCAGGTGCAAGCACAGATACAGTTACTCAAGTGTAGAAACTATCTGTGTCATCACAAAATGCATTTTCAAGGACAGAAACACAGTCCTGATGGCAGGGATTTTATTAGGCCACTAAGTTCTTCAAATTTTCTGTAGCTTTAAAAATCAAACTTGCTTGACCGAGTTTTCTAGCCTTCTAGCTTCCCACATGCTTGCAACGTTTTTATTAGCTTGAATTAGAGCGGGCTTTGCCTTATGAATCTGGAAGAATTGATAGAAAGGCGTTTCTCCTGCTCTCCTTAAGGGATTCAGGTTAGGAGCTTCACACGAAGGTGTTTTCAATATTTCTGAATTCTGTGGGGAAAAATTAAGATGATCTACATATATTGATAGGCAGCTAATCAGCTGGTGGTGCACATTTTCATTTCCTCTCGGTTTATAGTGCACGGAATAGCTTTGGAAGAAGTCTGCATTATGGAAGAGCTGAGACTGGCGGTCCCACGCCCTTCTGTGTCGTGAATGGAAAGGCAGAGAAGGAAGCATAAAGATTAAAAAGAAGGTGGAATGACTTTTCCATTCTGTCAAATGGCTGCTTATATTGGGCAATACTGCAGGCTTGTAGGTTCAGCTTGAAAGTTCTTCAAATCAGAGGAGCCATTTAATATATAATAGAGAATGGTACAGGCAAGTCATTTATAAAAATGAAAACATTTCATATCTGCTTTTTTACAGAGCGAGTTTCTCACTTCTGAGACATAGCTGTTTTTTTGCTCAGATCAGGGAAATATGAACTGGTGGAGCTCCACATCCAATAAATTAAAGACGGTAAAAATACATCAGTTTGGTGTGTTCTGGTGTATATATTTAGTTACAAGCAATTAAAAATGTATTTATTTGTATCTATGGCAGTCATTGATCCCTCATATTAATAGATATTCTGTCAGATTGTAGGCTAATTCAAAACTCTGACCACTTTAAATCACACTTTTAGCCCCTACCAACAATTTTGGACTGGAATAACAAAATTTTTATACAGGGTACTCATTTATTTTAATCAGACTCATTAATAAAGATATTATAATTTCTATTTCAATTTTGATCAGTTGATATTTAAAATAATTTGACTTTCTCAAGGTCAAGAGTGAATTTGAGTAACTAGAATAAGCAGTTCCTTTGGTATGGCATCATTGCATCCTCTGATGCTTCTGCTAGTGTTGCCTTTGTCTGAGACGGTAGTGAACGAAAAAGGAACAGGCAGTAAGATGATGCAACACGTAAAGATGTCAAAGGACTGTATGACTGTGAGAAGGCCCAGGTTCAAGGTCTTCTAAGCCAGATTAGTTTCTCTGAGGCTGATTTTTTGTCTGTAAAATAGGGTAGCAAACAATAACTTCTTGTTGATATTTTTGTTATTTCATTTGCTCTCCCCCAATACAAACACCTTTATGGTATGTTATTAGGAAAATTAGTTTGTATAGTTATAGAATAATAACTGTTACTATTAAATGGTGATGTCTTTGAGCATCATCTTAAAGCATTGAGTGAATCTGATCCTTCCTTAACATCAAGACCACTAGACAACTTTTCCCCCATTAGAAAAGCCCCTTTGGTGGTTCTGTGGCTTATGCAGCAGCTTTGTAAATCCAAGATCTGCGGCACTGTCAGAGGGGAAGCTGTAAGAGGAACTGACGATTCTGAAAATAAATACAGTATTTGTACAAAAAGTTCTTCCAACTTGTTTTCTAAGTTTACTTAGTTGAAATAAGAAAATCAGCCATTTTTGTTGATTTGCAATGACTCATCCCAATCCTATTCATTTATGCTTGGAAAATATTTGTTTTATTTCTCCTTATAGAAAAGGTATCAAGCATTTTTCAATCAGTAGGTTCATTCATTTATTTAATAAACATCTGTAGAACACCCATTCAGTCGGGCACTGTGTTAGACACTGAGACTCAAGATCTAATTGGAAAGTCAGAGTGTAAACATGAAATGACTATAGCTTGTGGTAACAGCTATGATTTACCTGTAAAAGAGCTCTTTAAACTCAAGAATATAGCAGGTAACTTAGCCTGAGGAACTTGAGCAGAATTCATGGATGAATTGACATTTTTCTTGGCCTTAAAGATTGAGTAAAATTTAGAGAAGTGTGAGAATAGTTTCTGGAAAAGTAGTATGTAAAAATAAGCATGATATGCTCACTAATGCTAGGTAATTCTTCGTGATACATACACAGATGCAAAGAGTTTATTGAAATGTAGATGAAGTATGGAGGGGTGGTAGGGATATGAGTATAAATTATACTTAAAAATTAGCAATTGATAAACTACCATATATTTAGTTTTAGGATCTTGATTCCCCTGAAACCAATGGGTTTCATTGTTTTTGGACTTTGATATAAGACCTTATACAAATTAAAATCTTGACTACTGAATACTAAGTATATTTAGTTTGCATTATTTGTTCTTAGTTTGTAATTTCAGGGGCGTAGGGCTTACCTAATAGAAGATATTGGTATAAAAGACTTAATAAACAGTAGGTATATGGGCTGTTTCTGTCCTCCTGAAATTCATAGATTGAAATCCCATCCCCTAATGCGATGGGAGTAAGGGGTGGGCCTGTGGGAGGTAAGTAGGTCATGACGTTGGGTTCCTTATAAAAGCAGGGACATGAGATCTTTCTCTTTCCACAATGAGAAGATAACCATCTATAGACCAGGAAGAGCGCCCTCACCGGATGTCAGACCCACCCGGGCCTTGTCTCGGGCATTCCGGCCTCTGGAGCTGTGAGAAGTCCGAGCCGAGTGAGCTGTGCAGTCCGTGGTGGCGGGTCACAGCGCGCCAGGCGATGCACACAGCGGGGACAGGCGGCACTTCCGCTCAGTGGTCTGCCTGAGGCCATTAGGGCTGAAATCCAGGCTCTGCCACTTACTGTGTGACCATGGGCTAATTACTCAGCTTCTCTGAGAAGTGAATTGAATAAACCCATAATTTTTAGTTTAGTTATTTTGACTTGCAATGTTTTTCACTTGGATCCACGCAGCGGTGCGAAGGAGCAGGTGGCACGGCTGCGTGTCTCTTCCCAGCGCGTGTTTAGTGACGTTACCTTGGGAGTTTGGAACTGGATACGGTGGGAGCATTTGTACCACAGAAATCATAAAATGCTACAAATCAGAGCTTTCTACCCCGACATAGTGAGCTGGTTTATGATCACATTACTGGGTCCATCTTTGCGTGATCTAATCCACTAATCAATGTTCAGTTTTTATAAGTGATACAAGAGAGAAGGATGAAAATTGATTCTGAAATTTTTTACCCTGTTCAGGGCAGTGTTGCAGTTTACAAGTACTGATGTGAATCTAACTTGAATTTTTTTTTTAGTGTGCCATTAATATTCAAAAAACAGCTTCATTCAGGCAAAGGTTTACTTTCTTAATATGCAGGAATTTGTGTATGTGCTGTTTTAATCAGGGATTGTTTACAAGCAAGAAGAATTCCCTCAATCTAGCTTAAATGAAGGGGAAATTTACTGGGGAAAAAAGCAATACTTCAAGAAAATGAAGCATACCTGCGTCCTATAACACACAGGAATGTGGGTATACATTATACTTGTGTCCCTGGATCTGGGGACTCAGAAGCTGTTCTGCCCACCTTGCTGTCTTTTTCAAAGGATGTGTTTTCAAGTCTTTGCTTTTCTCTTGATATCTGTGCCATTCTTCTGGCACCCCTTTGATGATGGGCTTTCTCTGCTTACCCATCAGAACCCACATGAGCCAAAATATCCTTTCAATCTCCAACTATGTGTATATCTGCTATAAGTGTCTCTCATCTCTGTGTCTTAAATGTGTTTAAACTTTTGAAAGAAAGTAAGTGTCACAGTCCAGCTGTGGGTATGACTTCCCTGAGTCAGACGGCCATTCCTAGTTCCATCAGTTGTGGCCCCAGTGTGGGGCCCTGCAGTGTGTTGCTAGACTGAGCTATCCAGACTCACACTTCCAGTGAGGGCGTCAGTGGAGGCAGATTCTAAAGTAGGGGCCATGGGTTAGGCAGGCACCCCAAGTGTGTTTATAATTTTTGGCTAAATGGTATGCTCTCTTATTGTGATAATTGGAATCCTGATTTCTTAGATCACATTAATGGGTGTATGGGTTACAGTTATTGATGTAACTTTCTATATTTTGTAGCCTATCCAACTATGAAAAGTACTTGATAATGCTTTGTATTCATTCCAACAAATCAAATTATTAAATGATTTACTTGATTGTCATCTCACATAAGAAATGTTTTCCTTTATTTTCAAAGTGCCTTTTAAAGTCTCATATTACAAAGTGACCTAATTAACTGAAAAACTACAAAATCAGCTCTTTAAAAATCCATAAAGCAAAACATAATCATAGTAACCCAAGAAATAATAAAGTGTAAATTAATAATACAGAGCAGCGGGAAACGTAGCTAATAAACATTATTAGTTCAAAAATAGAAATTTCATGTTCCCAGTACTAACAAATAACTTGTCAAATTATACTTCCTTCTACATTTGGATTTATTTCTCTGTTGAAGTCAATGTGAAAAACTGCCAAAATTTAAAAAATTTTCTCACCTCAGCTTTCATCATTGCCTTTGTGAAATGTCATTTTCTTCTCCTTAGTGGGACCATGGAGGAAAAGCACCGTGTGGATCCTTTCAGAAGAGCACATTTCAAAAGGTCAGCTAGAGGAGATGTAGATGGGAGATAAAAATCTCCATACGTAGGTTTCTTTCGAATTATGTTTATTAGTCTCATCAGTGCTTTACTTCAGACAAAATGTCTTTCAATCCTTTGGTTTTTCTTTTTATTTTTCTCTGTGCATTGATTGTACATTGTTATGATGATGATCTTTCACTTACTCTTATAAGTGTTATTCACATTATTTTTTTTTAATTTCAGCATATTATGGGGATACAAATGTTAAGGTTACATACATTGCCCAGCCTCCACTCCCCCAAGTCAGAGCTTCAAGCGTGTCCATCCCCCGGACGGTGCGCATCGCACTCACTATGTATATGTATACCCGTCCC
>VBSM01002937.1:29048177-29115694 GCA_008086735.1 Cheirogaleus medius
CCGTCGGGACGACGAGTGTCCGCGTGCACAGCGCCCTCCCTTCCGTCCGCGGGGACACGCGGCGCCGTGCTGGCATGTGGCCCGCGCCTGCCGAGGAGAGGTCTGTGGCCGTGCGTCAGGGAGCGAGGAGGGCAAAGTGGCACGAAGCATGCCGGGCGGAGCGGCGAAGCGGATCCAGTGTTTCTCCAAGGGAATGTTCCGGGGCATTTGCCAGCGGTGGGTCGGTGTGGGTGGCACAGGTGGCTCCGAGTCCTTGGCTCGCCACTCCGGTGCGGCCGGGCCCGCGCCGCGACTTGGGCACCGCGCGCAGTCCAGGTCCGACGGCCGCCTGCGGGGCGCGCGGGTTTGCGCCCGGAGACGTTCCCTCTGGTGTTGGCTCCTCATTGCTGGCTCTCAGGAAGTTACAGAGTCTGTACCTAAAGATATTTGCTTAAAGCTCAGAGTCGCTACCTTGGAGGAAACGAGGAAAGTGGGATTTGGAGTGTTGGGAGGAGGAGAGAGGAAGAGTCTTAAAATTTAATTTGTCCTTCTCCTTTGTGCTTTTCAGAAAAGGGAACAAATTAGAAGCTGTTTTTAAGTTTTTTTTCTTCCCTCAGAAGTAATGAAAAAATTAAAAACCTGTCAAAGACTAGAATGTGATTCTTATTTCTCCTCATTTCAAGTTGCGTGCAGAATGCATGGAACACAGGACTAAATTGTGCATTTGCACATGAACGCACTGGTTTTAACAGACGTTTCTAGATCATCTACTATGGGCCAGGTGCTTTGCTAATGCTGACTAAATAAGGCAGCGCAGTCGAGGAACGTATCTGTATTTTCCATAGATGTCTTGTCAGTTTACAAAGCTACCTGAATAGTGTGTATCGACTTTTCTGGGGGTTGTGAGGGCCAGGCAGTGGCGGCATCGGGGTGGGCGCGTGGGGTCCCTCACCTCCTGCAGAGTCAGAGAAGCCCTCCTAGAGGACCTGGTATTTCAGCTGGAAGCAGAGGGATGTTTTCTTAGTGAGGGAAAGAGAAGGGAGGAGAGCGTTGCTGTCAGAGGGAGCAGGGATGAAATTTGGGAGCTGAGGACGTGATGCATTCAGAATTTTTGGCATTTCGCTCCCTTGAGAAATAGTGGCAGAGGCCATAGACTATAGCTGAGATCCCACTAGGAGGTTTGGATTTACCCCAAGGACAATGGGAAGTTGCTGAAGGGATCTAATCAGGGGCTGGCCTGCCTGGGTTTTTATTTAGAATATCACTCTGGCACTGTGTGGAGAAGGGCCCAGACTGAGTCTGAGAGGCTGTTGCAGTGGCCGAGAAAGCAAATGGCAGGAGTCTGGGCCAGGTGGCTATGGCACAAAATGAGGAGGCAGACAGATTAGAGAGATATTTATAGGCGGAATCGACAAGCTTTGGTGCTGTAGGAGGTGGGGAAGGAGATGACTTCCGAATTTTCTGGTTGGCAGTCTGCTCTTGGTACTGTCTCCACCTGGGGTCATGTTTAGGTCATTTTATCCATTTGTTTTATTGTAGAGTTACAATAATATAATATTATGGTGCTATATGGTACTTTGCATAACTTCATATCTAATCTTTACAACATTCCTGCCGGTAGCTCTATTTCGAAAAGGAGGAAGCAGGTATAGAGAAGTCTTGAGTAACTTGCTCAAGGTCATTTAACTGGTCAGTGCCAGAGCTGGTATTGAAGGTCAGGTCTACTTGATTACAAAGGTTTTGGTTTTTCCACCATGAGAAGTAAATTCATAGCTAGTGCATGTATTGTTAAGGACCTATTAAATGACAGAATCCATGACAATCTTTCATATTTGTCCTCTCATTCACACTCCCAATCATCATATGAGGTGTAGACACTGCTGTGTTCACCAGCTTACAGAGAAGGGAAAACTGGCTCAATGACTATAAAAATCTTACCCCAATTTCAGTAGCGGTGAGGGCACACTGGAGTTGTGTTTCCCAGACTTCAGAACTCAGTCTCCTGACAGTGACCGAAACTGCCAACAGTAAAAGTGTCTAATGGAGTTAAATCATGTTTTATAGCCGGTAAGAGCTGTGATTCTCTCCTGCTTATTTCTATACCCAGATGATCCAGCACAGTGCATCTTAAAGAGTTTAGAGAAGAAAATATGGGTGTGGTTTTGTCCACAGGGCGATATGAAGAGTTGTATGTGCATGTTTGAGTGTGTAGGGTTCATTTGAGAGCCATCTGAACCGAATTTGAAAGTTTAACTCTGAGAGAGTAATCCTATTTTCTCCATTTTATGCTTGATCAGGAGAATCTCTTGATAACCCCTGTAGACTTGACAACATTTATGTCACGAATGTTAAAGAATATACATACTGATAAAACAAAAGCTTAGGTAACTTGAGGAAAAGGAAACTTCAATGTCTTTAACTTAAAGGGAAGCAAAACATTTCATGAAAATATATGTGAAACTCTACTGTGAGCGTGACTTGCTTGAGTCCCATAAGCTCATCTGTGAGAGTCAATCGCGGCATCACAGGGAGGGGGCGCTGCCTGCCTAGAGCACCCCAGGAGCTGTGGCTAGACTGCTGCAGAGTGTGAACTCCAGCCCCGCTTACTGTCCTGCCACATCCTGTCTCAAAGTCTGGCTTCCAGAATGGGAGAAAGTTCTGAGAGGAAATGAGTTCGAGTAAACACAGTTTCTACTTGCTGTCTAGTCTCCCTGCCATCCGCTCACTGGCTCTGCCTTTCTGTCCACTTGTTGGTCCTTATGGAGTGATGTCTTTAGCCTGTGGTTATGGCAAGGAGACATTCAGCGATTCCCAAGGAACGCAGGTGCGATCACCCTCCCTGATGAGCTTACAGGAGTAGTTACTGACTCGTACCTCAGTGTCGCACATTCTAAAACACCTAGTTTACGGAAAGAGATGAGGGGCAGGGATTTTCAGCTGATCCTGTTCTATACTCTTGTTTCAACTTTATGGCTGGCGAATGTAGTCATATCATATTGTGGCTGCCAGTGAAGTGGAACATAGATGCAGATCACTGAAACCACAAGACAAAGTGGTCTACGAATAGACCTTCCTTATGGCAGAGACATTTGTGAAAGCATTAAAAATTGTGGCCCTGACCTAGCAGAGTGACAGAGGATCTTTAAAGGGGCTGGTTAGTTTTTGGCAGAGTGATTTGGGAGGGAGAGAAGAATTTTTTTCTCTGCTGCCTACATTTTGTTCCCAGCAACATCAGAGTATGATATCTACCATTTTTATGTATTGTAGACATTAATAGGAAAATGACTTATTACTCTTTGACAAAATGTTCTTGCAATGATATAATCTGATGATTGTATCTTGTTAAACTTTTTTTGTTTGCTTGCGTTTTTTTGTTTGTTTGTTTTTGAGCTCCTGGTATTCAAACTGAAGGGTTTCTTGCCTACATAACCTAAATCAGACAGTTTGCAAAAAAGACAAAAAAGACAATGGGTTTCAGTTGGCTAAAAGCAGGACACAGGAAGAAGTGGAAAAGGCCCTAAGCAGCTAATTCTTGCACGACTTTTGGTTAGTGTCTAGAATTCCAGAAAAGCAATTTATGTAATAGAGAAAACTGGCTAGTGTGTCACGTTAGCACGGGTTCTGACCACAACATGACTTGAAAGAACAGACCATGACCTGGGCCTAAACTACATAAGAGCACACTCTGAAAACAGATATGTCTGGCTCATAACACTCCCAGTGCATCTCTATACGCTGTTCTTTCTTTTTTTGGTTACAAACTCTTTAAAAATGCACACCAAAGTGTAAGATTAAAAATTTATCTTGCTTTTACACTCACATAATTGTCTTTGTTTCAGACCTTGTCACAGGACCTGTTCTTTACAGATATTTCTTTTACTCTAATGCGCAGAGCCTTTCTTTAAGTCTCTCTCCTCTCTGTATATATCTATAGCTTCCTTACGTATCCGTCTATATGTCATTATTTTCTTGTATGTCTCTATCCTTATATATATCCATAATATGTGAAGAATATGTATGTGTACACACGTATGTAGAGACGGCAGCCACACTGCTAATAGAGGCTCTGGTATCAGAACGTGCTGTGTCCACATAGGGCGATAAATGACTAACATAAATAAGTAATCTTCGGCTCTTAACTTTGAGAGACAAAACTCACTGCTAACTGTGGTTGGTTTTCATCCTTCCTTCCCTGGACATCATTTTGTTCTTACCCCATGTTGGGGAAGCAGACTGGCAACTCTTTAGTGGGCCCATAGGAAATACCAGATATGGACTAGCAGTATCTTAACTGCTTCCTCCATTTTCACACAAATGAAAGGGAAAGCGATGTAGGATGAACATTTGAAAGGAAAGCACATTTAAATGTCAATATATTTTCCATCTCCTTTTAATTATCTCTCTTCTTTCTCCTTCTCCATCTGTCTTTAACACATAAACAGGCATGCTCATTTAAAGTGTTATTTCACTCTAGGAGGTACTTTTTAGGAATATGGAAAATTGCTGAAGGAAGAGAAAAACATTAGTAAACCTACATTCTGATTAACGTTGAAAATGATATGAGTTGCTCTTCTTTTGAAAGTGGAAGTGAGAATCTAAAGTGTGAAGTAGAGTTAGATGCTCATATGATTTCTTCTTAATTCCTTCTCTTTTAGAGAGAATATCAGAAGAAAAAGGGAAAATTATGTAAGTAAATATAGTAACATGCAAAATCTACACCTGCCAGATACTCACATCTTACTGTTCATCAACTTAATAACTTCTGAATCATAAAGGAAGCTGCAAAACTTAGTTTCAATATGTGCAAAGAGTGCCCAACTTTGTAAGTATAAGAGAATATTTTTATATATACATATCTATACAAGATTCTTCTCATTCTTTAAAGTTATTAACTGATACTGGGAAAAATTTAAATGCTATGAAATCAGGAACTTGTTTTATTATTAGCATTCATAGTCTCACTCAGGATATGTAAATTTGAAGAAAAATGAGAAGCATATTCTAATACCATGATATATACTGTTGGTTGTTGCAGGAGAATATATAATGTAGTATTTTCAAGGTTGCTTTTAATTTATTCTCAGTGGAAGCTTTTCTTCATTAATTTATCAACACAGTTTGCCAATTTGAGTTTGGACTTCAGAAAAGCTGTGGTTTTTTTCAAGTGTTGCAGGAATTGTCTTCTGAGGCACATGATAATTATTGTGACTTGTTAGTGACTAACGCTAAACAAGAGTTTACTTTTTTAACTGAATGAATTTAACCAAAATCTTGAGAAGTGTCACCATCAGAGATATTATCCTCTTTCTGTTTTTAGGTATAATTTTGACTTTTATTTTGCTGATCTGAGCTTTTTGAATACAGAGATTATATATACACAGGAAGGAAAACCAAATTTTCTAATTGCCCTAAATGTACAGTAAGAATCAACCACAGAGAGAAAACATGAATCAAGCATTAAGCCATTAAACTGTACCTAATAGGCATTTATTCAATGGGCCTTATGAATGCCAGTCGTGCCCCATTTAAAATCTAACTGAAATGACTGCACATTTCATTAGTGAAGATAATCACCAACTTGTTCCTTCCCAAAAAATCATGTATGTATGAAAACCACCGTCAGAAGGTAAACGGTGCTCACTTTACGGAGGGAAATAAAGATGGCCTATTTAATCAGGGCTAGGAGAATAACAGAGTTTTACCCCTTTTTCTTTGCCTTTTTTAAAAGAATTCAAAAAATAATTAGAGACTTCAAAAAATAATTTCCAATTTTATGCCAAAACTCAATTTGAAAGGATTTATTCTTTGAAAGCATTCAACATCAGTTTCTTAATGTTGAAAACTAACTCATACTTAAAAATACTCAAATGACTTATAAACGTTCAGTATCTCCATTTACATTGAAATGTGGTGGCTTCAGTCCCTAAGTCTCTGATCGGGAAGTAAGGAGAAGGACCAGTGTTCTTGTTCTAGTTTACAGCTAACCAGCTGTGCAA
Source organism: Cheirogaleus medius (assembly GCA_008086735.1). Lineage (NCBI taxonomy): Eukaryota > Metazoa > Chordata > Mammalia > Primates > Cheirogaleidae > Cheirogaleus > Cheirogaleus medius. Next base: position 29,054,153 of record VBSM01002937.1, read on the forward strand.
GTTGACAAATAACTGAACCCCTCTGGGCTTCAGCGGCCTCTTCTGTAAGTTAAGAGTATCTGAAGGTTTCCAGGCTCTCTTTCGGCTTAGAACAGTTTTACTATCTGTTGTAAAAACGTTAGCTCTGTGCTCGTGCATATATCCAGGGCGTATTCACTGCCTGGTATTTCTCACATGGGGAGCCGTGTGTCGAGTTCTGACATGGATGGCACCTGTAACACTCATGTTTTTGGTGGTAGGAGGGTGTTTGTGTTAATCTACATATAATTCTCTTTGACTTTTTGAGAATTAAATGTGATTGTCTCCTTGCTCCAAATGTAGTCACGGACTAATACTTGAGTGCTTCTTATATGCCATGCATACCGTTATGTACCAAAGCTATGGTGCTGAGCAATACTGACTGCACACCTGCCCTTGCAGTGCTTACAGTCTAGAGTAACTGTCATTGAGCCATAAGTCTTCATAGTTTAGTCCATCACCAGAAACCCCCAAACCAAACACATGCAACAAATAATTCATAAAAAACAAAACACACTTTTTATGCATGATCAGAAATGCCTGTAGTGTCCAGAGAATGGTGCAAACCTTTGTAGACTCTGGGTTTTGTCTGGTGGTATTCTCTCTATGTGGAAGTCTTCCTTGCTCCTCCTTTTCCTCTCTTCCCCAATTTCTAAGCTTCAACATGGTTAAACAAAAAGTGTAGTTTTGCTTCAACTAAGTACCAAATCCTCTTTCCTACCCCATTGTTCCTCAAATCTGTAAGACTTTGAAAGCATCATTTTGTTTTGGGTTTCCAATATTTTCTGCACGTGGGATTTCCATGTGGCCAGCCAACACTTCTCAATATGGATGATTTCTTATAGCACATCTTTAATGTATTATGTTGTGCAAAAAGAAAACTTTCCCTTTGGAGTGCACAGTGGAGACAAGTCAGAGCTGTCTGGGAGTGGGAGAGCCTCTAGGTCACTAGAATAACCATAATAATGGATGTGCAACAAATACAAAAATTTTAAATACTCTGAAGTTTTTTCCCCAAAACTTTTCAAGGCAGACTTACCTGAGGAAGTGACAAAATCCTGGGGGGACTGGAAGCTGGTATGACATGGAGCAGCATCTAAAGGAGTCGGGGAGAGAGGGGAGGGGAAAAGAGAAGAAAAAAATACAAAGCAATAAATAAGGATAGTATTCTTAAGAGAAAATTTTGATAGAATAAAAAATGCACTAGAGTAGATGGATTTGCTATTCTAAAAAATTAAATCTTTGTAAGTTGTGTTTACACAGAAATGGGTACAGCACACGCAAAGATGATTGTGTATGAGCTCACTGCCGAATTCTTTGCGGCAATTCTAAAAGAATTAGCAATAGAGTAAAAAAGACAGTATCTCTTTTAGTTATTAAAGCTTTAGTTTTAAAAATGTGTTGGTTTTTTACATGTAATTTCTAGTGTTTGACAGCACAGTAGGGTGTCTATAGTTAACAATATATTGTAAATTTCAAAATACTTAGAAGATAAGATTTGAAATGTTCCTAACACAAATGATAAATGTTCAAGGTGATGGGTATTCTAAATACCCTAATTTGATAATTACACATTATATACATGTATCAAAATATCACATGTACTCTATAAATATATACAAATATCTATCAATAAAATATTAAAAGAAAGTATCTTTGAATTTTAGTTGAATATTTCATATTCAACTAAAATTCAATATTGACAATATTTTATTATGTCAGATAAAAATAGTAACATGTAGAAAATTTGACTTCTAATCACAAGCTTCAACTCTATTCCCCAATCATTATTTTCCATCCCTAATTCCATACGCACATTGCCCATGCTTCTCCGAAATCAGTGAGACACCCAGAATGGGGGGAAAGTGCCTTTCATTTATATTTGATATTCTCGTCTACCCAATTCTGTTTTCATTGCTGGATCATTAGGATTCTAAATGATTGTTCTACAATTTCTTATTTTAAGTTGAAAGACGACCACATGAGTTAAAAAACCTGAGTTTTTAATTTTTTTCTGTAATTGCCTGTGAAGTTTTTAAACTGGCTTTGATTGCCTTTTTCTGTTACATTTGTTTTGCATACATAATCAATAGCACATACAATCAATGAACAATGCTTGATGATATTAATTTCTTCAGTAGTGCATTTAATATTATTTCTAAACTTAATTTCTGTGATCCAATCTTTCACATGCAAGAGCATAATCCAGCCGCTTTATGGACATAGGATTGTGATCTGGAAGAGATTCTCTGAGAACATAGAGAAACCTATCTTTTAAAGCCTTTTGGTGGCACTTTTAATGTAAACAAGAAGAGGCTCTGAAAACACCTTCACATGATATAAGAAGAAAAGTAATTAGGGGTAGGTGATTTGGTGGTAATACTGTTTTAAATCCATCTAGAGCCAAGAACAGGGAAAACTTAAAAAGGAACACTTCAACAAAAGTACTAAATTGCAAAAACAAATTAAATAAATAAAGTTATGAAGAACTAGATGACTAAACTCATTATGGTTCTGTTATTGTGATATGATTTCCTTCTGAAGAATTCCACCAAGATGGAAGAACTAGAATTCAGTCTTTAAATGTTCGGATAAATTATTTAATCAAAATAACTATGGCCTTAATTCAACAGACATTTTCTAATCTTATATGTCACTTTGAAAAAGTAAGGTAAGTAGAAAATCTTTATGTGTTTTCATATTTTGGACTCATGGAAATTAAAGCAGGGAAATGCTGTGCCTTCCATAAAGTAAAAAAATAAATTTAAAATTTATAAAAATGACAGAATATAACAGACCAATTTATAAACTTGTTTTTTCTACCTAAGAAACCCAAAATATAAGAAAAAGTACCTTGGGAATGTGCTAGTAAGTGGCCCAGCTACTATGGCAAGCCATATAATGGAATAAACTATTTTATTTAGCAAATTCTTATGGAATTTAATGTTTTTCCAGTTGATTCAATTGCTGCAAGGAATTGTGCAAGCAAATCAATTATAAATAAAGAGGATGTATGCTGTGGCTGCTAATATCCAGTTCCAGGAATAGTGTCTGGCACTTAGAAAGTGTTCAATAAATATTCATTGAATAAATGAAAGTCACGTCTATGTTCTGTCTCATTCTCGCTTGCTTTCTTTTCAGACTATAGGTGTGCATGCATGATGTGTGAAAATTTCAAAATGATTTCAAATATTTGTCAAATTGCACAATCTTAGATTTTCTATTTCAGAGCATTTTTATCAATTTTTCTAAACAAAAATAAAGTAGGAAGTAAAATGCTTACTATTTTATGTGCTGAAATACATTTGAGTGCTTTTAATGGAGATGCTGTGCCTAAATGCTGGGACTTCTTATGTGTAGGGAACAGGTAACTCAGGGTTCCCAACCTCTTGTAGCTCCAGGTATATGGACAGTGAACAAACAATTACAAGTGAAATAAGTGTTATGAGAAAGTGTTTTGCAAACCAGTGACTGAGAAATTTGAATGTGTTTCTTAGAAATCTATTGACTGGTTCTCCTTTGGACACTAATGTTCTCTTAAGGGAATGGTTTTCAAACATTTTTTAATCATGTTTCCTAAAAGCATTTTGAAAAACTAAGTGCTCCTTATTCCTTTATAAGTTGACATTCCAACTTTCCTGTCATAAATTTAAATAGTTGCAAAGAATGTAATTTTCTGTATTCTGCCAATATTGACATTTAAGAATAAAGTTATCACTTCTTTACATATCTGGTGTTACCTAAATGTTCTGATTTTTAATTTTTTAGTGGCATATAATGTACATATTTATGGGGTATATAGTGATCATTTGATAGATATAATTATAGTGATCAGATTAGGGTAATTAGCATATCCTTCTTCTTGAACATTTATCATTTCTTTGTGTAGGGAATAGTTAGTATCTTCCAGCTATTTGAAACTGTATCTAATGATTTGATTCTCACCTTGATCCATTAAAATTGACCAGGCTTTTCTGTAAAATTCAGAAATTTTACACTTTCCATTTTCTACTTTGAACTCACAAACTTCCATCATAATTATCCTGTGGTTATATATTGTTCTTAAGTCTTTTATTCATCATTCCAAATTTAATTAAAAAGTTCCTTTGACTTAACTGCTAAAAAATTGAATTGGTTTAAATTATGATTCTAATTGTCTTTAGTACACAATTGATCAAAAGAATATAAATATAAATGTGGATGAACTATAAAATATTAAAAATAAGAATATTAAATGCACATCTTAAGAAAATGGATGGATCTGATTTTTCTAATTAGCTTATAAATCTGTAGCTGGACATTATTTATTGCTACATTGAGGGAGGTCTTAGATTCAACTTTAATCTTGTTTTTTATTTTTATGGATATAAGTGCTAAGGAACCATGGAAATTGAAGTTTTCTTATAACAATGTCACACACTACTTTGACTCCTCAAGTTATATGGAAAAAATCATGGTCATTTATCAACAAAATATGTATTTAATGGTCACTGACAGTGCCGATTAGATCCTCCTTCAATTTTGTTAAAAGAAAAACATTTGGACATACCTCACTTGTAGGATATTACCTGTCATGGATGCTCTTTTAACATTTCCTCCTGTTTGCTGTCTCAGTTTTCACACACCAGGATGATGTTATTCCTTTCTTTTGTAGAATAGAAAAAGGATGAAGAAGGAAGAAAGTTGATTCTGAATGATGCTTTTACTTTGGAAAATGTGCAGGCAAATCAATTTTAGGACAAAGTACAATGGTTAGGCAGGTTTGGAAATTGATTTCTTTAAACTGACCATTCCTACATACTATTTAGAAAGTACTCATGTGCCTCATGGGCATTTTTACCCTAGTTCAAAGGCAGCATCATTAAGGTGTCAATAAAAAAGGACGACTGAATTCAGTTGTAGACACCTAGTAATAAAATATAGGTACTGGTTTGATCTCTTATTAATGTCACCAGTCCATTATATTTAGTGTTAGAACTTAAAGTGTAAGGCATATTTCACTTTTTTAATGAATGCCCTCTTATGCCTCTTATAAGAAGGAAAATATTTTCAATGGATCAATAGAATACATGGCAAATATGTATCCAAAGCATTATAGTTATAAATTCAATAAATGTGCTATGAACACACTGGGATCATTCTGTGATTCTAAATTAAACAGCTCCATTTAAAATATGAAGACTGCTATAAAATTGTATTTCCTATAGGAAAAGAGTTATGAGGTTCTGTGAGTTCTAATATAAAAGCTGGAGAAAAATGGAATATGCTTTTACCTCTAGTGAGGTCTCATAGATATTGCAGTATCTTGCAGAGAAAAAGAAACATCTTTAGGTATAGGAATCATTTCATATTGAAGGGATGAAGAGTGATTAAATGTAATTAATAGCAGTATTTCTAATAATGGTCTAATGTTTTACTATCTTTTTATCCTATAAGGTAATGAATTTCATCCCAAATAATTTACTTTTGGCCCTGAAATAGTTGTTGGTACTTATCTTTGAATATGCATATGTTCACTTTATTTCTCTGGAGCTTAGTTCCCTTATCTGTCAAATGAGACACGGTTTTAAACTTCCCTTGTAGCTTGAACTATTTTATTGGTGTATTATATTATGGAACTTTATACTTCAAATGGTAATCAAAGTAAGTTATGATTGGTTTCTTATATCTTTAGGTTTTAATATCACTCAGAACAAAAATGCCTTACTACAGGTCACTATTAAAAAACAATAATAACAACAAATACACACAAACCCAAGGGAGACCAAAGCTCTCTTCTCTGGTTTTATCAAACATTTGATGATAGCTAGCTTCTCCTCTGTTTAATTTGCTTTAGTTTATAAGTACAATTAAAAGCTTTATAATGTTGCAAGTTTGTCATATATGGTTTTTATAATTTTGAGGTATATTCCTTCTATGTCTAGCTTGAAGGTTTTTATCATGAAAGGTTGCTGGATTTTGTCAAATGCTTTTTCTGCATCTAGTGAGATGATCATATGATCTTTGTTTTTGCTTTTGTTTATGTGGTGAATTACATTTATTGATTTATGTATATTGAACCATCCTTGCATCCCTGGGATAAAGCCCACTTGGTACTGGTAGGGTTTTTTTTTTGATATGCTGTTGAATTCAGTTTGCTAGTATTTTATTGAGGAGTTTTGCATCTACATTTATAAGAGATACTGGTCTCTAGTTTTCTTTATTTGTTGTATCATTTCCTGGCTTTGGTATCAGGGTGATACTGGCTTCATAGAATTAGTTGGAGAAAATTCCCTCCTTCTCAATATTATGGAATAATTTTTGTACTATGGGTACCAGTTCTTCATAGGTCTGATAGAATTCTACTGTGAATCCATCTGGTCCTGTGCTTTTTTGTTGTTGTTGTTGTTGTTGGGACATCTTTTACTGATTCATTCTTACTGATTGTTACTGGTCTGTTCAGGAGTTCTGTTTCTTCCTGGTTGAGTCTTGGGAGGTTGTATGTTTCCAGACATTTGTCCATTTAATCTACATTCTCTAGTTTATGTGCATAGGTATCAGTTGTAATGTCATTTTCATTTTTGATTGTGCTTATCTGGGTCCTTTCTCTTCTGTTCTTGGTTAATCTAGCAAGAGGTCTATTGATATTGTTTCTTTTCAAAGAACAAACTTTTTGTTTTGTTAATTCTTTGTATTTTTCCCCCATCAAATTCATTTAGTTCTGCTCTGACCATAGTTATTTCTTTTCTTCTGGCTGGCTTTGGGTTTGGTTTGTTCTTCCTTTACTAGTTCCTTGAGTTGTAACATTAGGTTATCAATTTGTGTTCTTTCTGTCTTTTTGATGTAGGCATATAATGATATGAATTTTCCTCTGAGGAAGGCTTTTGCTGTGTCCCAAAGACTGAATGGGGAAAAGTTAAAAAGCATTCCTGCTAAGATCCAGAACAAGACAAGGATGCCCACTGTCACAATTCCTGTACAATATAGTGCTGGATGTTATAGCCAGGCAATTAGGCAAGAGAAGAATATTAAGGGTATCCAAATCAGGAAAGAGGAGGTCAAATTATCACTCCTCACTGATGATATGATCTTGTATCTAGAAAACCCTAAAGATTCCATCAACAGTCTTCTGGAATTTATAAATAAATTCAGCAAAGTCTCAGGATACAAAAGCAGTGTACATAATTCAGTAGCATTTCTATGTGCTAATAATAGTCAAGGTGAAAATCAAATGAAAGACACAATAGCTACAAAGAAAATAAAACACCTGTGAATATACTTAACCAAGAAGGTGGTTCTTCTTTACAAGGAGAACTGTGAAACTCTGAGGAAAGAAAATTGCAGAGGCTATAAACAAATGGAAAAATATATCGTGCTCAGGGATTGGTAGAGTCAACATTGTTAAAATGTAAAATAACCCAAAGTTATTTACAAATTGAATGAAATCCCCATCAAGTTACAAAAGTCATACTTCACAGATCTAGAAAAAAATAATTCTATGCATTGCTTGAAACCAGAAAGGAGCCCAAATAGTCAAAGCTATCTTCAGCAAAAAGAACAAAACTGGAGGCATCACATTATCAGACTTCAAACTATACTACAAGGCTATAGTACCCAAAACAGTATGGTATTGGTACAAAAATATAGACAGATCAATGGAACAGAACAGAGAACCCAGACATAAAACCATCTACCTACAACCAACTTATCTTTGACAAAGCAGACAACAATATGCACTGGGGAAAAGAAGTCCTATTCAATAAATGGTGCTGGGAAAATTGGATAGCCACATGCAGAAGAATGAAACAGGATCCCTACCTCTCACCACTCACAAAAGTTAATTAAAGATGGATAAAAGACTCAGATCTAAAGCATTAAACCATAAGAATTCTAGAGGAAAATGTAGGAAAAACTCTTCTAGATTTAGGTGTAGACAAATAATTTATGAAAAATTCCCAATGGCAATCATGGCAGCAATAAAAATTAATAAATGTAATTTGCTTAAACTAATAAGCTTCTGCACAGCTAATGAAATAATCAACAGAGCATACAGGCAACCTACAGAATGGGAGAAAATACTCACAAGCCACACATCTGATAAAGGGCTAATAACCAGAATTTACAAAGAACTCAAATCAGCAAGGAAAACACAAACAACAAATAAACAGCCCTATTAAAAAGTGGGAAAAAGACATGAGCAGATACTTTTCAGAAGAAAGAGAAATGGCCAAGAAACATGTGAAAAATGCTCAGGATCACTAACTCATCAAGGAAATGCAAACTAAAACCACAATAAGATATTGCCTTACTCTAGTTTGAATGGCTTTTATTAAAAAATCCAAAGACAGTAGATGCTGGCGTGGATGAAGAGAGAAAGGAATGCTTCTACACTGTTGGTGGGACTGCAAATTAGTACAACCTATATGGAAAACAGTATGGAGATTCCTCAAAGAACTGAAAGTAGACATACTATTCAATCCAGCAATTCCACTACTGGGTATTTACCCAAAGGAAAAGATGTCATTTTATCCAAAAGACACCTACACTTGAATGTTTATTATAGCACAGTTCTCAATTGCAAAGATGGGGAATCAACCTAAATGCCCATCAGTTCATGCATGGATTAATAAAATGTGGTATATGTACATCATGGAGTGTACTACTCAGCCATAAAAAAGATGAATTAATACCTTTTGAAACAATCCAGATGGAACTGGAGACCATCCTTCTAAGTGAAATATCACAAGAATGGAAAAACAAACACCTCATGTACTCACTATTAAATTGGAACTAACTGATGAGCACATAAGTGTACAGAGGAAGTAAAACTCGGTGGAAAGCAACCGGGCAGGTGGGGGGAAGGGAGAGGAATAAATCAACCTAACTGGTACTGTGAACACTATTTGGGTGATGGGCACACCTATAGCCAGGACTCTAGCATTACAAAAATGATCCATGTAACCTAAACATTTGTACTCCCTTAATATTTTGATATAAAAAAGCTTCATAATGTGAGACAAAGTAGCAAATGTAAGAAGCCATGTTTGCTTATTTTTGCTTGCCAGAATAATTTCACAAAGCCCCTGCCTCTGTGATGACATACAGCCCTCCAGAAGAATGCTTTGATGACAAACCGGATGTGTGGATGGCAGAGCACATGGCTGCCATCTCGCTTGCCTGAGTCATTATATTCCTTAAAAGACAAGTGGGCTTAGCTGTTATTCTGTTATTCTTCTGTAATCTATAACCAGATGTGTTCTTTGACCCAGACTTTGATGTGATTTTACACAGACTGAACACACCCACTTACCTGTGTATCAGCTATGAGCTGAAACAGTGTCAGGGAAGTCTCACAGAGCCTCTCTGAGAGCCTTCTCCTGGGCTGTAGTCCTGACTTCTGAATAAAACTAGCTTTAATTCTTTAAAAACTTGACTTTTTTTAGTTGACAAATACTGTGTCTTAAATGCAAAAAAACAAAAACCATGTATAATGTCAAGATTTAATATGAGAGCAGATAGACTTCAATTCAGTCCCTATGGCGTGAGGTGGGGCATGTGTTTGTATTCAGATGAAGGAATACTGGCCGTCTGTGGAGATCTATGGCCTCAAGGAAGCATGCAGCCTTCCTGGTCCTTAAATGTGGCCTTTGACTGAATCCAAATTTTACATAACAGGTCCTTTTTTTTTTTTTAAATTTTAAATAGATTTATTCTAAGCCAAATTTGAGGACCATGACCTAGAGCCACTGCCAAGAGGCCTTAGGCAAGTGGACTCAATGTGACTGGGTTACAGTTTGCTTTTCATACATTTCAAGGAAGCAGGGGTTACAGGTAAAGTCATCAATCAATACGTGGGAGGCACACATTGATTTGGCTTAGAAAGGTGGGACATCTCGAAGCGGGGGCTTACAGGTTGCAAGCGGGGGCTTACAAGATTCTTTGGATTGTAAGAGAGGTGAAGCTTTTCTTGCCTCCATTAGTGCTTAAAAAGGAACAATCTTGAAATCAGAAGGCTGCAGTTTCCACACCTTGGACCCTTCTTCTCCCTGCCTGGGCATGTCTCAAGGTCATATTCCAAAGGAGTGCTCTGAAGGTTTTTGAGTAGCTTCCTCATTCTAAAGAAATAAACTCACATGTGTTCCCCAAATGAGAAGGCCCCACTTTCAAAAGAAGGGACATTTTCAGTACAGGAAGTACCTTTCCAAGGTGTTTGCTAGCATACTTGTATAGATCCATGAAAGAGTCCACTGAAAAGGGCCTTGAAATATGCCGTTTGGATTGAACATCCGTCATTTTGGTGCAGAAACAGCATTGACATGGAAACCACAGAAGTTATTTGTGGTTTTAGTTGCATCGTAACCTTCTTGATGACTTATCAGCATTATGTGGAATTTGGCCCCTTCAAGGTGTTCTTAGGAAGAGAACGGTGAGTTCTGACGTGGTCAGCGACAGCCATCACAGTGGATAAGGAAAAGAGACAGCAACTAGAGATTAGCCAAAGAGCCTCTCAGACACACCTGAGATCGCTGTGGGAATGCCTAGAGGTGTGTGGTGGGGAGACATCTGAGGGGACCATACCTTCCACAGACCGCCAAGCCAGAGAAGTACTGTTTTTGTTTTTCTGGCTCAATGATTGTCATCACCCTGGTGTAGAAAATTGTTGCCTAGGTACAGTTATGTGGTGGTTGACAGAAAGCTATAAAGACACCCCAAAAGTTATACATCCTCTTAATGTAGGTGAAGGCTATAACTTAATGCACAGCGGTAGTACCACTCTCAGCTAATTGGCAAGCTTTGTGACCTTCGAATCCTCCCAAAAGCAGATACCTCCTGATCAGATGTGGCTCTGGCTAGCTACTTGGAGCTCTTCTTGCCCTCTCATTAGGAATATTAAACCCTGCTGGGCCCTCCACGTTGTTTTGGAGACTATGTACCCGACTGCCTACCAGCTGTAAGGAACTTGAAGCGCGGGCTGCTTTCTGAGGGACTCGTGTCAATTTCCTGGTGTGGCATTCCTTAGTAGGTGGAGGTGTCAAACCTACTTGAGATATATTGTCACACAGTTTCACCAGCTTCCTCTTTTCCTTAATAAAGTTAAATATAGATTTCTGTGTTCCTAGCATCTGATTTTCTGGGAGGTATTAATATATTTCATCTGAACCCAACACAGTAGCTAGAGAAGTTTCACAAGTGAAAACATACTAATCTCTCCTGTTTACTTACCTTTCCCCTTGTTGCAATGGGCCCTAAGATTTAAGTCTTGGAGAAATTGTCAAATTAGTTTATTACTGCATTAATTGGTTAGGGCTGGAGTGGAACATTTTGCGGGTAAAAAACCTCTATTCTTCTTCCATTCGCTTTCAGTTTGCTTTGGGCCATAATTTAGATGTGGAATATAAATGCCATGTACAGCAGAGACTTCTCATTTTTCTTTTAACACCTTTGATTGCTCTTCTCTAGGTTTAATTTGGGTTTATTGACTCCTAAACTGACATGGCTGCTATGGAGTTGAGTTAGTAATTCAAGTATCTGGTATGTTTTAATACACTAACACAATTTATCAAGCTATGTGCCAGGCACTGTGCTTCCTTGTAGCAAACTCACAAGTGATTCACTTTATTGTTGTCATTTTACCGATTAGACCCCTGAGGCTTAGAGCAGCTGAGTTCTGCCACTGGGCAATCTGTCTGTGAAGCTCACACTGTTTAGTTCGTAGTGTGCTATGCTGCTTACTTTGCTTTCCAGCTAGAAGGAAGTTAATTGTACATTTTATTTGAGTTATCCTATTTTGGAAGCTGAACTGAGTATAGGTAAAAACTGAAAACCTTGCTGGTTTGAGCTAGGACATAAAAAGAACTTGGAAGGAAGTCATTGCTGTCCTTTCAATAAGATAAATCTGGACAAACTAATGAGTTTTCTCGGACCCATCAGAGCAATGAAATTGCAAAGCGCCGCCATGAAATGTGGAGAGACAGGCGGAACTGAGTCACAGCTGAGACCTGCTGTGGCACACAGGCTGCAGCAGTAAATGGGCAGGAACACTCGGATGGAAATTTTGGCAAATTGCTAGAGGCTGAATGTTGACTAGTATGAGAGAGAAAATCCTGGGGGCCACAGTCTTAGAGGGGTCCCCCACAGTGTCGAGGGTTTGTCTTTAGGAACCAAACCAGATTCCCCCAGTGGAAGACCCACTCAAGGCTCTGGCAGGGGTGGGGGAAGAGTAATCTCTGTGAAATGCACTAAAAGCCTTTTCTGTCACAAGGCTAAAGAAATTTCCCCTGCCCCAGTCACTTTCAGCCTTCTGGTCTCAGTTAACAGAAGTGGGGAGCAAAGTCAGCGGGGGTCAGGGAAGGCTGCGGAGTGGGAGTGTGGTGGCCAGAAAGGGGATGGAGCTGTGGGGGAGGGGAGCTAGAGACTCACAGCTCAGAGGCACAGGCCCGCCAAGGCTGCAGCTCACTGTGGGCAACAGAATGCTCCTTGCCCTGCACCTCAGGTGCAGCCCCGGGCTCTGGTGTGATAAGGGCGGGTCTTAGCTGAAAGGGCTGTAAGACACAGTCTAAGAAGGAATATTTAGGGAAGCCCAAAGTCAAGAGAAGATGAAAACTAAGACACTCTGAAACCTATAGCTGCAGTCCAACTCTAAGCAGGTTAACATAAATCCTCACACTCTAGGTCTGTTTATTTCAGTTCCTATTACCTGATATGAGTCATCTTTCAAAAAAAGGCAAGAAGAAACAGTCTGAGGAGACAAGGCAGGCATCACAACCGGACTCAGATATGGCAGTTATTGAAATTTTATGACAAGGAATTTAAAATATGATTAATATGTTAAGAATTCTAATGGAAAATCTAGTCAATATTCAAGGACAGATAGGTAATGTAAGCAAAGAAGTCAAAAGTCAAAGAATCAAAATAATAGAAATAAACTGTCACAGAAATAATTATTTTGTTAGGCTCATTAATAGACTTGGCGAAGGGGGAAAAATTAGTGAGCCTGAAGATAGGTCAGTACAAACTTCCAAAACTGAAAAGAAAGAATAAACACCCAGAACAGAACTTCTAAGAACTGTGGTATTAAAAGATATAAGATATATGTAATTAAAATGTCGAATAGAGGCCGAATGCGGTGGCTCATGCCTGTAATCCTAGCACTCTGAGAGGCCAAGGCAGGTAGATCATTTGAGCTCAGGAGTTCAAGACCAGCTTTAGCAAGAGCAAGACCCCATCTCTACTAAAAAGTTAGAAAGAAATTAGCCAGACAACTAAAAATATATAGAAAAAATTAGCTGGGCATGGTGGTGCGTGCCTGTAGTCCCAGCTACTAGGGAGACTGAGGCAGGAGGATCGCTTGAGCCTAGGAGTTTGAGGTTGCTGTGAGCTAGGCTGATGCCACAGCACTCTAGCCCTGGCAACAGAGTGAGACTCTGTTTAAAAAAAAAAAGAATATCTAATAGAGAAGAAAGAGAATGATGCAGATGCATTCTTTTAAGTATACTAGGTGAGAACTCTCTAAAGTGAATAACAAAATCATGGATCTAGGAAGTCCAGTAACATAGAGCAGGAAAAATACCAAAAGTACACACATTGCAGGCATACCATATTCAAACTGCAAAATGCCAAAGGCAAAGAGAAAATCATGAAAAACCAGAAGAGGGCAGGGGAAACACTTTACAAGAATGAGAATTACAAAGGACTTCTTATCAAAAACCACACAAGCAAGAAGTGAGTTTGGTGAAATATTTGAAACATTGAAAGAAAAAACCCCCACCAACCTAGGGTTCTGTATCCAGCAAAATTATTTTTCAAAAGTGCAGGAGAAACAACTCTCAGAGAACCCAATACTGAGGGAATTCTTTGCCAGCAAGTTAGTTCTGCAAGGAGTGTTAAAAGAAGTTCAATAGAACAAATGGACAACCTACAGAATGGGAGAAAATATTTGCATGCTATACATCAGATAAAGGGCTAACAACCAGAATCTACAAAGAACTCAAGTGAATCAGCAAGAAAACATCAAACAACCCCATTGAAAAGTGTGCAAAAGACATGAACAGAAGCTTTTCAAAAGAAGATAGACTAATGGCCAGTAAACATACAAAAAAAAAATGCTCAACATCTCTAATCATAAGGGAAATGCAAATTGTAACCATAATGAGATATCACCTATAACTCCAATGAGAATTGTTTTTATCAAAAAGTCCCCAAACAACAGATGCTGGTGTGGATGCAGAGAGAAAGGAAGACTTATAGTGACTGTTGGTGGGACTGCAAACTAGTGCAACCTCTATGGAATATAGTATGGAGATTCCTCAAAGAACTAAAAGTAGAACTACTATTTGATCCAGCAATCCCAATACTGGACATTTACCCAAAGGGGAAAAAAAACATTTTATAAAAAGGACACCTGCACTCAAATGTTTATAGCAGCACAATTCACAGTCTCAAAGATGTGGAAACAACCCAAGTGCTCATCAGTATATGAGTGGATTAATAAAATGCAGTATATGTATACCATGGAGTATTAGCCATAAAAAAATGGTGAACTAATATCTTTTGTAACAATTGAATGGAACTGGAGACCATCCTTTAAATGAAATATTGCAAGAATGGAGACACTTCATGTACTCACTACTAAATTGGAACTAATAGATCAACGTTCATGTGCACGTATGGTAGTAAAGATCAGAAATCAAGCAGGGGGTGAGGGGGATGGGTAAATTCACACCTAACATACAATACACACTACATGGATGATGGGCACACATATAACTTTGACTGAAACTGTAAAAAAGCAATTCATGTAACAAAATGTTTGTACTCCCGTGATATTCTGAAATAATGATAAAATGTTCTTCAGGCAGAAGCAAAATGCTACAGGTGAGAAACTTGAATACATATAAAGACCATTGAAGAAGAAATAAATGAAGGTCAAACATTTTAATTATTTTTAACTGACCTAAAATCTAACTGTTTAAAGCAATAATAGTAACAGTGCATGAGATGATTATAGTATATAGATAAGTAAAATGAATGACAGCAATGGCACAAGGGGGAGGAAAAGGAGCTGGGAATGCCCTAAGGTGTTTATAGTATATTTGGAGCAACATAGGGCTACGTAAGGTGGATTTAGTTTAGGAAAAATGTATGTTGCGAACTATAGGGCAACTGCTAAAAGCTTTTAAACAGAAATATAATTGATATGCTAAAAGAAGAGATAAAATGGAATTATGGAAAGTGCTAGATTAAAACCATAGAAGTCGGAAAAGAGGGGATGAACAACCAAAACAAATAGGAAAGAGTTACAAACATGGTAGATATTAATCTATTAATATATCAATAATCACTTTAATTGTGAATGATCTAAATCAGGGGTGGGGAAACTTTTTATGTTGGAAGGCCACATTAATTTAGCTGTAATCAAATAATACCACATTCAGGAAACTTCAATTAGATATGTTTAAAAATGTACGTTATTTTTGTAAAAAAATCTACTTAATTTCAAAAAAAGAAAACTAATTTTAAAGTTAACCTTTTAATGATTTTGCTGTGTCTGCTTTTTGTTGGAAAGCATTGGACTATTTGGTTGCAGCATGGAGGCCCGCAGTTTCAGTTGATCCTCTGGGGTGGGTGTCAGTCATTTGTGACCTTAAGTGTGTCTTGATTTGGGTTAGGTAGAAGAATGCAGATTCACAGCAATAAGTGCTTAAAAAGCAAGAAAGCATTTTTCAGGCATGTTGCCAAATGTGTGGGTATTCCGCATTTTTCCATATTTCAATTGGATCTTTCTTAGCATCAATGACTTTAAAATGTCATCTACTGAGAGCTCAATTAATTCCATCTGTAGTTCTTTAGGTGCCTTGGTGATATCAACTAGGTGAGGCTGAAATGCTGATCTGAGTATAATGTCATCATTCTCAAAATCAGTGAAACTTTCATGCTATTCTCCAATTAATAGATTTATAACAGCTGTGTATTCTTCAAATGATTCACATATGTCATTCTGCTCATCAATGACCTTTACTAACTGGGGAAAATAGTCATCCAAAATTTCCTTTTGAAGAAGTATTTTGAAAAAAGATAGCTTTTTAAAAAAGATACTTGGATTTTTTTTCACCACATATCATATACAGACTTGGTTTTACCTTGCAAAGAAATATTCAAGTTGTTTTGATATGACATGATATCACTCAGAAATGCAACATTCCTATAGAAATCTTTCAATAGTTCACATTGCTGAATCTGTTGTTTGTAAAATTTAACTGTTCTCACAGAAATAAAATTTTGGCTAACACCTGTCCCTGTGATAGCTAATGTACTTTATAATGATACAGCAAATCCATGCTGATTACCTCTTCATTCAACTTTAACATGTTATGAAAGTGATGATGCGATGTTGCATTTACATGAATATGTTAATAGTTAATGATACTTACAACTTGTTGCAAAATGGCACTTAAAATAGTAGCTTTAGCACAGAGATTTTACTACAGATACAGTGAAAAGAAATGAGAGCATCTGGATCTGTTAATACTTTTTTTTCTTTATCTATGCAATAAACCTTCATGTTTTCCTGTCATGGAAAGTGCACCATCTGTGCATACACTAACTAAATTTACCAAATCCAGTCCAACTTCATGACATTTATATCGAAAGTTGTTGAAGATATATATCCCCATGCTTTGTTCACAAGAGTGCCCAAAGCGAGTAACTCTTCTTTGCAAAGATCTTCTGTTATGAACCAAATGAAGTATAAAACATGCGCCAAATCAGGAGTATCAGTCGATTCATCCAAAGCAATTGAATAGTATATATTTTCCTTCTGAAGTACTCCATGAAGGTGTTCTGTTCAGTTGAAGGCTAATTCATGATGCTGATCAGTTATGGTTCTCCTTGAAAGAGGCAGTTGTTTGTACCTCCAAATGTTATCAGCGTCTAAGCATTCTACAACTTTGACAATGCATTCTTTCACAATTTCTACATCACTGAATGGCTTCCCTTTTTTCCCTGAGTATAAAAGCTACTTTATAAGTTGCTTCAGTGGCATTATTTCTGGGTCTTATTGCTGCTTGAAAGAATTGTCTTTGCTTTTGTTTGTCATGTTTTAATTTCTGCAGTACCTCCTTTTGTGGCTCTCCCTCTAAAATATGTGTGGTCCTTATGAGTGTTATAATGCTGATGAGCATTGAATTTCTTTAATGTTGATATTGCAGTATCACAAAGCAAGCAGATCATCTTATTTTTAGCAGAAAGAAGATAATATTGCAATTCCTAATTCTCATTTAAAAATCTGCTTTCTTTGGTGTTCTTTTGATCTTCTTTGATGTGATGGGCTATTAAGCAGACAGAATTAAGCAGACTAAATCCTGAGCATAGCAGCCATCAATTTAGCCCTTGTGGCTTACTAATGTTTGGATTTTGCTGGTCAATTTGAGAGGATTATTTCATTGAATCTTATTTTATTCTTTGGTATTTTAAGCATGTTCATTTAAAAAATAAAAATATAACAGATGAACAAGAATCTATTAATAGAAATAAAAAGATTTGTTCTGTGAAATTTGGATTCAGTCAAAAGTCTGTACTTAAGGCCCTCGAAGTCTGCAGGTTCCCTACCCCTGGTCTAAGTATACCAGTCAACAGTAGAAAAAAATATGTCATCCTCATACTAATTGGGAGAAACCTGGAGTAGGTATATTAATGTCAGACAAAGCAGACAAAGATTATGAGCACTTAAAAGGGGCATTACATTTTATTAAAGGATTTAGTCCTCCTACAGAACATGATCTTAAATGTACCAGAATGAGGCAAAAACTAGTAAAACTGAAAGAACAGACAAGTTTACTATTATAATGGGAGACTTCATCCCTCTGCCAGTAATTGATAAATGAAGGGGGAAGAAAATCAGTAAGGATATATATAACCTGAAGAGCACTGAGTGAAAATGATATAATTGACATTTATAGAATACTTCATCTGACAACAGGAGAATGTACTTTCTTATGCTCATAAGGAACATCTGTTTTCACCAAGATAGACCCCCACTTGGGACAATAAAATACACATTAACACATTTAAAAGAATAAGCATTAAATGTATTTTTAAAAAGATCTAAAAATCTTAAAATCAATAATCAATCTCAGTTTCTACTTTAGGAAATTAGAGAAAGAAGAGAAAATCATACGGCAAGCAAAAGAAGAAAAATAATTATTAAGAAATCAATGAAATTGAAAACAGGAAAACAACAGAGGAAATCAATGGGACCAAGAATTGGTTCTATGAAAAGTTCAATAAAATTGATAAGCCTCTAGCCAGACTAACCAAAGGAAAAATGAAAAAGGGGCCATAACTACTGATTCCATGGACATGCCCACAGATATGATAACCTAGATTAAACGGACCAATTTCATAAAAGAGACAGTATGCTGAAACTCATAATAGATAATTTTAATAGGCCTATATAGATTAAAGAAATTGAATCAGTAATTAATAACCATTCCAAAATAGGAAGCCCCAGAACCAGATGGGTTCACTGTAGAATTATACTAAATATTTAATAAAGAATATCAATTCTTCAGTCTTTTTCAGAAAGTAGAAGCAGAGGAATATTTTGACTCATTCTGTGAGTCCATCATTACTCTAGTACCAAAAATCAGATAAAGATTTTATGTGAAAATAAATCTGAAAGAAGTTTAGATTTAATTCCAAAAGCATTTACTGATGAGGTTGTAGAACAACAGGAACTCCCATTTGTTGTTGGTGGGAATGCAAAATGTTATAGCTATCTTGGAAGAGTTGTAGTTTCATCCAGAGCTAAACATAGTCTGACCATATGATAGAACAATTGTGCTCCTGAATGTTTATGCAACTGGTTTGATGGTTTATGTCCATACAAAAACCTATATACAAAAACCTATACACAAATGTTTATACAGCTTTACTCATAACTGCCAAAAGTAGAAGCAACCAACGTGTGACAGGTGAGTGAATACAGTGGTACGTCCAAACAATGGGATACAATTCAGCAGTAAAAATGAATGGACTATCAAGCCATGCAAAGATGGGGGTGAATCTTAAGTGAATATTGATAAGTGAAAGTAGTTAGTGTGAAAAGACTACAAAAGACATTATCCCATTTAGACTACCTTTCTGAAAACAAAGCTACAGAGGTGATAAACGGTTCAGTGGTTTCTAGGAGTGTAGGAGTGGGGAAGGCTTGAATAGGTGTGGGGTGGGGAAGTTTTGAATGGGTGAATCACAGTGGATTTTTGGGGGGACAGTGAAAGTATTTTGTACAGTATTGCAATGGTGAATACATAACACTATACTGTGGGGTGAGAGTAGTTGAGGCAGGCCTGTGAGGAGATCAGCTACTTCTCCCCACAGAGCCAAGTCCCTAAGATAGGGGTCACCACAGAGGATAAGGAAATTGATAGGCAACAGGGAGAAATAAAGGAATACACAGAGACTAGCGTATAGTTTATAGTTTTATATATATATATATATATCTAAAGATCAGATATATATAACACAGCGGGAGGTTCCTAGGAGACTGGCGTATCTCCATCAATGCCAGCAACATGGTTAGATTCATACAGGTTTTTATAATCACAGACATCAATTACTAGTTGTCAGGGTAACATATTTGCATATCAGGGAATGCAGTTGCTAGGGGATACAGGTAGTGGGTTAGGGTCAAAAGTCCTCTCAAGGGGCTTCTAATCTATCTAGGTGAACAAACAGGTATAAAGTCTTTCAGGAGCTAGCTTCTAAATTCTAAGAGGTATTTTTCAATTAACAAAGGTGAAACAAAAGAGGTATAGTGTTGAGTCCTTGCCATATAATTGTGCAGCTTAAGAATTAATCTTAGGAGAAGGAGTATGTGCCCAGCCCAGAGCGGTGTGAGAGTCATACATTCCCGCCAAGGTTCACCTAACAAACAGGGTTGCTGCTTGAAGGCATAACAAAGGGTCTGAGTTTCTGCAAATAGGCAAGAGCTGTCCAGCCCCATGTTAATAGGGGCCTGGAGGCCACACGATAAGCACATTGTTCCTATTATTGTTGCTTGGCCCTGTAAGATGGCTGGATAGCCAGAGATGGGTAAGATTCCTCAAGAAGGAACAACCTAAGACAGGCACAGCCACTGGGGGGCCAGCCAAGAGGAACTTGGGACAGAAAGTGCCCCCTGTGGCTGCCTTGCTTAACCTTTGCTTATCTCAGCCTCTGACCTATGCTTTGAGCAACTGCCTGGAAACCTTGAGTCAGGGGACATCTGTGTCCTTAGGCTACGTGTTCTAGAATTTATGGCCATTGCTGCAATGCCTGGGTGGTCACGTATAAGGAAGTAACTTTGATTTTTAGGGTATAAAAATAAAAGGACTGGTGCGTTTGGTGCTGCAGTCTTGTACCGTATCTATGTGTGTTTGTGTGTTTCTTTGTGTTTTGTGTTCATCCCCCGTCCTGCAAATGGGCCATGACAGTATAGTGGCTCAATATTTCTTTGATTAGTTATGGTGGACTTAAAGGTAGACAGACAGGAGAAAGCAGGAAGTCCATCTCTAATAAACAGGTTGTTTATAACCACCGGGGTGCTTCTCTGGGCAAAGTACACTCATTGTCTCCGGCTCCCATCCTGTGGGCCATGTTTGCCTTGTATTATCTTTCAAGAAACAGGGAAGCTCACAGATTTTGAGATACCGGGAAGCCTTCCTGGAAAACAGCCCCACCAGAGATTTGAGAGCTTTCCCATGATAGCAGCCTCTAATAAGCGAACCATTGAGTTCACACATTCCATCAGGGAAAAACCCTGCAAACTCCTGTTTCTGTGTTTAATATAGCAATATTGGGTTATACAATAAAATAATGGCCTTATGAGCCACATCTCATTAATTCCTCAATCATATTTTCCCAACACTATACATTTGTCAAAACCCACAGAATTTGGTAGCATATAGAGAAAATATTAATGCATACAAATTTACAAAGCTTGGGGATTCCTGTGTGGAATGCAGAAAGTAAGAAAACAATCTAACTGTATTACAAATGTGTGAAACAATTTCACTGAGGGCAGGGGGAAAAGATGCTGACCTAAATAACTTTGGAACTGACATAAGTAACTTTAGTTTATAAGACAAAGGCAAAAGAAACTACATGTAAGCACTTCAATTGCCGAAATTGTTTGCAATGGGTGTGTGGATGAACTATTTGGATATTGCTGCATGTGTGCATGGGAGTCGAATGGCTGACTGTATGGCAGATGATGGGAACTGAATTTCTCATTGTTATGGTGGGAAGTTGTGGATGAGGGGATGAGGATGGGATGACTTATGTGGTAATGGATTAGAACTGGAGAAATACTATGCACCTGTGTTTAGCTTAATACACATACAGGTGGTTTACATATAGACATTTATAAATATGTGCATATACATGAGTTAGTATACATGTTTCTTTTGTTAGTTAAATGGGACTGGAAACAAGACACTCCCATAGCACCCAGCACCCCTAATGTTTAGATCTTGGTTACTAATACCATTCTTCATTAAAAGAACCAGAGCTCCCTGGAGAAATGTATGAATCTAAGACTGGAGCAAGAAATGTACAAGATGAGCCTGGAGCATCTTGTAGTACCAGAAGAGTAAGGAAGTTCTCAAAACTTACAAAGATGGAAACATGTCAAATCAACACAGGAGGCAACTGAAAGTGCTCCTAGTGGCCAAAGAGGGAAAAATTCGAGCTCTGAAATAATATTAAAGTTATAACCCAAAGTATAAAATAAATACCCTTGAATCCATATAAATGAGAAAATGAGAGGGAAGGGATAATGCAGAAGAATTTTTTAAATAATTTGTGTAGATATTTCGTCCTCAAGAAGGTAGAATGTAACTCTCCACCCTCTCAGTGTGGGCTACACACAACACCCTCTACAGGGCGCAGCGCAGAAAGAGGGAAACGTGATTTCACAGTGGAGAAACCTGATGCCACCTCACCCAGGTGGCCAAGATTAATATCAATGATGGTTAGGTCATGTTCATAGTATTTACCCTTGGTACGGGGTGAAGAGAATGACACTTTGCCTCTGTGATCTTCCTCCCCAAACCTGTAACTTCAGTTCAGTCATGAGGCGGTGCGTGAGAGTACACAGATGCCCCTTGTCTGGCTGTTGCCAGTCACGGCACAGGGGCTGTAGTGCACAAAGGCAACGCGGGGAGCAAAGGAGAGAGGAGATTCCAGGGGTTGACTCGGAATGCCCTTCTCCCCAGATCCCCTCATCGATGTTTCTGTTGGAGCTTTCTGTAGGAAACTCAGAGGGTCGGTGAAGATCCTATACCCTTTACCCACAGCGGGTTCTTTTATTTTATTACTTCACATATTTCCTCTGTTCCTTTCTCTTTCCTCTCTTCCTGATATTCCCATTTAGGTATGTTCTGCTTTTTTTAATTGTCCCACAGTTTTTGGATATTCTGTATTTTACTTTCTTTTTGTCTCTGTATTTCAGTTTTGGAAATTGTTATTAACATGTCTTTAAGCTCACTGATTCTCAGCAGTGTCCACTCTGCTAATGAACCCAACAAAGCTATTCTTCAGTGTATTTTTGAGTTCTAGTTGTTCCTTTAGATTCTTTTTTAGAGTTTCTTTGCTTACATTACTTAACCTGTTTTTGTATTTTGTCCACTTTTTCCATTTGCACCTTTAACATGTTAATCACAATTATTTCAAATTCCTGGTTTGATAATTCTAAGATCTGTCATATCTGAATGTGGTTCTGATGCTCATTGTGTCTTTTCAGACTGTGGTTTTTACCTTGTAATTTTCTGTAGAAGGCAGACCTGAAGTATCAGGTACAGGAAACTCATGCAGATAGGCCTTTAGTGTGAGGTTTTACGTTTCTTGGCAAAGATGTTATATTTATTGTTTGCTTTAGCTGTGGTGTCAGACGCTAAAGTTCCCTTCAGTGGCCTTGTTTTTGTCATCCCTGTTGTCTTTGGGTTTTTCTAGAGTTTCCTTGAATAGGTTCTGGGAGGGTGGGGGGTGGGAAATGTCTTATGTGAGGAGGCCTCAGTCTTGCAGTGAGCTTGAGTCGTGCATTTCCCTTTTCCCACACTGAGGGCCATGGGGTAGGAGCGGGGGTAGGACTTGAGCTGGATATTTTCCTTCTCCCATGTGCAAAGCTAGAGAGGGCTGAAGTTGGGTAGTTACCTTCTCCCAGGTTGGTTGGGCTCTGGTAAATAGTGTTCCTTGAGGGCAAGTCCTGTTAAGGAGAACAGAGAGCTCTGGTTGTATTTCACAATGGTTACTTTTCCCCTCTTCCTGCTGGATGCTGGAAGGGATTTTTCTCTGATCGTCACAGTATCACAGTGAGACCTCAGGAAAGTGTACAGAACCCCCCAACTGGCCTCCTCAGAGTTTTTGACTCTGCAGGAATTGAGTTAAACTAGTCTACAGGAAGCCTCTAGGAATCTGTCAATTACTGTTTCTCAAGTGTTCCTATTGGTTCCATCCTGGGCTCTACAACTGGGATTCTGTCCCCAGTAAGCTGTGATTCTCTGCATCTGCCTGTCTTTCCAGTTGTCAGGGGAGCAGTTTGCCTGTGACCTCACTTTTCTGATGGATCTCAGAAGAGCTGTTGATTATCAGGGGGTTTTTTGATATATTTTTTTTGTCATTTCATATTTTTGTTATGAAGATAGGAGCAATGTCATGTCAGAGCAGGAACTGGAAGTCTCGTTTGTTACACATATTTAGTTTTTTTTGTACAATTTTGCTTGAAAATAAAAGGTCTCAGTGCCAAAATTTAACAGTTAAAGAATATACTTGAGAATTTAAGCTTTATCTCAGGTTCCTCCTACTTTTGATTCTGTTTTTATGTCAGCAGTTGCAGTAGTCTGTGGTCTTACCCGATTTCAGTCTGCAGTGAAATAATCCCACGTTAGGAAGGTCATTCACCCGAGATAAATCTTTGGCTTTTAAATAGATTTTAAATAGTAAATGAATTCCTGTACATGTAGTGGCAATACCTGAACATTTAGAGTAATTACCACATTATAATGAAAGTGAATTTATAATTGTTTAATGTATTCAGCAATGAGATTAATATAATAATAGTTGTCAGATAATTTGAGCAGTAAATTTATAAAAATAATTTTAATTTACATCCAGCAACGCAGGCAATTTTTGCCAAGCAATTTACATTTGAATGATTAGGCTTAGAAAACAACATGGACAATATCCTATGGAATTTCGTTGTAGCAGACAGAAATGAACATTAATAAAATCCAAAAGAATCTATACAAAGGCTCAGAGTTTTAATACAGTGTATTTGCTATGTGACAGTTAAACCAAAACAGCACTTTGCTATAATTTTAAAATAGAGTGATACAATTTTTACATGTCTATTATATAATTGTAGCAAATTATTTTGTCTCTGACAAGGAAATCGTGAAGTTTTGTGCCTTAGACTTCCTCACGTCTCCCAGAATCAGTGACGCAGATGCTGTGTGAGATGTCTCTTTTTCAGATGTTTTTCTATTCAGGCACAATTATTTCTGTCTTGAAATAGAAATTACCTTTTAATGAACTCCATTTAAATTTCTTTTTCTTATTTTTATGCTTGTTTCACTGAGTAACATAATCTCAGAAAAGATTAACTTGTATTATTTCACAGTTGTGTTTCCAAAACTATCTTAATGTAATCCCTCCCTATTGTTTCAGCCATTCACTGGTTCGCACTGCTCATTTTAAGTCCTTGTACGCAAATGTAATGGAAAGGCTCTGTTTACTCTCTCTTCCAGATCATTAATAAAATGCTAAGAACTGGCTGAACACCAATCACTGGGCACCAGGCTAGATACCTTCTTCATGTGACAGACTGTACTCTGTCCTGTCGTGTCTCTCTTGACAGTTTGCAGTCCTTGTTAGGAGTCATCTGATCAAAGAGAATTTGAATGAATTTTTAAATGAAGGTTTTGTGAGGTGCTACATCAAATGCTTCACTGGAATCTAATGCCATGATACCCATTTTGTAAAGTATAGTCATTAATTTAAAAAAAAAAGTTAACCAATAACATTTGTCTAGAATGATTACCGTTGATTCTGATTTTCTGAGTATTGGTACGAAGGGATATAATTTTAGTGTCATACTTACTAGAAAAGACTCCAGAAGGTAACAAAGATTGTTAATGTGAAAATTTCCAGGTGATTAGTTATATAAAAGTTATTGTACATGAATGAGAGATTTTTTAAACTGTCAAGTGGGTTTTGAAACCACTAGGTGTTTTATCCCTTTAGTTATGTTTTTCTTAAGTATGACTTTGTCCTCATTACAAGTAGGTATTAAAATGAAATATGATTTGGGAAACTGATAGATTTAAGTAGTTCACACAGAACTTTATGTGCTATAGCTATTAGATTTGTAAATCTAAATATTTTAGTCATTCTGTTTTAAATTTCTGTTATAAAAATATCACTATAATAATTATATTTTTGTAACTACCACTCAATGAACATGCTCTTCTAAGATTGCTAACTTAAAGGATTTCCTTTTCCACAAATCAGATTGTACTTTTTACAAAGTAATTGTCAAAGTTAATAAAATTTTTCTAAATTAACAATAAAATATAATCCAATAATTTAACCAAATTTTTAATACGCACTTTAGATCAGAATTTGGCAAACTATAGTTCATAGGCCAAATCTCTCCCTGCCACTTTGCACTGTGTGTGGCTGCTTTCTCCCTACAGCAGCAGAGTTGAATAGTTGCACCAGACACTCCAGCGACCTCAAAGCCTACAGTGTTCATTACCTGGCTTCTTACCCCCCAAAATCGTAGACTTCTGATTTAGATGAATATTAATCTATTTATTATAAATTAATACAGAGATAAGAAAATTGCAGACAGCAGGATATCTGCGACATGTATCAGAGAGCACTGCCTCGGCTGCTGTGGGTCGCGCCGCCTGCGGGCCCTGCGTCCGCACTGAGCTCCGGCGTGTGTGGCTGAAGATGGCTGTGTGTTCATATTTACAGTGTCTAATTCTGGCACGAGTGTGAGAGGCCTAATTCATATAAAACACAGTGTTATTACTAGCAGGTAAAGAGATGCATATCAGAATACGTGTCATAAATAAGAAACAGAAGACTTAGGTGTGGGCTGACATCCAAGCAAATACGTAGGACAGACAGGGAAACTATTAAGGGTCTGTTAGGTGTGGACCACTTTTTTTCCTGATTGAAGATTAAGTGTCTACTCTTGTGGAGCTCATATATTATTGAGAGAGGTATACTGACCATCAGAGCAAACATCAACATGTAATGTATTGGAAGATGATAGGCGTTATGAAGAAGCATAAGTCCATCAGAAAGGGTAACTTAGTGACATCGAGGAAAAGAGGAAGGACTCCAAGCAGATATCTTTGGAAAGAACATCACAACTTGAGGGAATAACAAGCACAGATGTCCTGACACCATAGTGGGTTTGGCACCTCTGCAGAGCAGCAGGCGGCCAGTGAGATTTGGGGAGCAACTAGGAGATGGCTGGGCAGTGACGAGGTCCTCGGAGGCCTAGACAAACGCTTGAGAATTTTCTTTGAGAAAGTAACCACGAGAGGGTTTTTAGGTGAGGGGTGACTTGAGTCTAACGAGTGGACTGTGGTGCTCGTGGGCGGCTGGGGAGTGGGGAAGCCGGGCAGGAGGTGATCACGAAGTCCAGGCCTGTCCCTCTCACTGCAAAATGGCGGCTTGGTGGAAGGGGTGGTGGGGAGTGAGGGTTTTGAATGTGCTTTCACGATAAAGAATCCCCTCGAGCTCCTGGTAGATGATATGTGGGCGTGACAAAACGAAGGGTCAAGATCTCTCCAAGGTCTCGGTCTGAGCACTGGGATGATGCGGTTGCCATTCACAGAAGTGAAAGAGACCCTGGGAAGAGTGGGTCGAGCAACAGAATTTGACTTTTTGAATTCTGGTGTGTAATTGTCATAGATTAAAAGCAGACAACATAATTTTCTTGATGAGTGGGACGGTTTAACAGACAGATTTCAGGATTAAACATGTTTACCAACCATTTACGAGGTATAAATCATACAGTCAGGATATCATGACTCATCGTGAGGGTCATTAGATATTTTCCTAATGTGCAAAGATCAGACTATCCTTAAAAAATGAAGATAAATGAACATTTATAATTTGCCAAAATGGAGCTCCTTCAGAGGACTGCATTGTTATTGAACTCTTTGTCTTTATTGGAAAATATTTCTTTTTTGTGTCTGAGCGTCTTAGGTAAAACCTGTTAGAATTCAGTGTAACAGATTACGTGTTTGCTGAATGCATAAGCAATTTGAACATTAACAATTGGTATGTTGGTGTATCGAATCTCAGGAGGAAAAATTCCAGTCTCTTTCCTTGTCTTTCTCCTGGAATTTGCAGTTGAGAAGGAAATAGTGCTGGGGATGTGGTTGTTTGACTTTTGGTGAGTTCTTTCTTATCCCTTCAGTCAAACTAGGAATCTTCTCCTTTTAGTCTCCTGACTTAAAAGGATCCAAATAAAGAGCATACAGGTTACTGTTGTATGTCCCCATTCCCAGATTTTTTGTTGTTGTGTAGATAGAATCATGACTGCTGATAATACTTCATTATAAAACGTTGCATTTTTGACCCTGAAACCCCTGGAGACACTTCAGTATAAATAAACATAATAAGACTAAATGCTTTCATATAAAAAGCTACCACTCAATTGTGTTTTAATAAAAACAGTGGTGGACTTTCATTTGGGAAATAGTTGTTTTTAGGAAAGATGTTCCATGTTGTGCATGTTGTCTCTGAACCAGTCAGAGCACAGTGTCAGTCAGAGGCTCCCGAGCAGCAGAAAGAAATGACGACAGGAATCAAGGCATATGGGTCGACGTCAGCTCTGCTGTGATTTGTTGTGCCGTGTTCGGTAAGTCACTCCAAACCTCAGTTTCCTCATCAAGAGCTCAGAGAATAATTGGATTTAAAGCAGTCAGATTGTAGGACCCCTAATATGGCCTCCATTTGTAACGTGCTTAGTCTGTCCTGATGGCTGTAAACAATATTACAGATTGGGTGGCTTATAAACAACAGGAATTTCCCACTGTTCTTATAGCTGTAGAGACTGAGAAGTCCAAGCTCAGGAAGCCAGACTGGGTGTCTTGTGAGGGCCTGTCTTCTGGTTCGTAGGTGATGCCTTCTTGCTGTGCCCTCACAGGGTGGAAAGGGCAAGGCAATCCTTTGGGGTCTCTTTGATAAGGGCATGAATCCCATAACGAGAGCTCTGCCTTTGTGAGCTAATCCCCCCCAAAAGCCCCACTTCCTAATACTATCACCTTAGGGGTTAGGATTTTAACATACAAATTTTGGGGGACACAAACATTCAGACCATAACACATGGTATTATCTTACAACGAGGCTCTAACACAGGACAAAACTGTTCTGAAAGATAGCATGCACCCCTAAATTTCAGTGAACACAGTTAATATTAAAGGATTCCCTAAGAGAAATGATTTTCAAGAAGGACAAACCAAACACGATAATGTTAGAGCCACTTTTCACTGATGTGGGTTAGAGTGTCACACACATTTGCGCAGGGTATGTAGGGACAGTGACTTCGTAGGAAGAATTATTTTGTTTGCTTGTTGATTTTAAATCACAGGTAATAGTAAATCCACTTTGTTTTATGACTCTTAGTATTTTATTTTGAAAATTGTCATCTGTTTTATGACTCAGTATATGTTTTACTTTGAAATGTATAATCTTTCTGTGTGAAATTTGAGATCTTCACTCAGATCTTCACTGACCATCCCTGAGGCAGAGGGGCTGACCTGATGACTTCGCTCTGTGGCAACTGAGTAGCCAGCCAACCGTTTGCCATCCTGGATGTAGCTGCTGCCGTCCGTGTAGTGACAGGGGAAGCGGGATGCGGCAGCTCACTGCCTCCCTGCCGCTCCTGCTCTGGTCCCGCTGCAGCGCTCCAGGCCCCTCCACGGCTACGATGCTCGTGCGATCCTGATTGGATGTTATAGCTTGTTCCTGATTGGATGTTATAGCTTGTTCCTGATTGGATGTTATAGCTTGTTCCTGATTGGATGTTAAAGCTTGTTGCTGATTGGATGTTAAAACTTGTTGCTGATTGGATGCTTTTTGAGTCCTACCAAGGGTATAAAAACTGGAGGAGCACAAGGAGGGGGGCGGTCAGAAGATCAGAAGTCAGCTGGGCCTGCTGGCAGAATAAAGGCTGTTCTCCGACTCTCCGCATGCCACTCTGTTATTTCCTGGGTCAAGAGCTGTTAACATTTGCTGGAACATAAGATGCAACATCTGATCTCAAGTGAATGGCATCATTTGAGAAGGTACTGGTTTGACAATATGAATTAACACACTTGTTAGAAAAACATTCCTCTTTGTAGCCATTAGGTGAAATTGACTATTTGGCTCTATTATACAAATGGAAGTCTGCTTTGGGGGAATTTAAAAATTGCTGGTTTTACTAAGAAGATAGCATGTGTTTCTTGCCTAAATATAGAAAAAAGAATACAGTCATGCATCGCATAACATTTTGGTCAACAATGGACTTGCATATGTGACGGTGGTCCCATAATTATGACTAAGTTTAATGGAGCTAGTAAGTTCTTACTGCCTAGTGGCTCTCATACCATTGCAGTGCAACACAGAACTCATGTGTTTGTGGTGATGCTGGTGTAAACAAAATTACGTTGACTTTTTACCATTACTTCAGAGTGTACTCCTCCTTATTAAAACAAAAACAGTTAACTACAAAACAGCCTCCGCGGGTCCTTCAGGAGGTATCCAGAAGCAGACATCATTATCACGGAGGACGGCAGCTCCCCGTGTGTTACTGCCCGTGAAGACCTTCCGGCGGGACCAGGTGTGGAGTGGAAGACAGGGATGCTGATGATCCTGACCTGCGCAGGCCGAGGCTAGTGTGTGTGTGTCTTCTTAACAAAAAAATTAAGAATTATTAAAAATAGAAAAAATTTTATAGAACAAATATATAAAGAAAGAAAATACTTTGTAAAGTTATACAGTGTGTTCATGTTTTAAGCTAAGTGTTATTACAAAAGAGTTAAAAGTTAAAAACACTGAAGTTCATAAAGTAAAGTTGTGGTAAGACAAGGTTAATTTATTATTAAAGAAAAAAATTTAAGTAAATTTATTGTGGTCTAGTGTACAGTGTTTATAAAGTCTCCAGTTTTGTGCTGTAATGGCCTTCATGTTCACTTACCACTAACTCACCGACTCACCAGAACAACTTCCAATCCCTGAACCTCCATTCACGGTAATGCCTTATATGAGTATACCAATTTTTATCTTTTATACTTTTTTTTACTGTCTCTTTTCTATGTTTATATATACAAATACTTACTATTGTGTTACGACTACCCACAACATCAGTACAGTAACATGCTGTCTTTAGGGTTGTTGCCCAGGAGCAGCAGGCTGTGCCATGCAGCCTAGGTGTGGAGAAGGCTGCATCATCGAGGTTTGTCTAGGTACACTGTGAGGTTTGCACCACCATGACAGCCCCTAACAATGCATTTCTCAGGATGTATCCTCTTCATTAAGAGATTCATGACTATTAAAAAGGTATATAGAAGTCTGGACTAAGCCTGTCTGAAGGTGCAGATAGTGTGGACAAATATGAAGTATAGCACAACACTATCTGCATACAAATATTTTCTCTGTTTCCTCACTTAGATGACTTGAAATTCTTTCCTATATCCTGGTGCAATTATAAAAGGAGTGGCATTGCTATAAGAAAGATTTCATTTAAACATGCTTGCATTTCCTGAGAGTTGAAAGGCTAGTTTAGTTTGGAGGTTGGCTTCTGCTCTAGATTCCTCTTATCTCTGTATTAACATGGGTGGGTTTGAGAAAGAAGCTAGCTCTCACCTTGTATACTTTGTAGAGGAAAAATAATTTGATTTTGAGGAATATCAGTGGAATGACAATAGCATGAGATGGTAGAAGGAAAATGTAAGAGTGAGTGCAAGGTACGGATCCAGTGGTGGGTGCTCAGATAAGGTGTACTAAAAAATGGAGAGATTGAGAAAAGTGTGTAAATATGTACATGTTAAAGCTGTTACCTATTTCACACCTTTGTTTACCATGTTCCTGACAATGGTCTTTGGATTGCAATTCCCCTAAGACTGTAATACATTCATCTTCCTTGAAGAAAATGATGGTAAACACTATTAAAATTTTTTGGTGATAATTGACACATAATTGTATATGTATGGGGGATATAGGGTGATGTTTCAGTACATATATACATTGCATAATGATCAAATCATGGTAATGTATCCATCACATCAAGTCTTTATCATTTCTTTGTGGTGATAACTTTCAAGATTTCCTTTTCTAGATATCTTGACATATACAACACATTGTTTTTAGCTATAGTCATCCTACTATGCAATAGAACACCAGAACTTTTCTTATCTGACTATAACCTTGTACCTGTTGACTAACCTCTCCCCATTCACTACCCCCCACCCACCAGTCTCTAATAATCACTATGTTTCCTCTTTTTATGAGATAAACTTTTTAAAATTCCACGAGTGAGATCATGTGGTATTTGTCTTTCTGTGCCTAGCATATTTCAATTAACATTAAGTTAATATTATTTCACTTAACATTAGCATACTTCTGGTTCATCTGTGTTGCCACAAATGACAGGATTTCATTCTTATTTATAACTCAATAATATTTCATTGTCTCTATATACAATTTCTTTATTCATCTGTCTGTAGATGGACATTTATGTTGATTCCATTTCTTGGCTGATGTGAATAGTGCTACAATAAACATGGGAGTGCAGATACCTCTTTGATAATCTGATTTTAATTCCTTTGAATATATGCCAAGTAGTGAAATTGCTGGAACATATTATAGTTCTATTTTTAATTTTTTGAGGAACCTCTGTACTATTTTCCACATGTATTCAGTAAATTTGCAGGGTACAGAATCAACATACAAAAATCAGTAGCATTTCTGTACATCAAAAATGAACTATATGAAAAGAAATAAAGCAATCTCATTTACAATAGCTACAAAAAATTAATATACTTAGGAATAAATTTAATCAAGGAGGTGAAAGATCTTTATAATAAAAACTGTAAAACATTGATAAAAGTAATTAAAGAAGACATAAATGGAAAGACATCTTATGTTCATGGATTGGAAAACTTAATATTACTAAAATGTCCATAGTACCCAAAATGACCTACAGATTCAATGCAATTCCTATTAAAATACCAATGGCATTCTTCATAGAAA
This sequence comes from Cheirogaleus medius, assembly GCA_008086735.1. Taxonomy (NCBI): domain Eukaryota; kingdom Metazoa; phylum Chordata; class Mammalia; order Primates; family Cheirogaleidae; genus Cheirogaleus; species Cheirogaleus medius. The sequence continues at coordinate 29,086,448 of VBSM01002937.1, forward strand.
TAGAAATAAGAATCTTGAAATTTGTATGCAACTACAAAAGACCCCAAATAGCCAAGGCAATCCTGAACAAAAATAACAAAACTGGAAGCATCACACTATCTGACTTTAAAATCTGCTACAAATCTACAGTAACAAAAATAGCATGGTACTAGCATAAAAACAGACACATAGACCAATGGAACAGAATAGAGAGCTCAGAAGTAAATCCACACATTTACAGTCAACTGATTTTCAATGAAGCTGCCAAGCACATACATCAGGGAAATAAATAGCAGTTGTCTCTCCAATAATGGTGCTGGAAAAACTGAATACCCACATGCAGAAGAATGAAACTAGATCTTTACCTTTTGTCATATACAAAAACAAACTAAAAATGGATTAAATATTTAAATGAAATACCTCAAACCATAAAAATACTAGAAGAAAACATAAGGGAAATACTTCATGACAAGATTTTTTTTGGAAAGAACATCAAGGCACAGGCCTTGCAAAAGCAAAAGCAAAAATAAACATATGGAATTGCACAAAACTAAAAAGCATATACACAGCAAAGAAAACAACCAAGAGTGAAGAGACACCCTACAAAATGGGAGACAAATTATTTGCAAACTGTGCACCCAATAAGGGGTTAATATCCAGAATATATGTGAAACTCAAATCATAGCAAAAATAATTTGGTGAAAAAAATGAGCAAAAGAGCTGAATAACCATTTCTGAAAAGAAGACATACAAATGACCAGGTATATGACAAAATGTTCAATATCACTAATCATCAGAAAAATGTAAGTCAAAACCACAATGAGATGTAACTTAGCCCAGTTAGAATGGCTTTTATCAAAAAGACAAAAATTAACGAATGTTGGTGAGGATGAGCAGAAAGGGGAACTCATATACTTGTGGTGGGAATGTAAATTAGTGTAGCCATTATGAAAAACAGTATTGAGTTTCCTGAAAAAACTGAAAATAGAACTACCATATGATCGAGGAATCCCACTACTGTGTATATTTCCAAGGGAGTTGAACTTAGTTTGTCAAAGAGATATCTGCACTTTCATGTTTATTACAGCATTTTTCACATTGTTGGATATGTAAATTATTAATGGTAAACACTTTGTATGTCCAAATTTGTCTCACATGAAGAAAGTATATCAAATGCAACTTGACACAGAAAAAAATTCCTGATTTTGAAAGAAATTTAGAAATGGAAAGAAATGTTAATAGACTCAATTCTATAAAGGGTTCAGTTCTCTTTGAAGTAATAGACATTTTTATGCAAATAAAAATACCAAGAGGAACCAAGCTAATTACATTGTTCATGTGGAGAGAGAAAAATGTGACAGGACAGTCCTTCATACAGGATTTAATTCACTATTATTACTAGGACGATGCACAGTGAAATCCTTGTGCAGGTGTTGATGGGTAAGAGCTCCCCAGTGGCTGCATGTCTGGGCCTAGATTCATATCCTGCCTCTGTCACTTCCTGCCTATGGGATCATGGGGAAATTATTTAATATTTTTGTTTTGTCCTGTTTCTTCAACTGGATATTAAAATAGTATTTATCTCATAGAATTGATATGGAGATTAAATGTATTGACACATTCAAAGTCCTTAAAACACTGTGAGTTAGAAGCATTACCACTTTTACCTCCATCAGCACCCACCAGTGGACGAAAGAGAAAGTCCAGAAATAGACCCAAATGCATATGGGGGGCTAGTATATAATAAAGGCATAATTAAAGCAATAAAGAAAGCCTTAATCGATGGATGTTCAGAAAACTTACTAGCTATCTGGAAAAAAATTATATATACCTCCTTTATACTGAAGAATTCCTGGCAGGCCAATTACTGAAATATTTAAAATATCTTAAAAAGTTAAGATAATCCACATACTATGTAGTTAGTAAAGATTTATAAAAATACATGTTCATACAAGGACTTGTACACAAATATTCACAAGAGCTTTATTCATGATATCCCCAAACAGGCACAAGGGTTCATCAGCTGGTGGATGATAAGATAGTTGTGATATATTTATATAGTGGAACAATACTCAACACCAAATGAAATGAACTACTGAATACACAACATGGATGAATCTCATTAGCATTATGTTAAGTGAAACATGCCAGACATAAAAGACCTCATACTGTGTAATTCTGTTTATATGAAAATCTAGAAAAGGCAAAGTAGAGTGATCAAAAGCAGGTCAGTGGTGGTTTGGAGTCAGGAATGGAGAAGGAGATTTTAATACAAAGGGCATGTGGGCACTTTTGAGAGTAAGAGAAATGTTTTGTCTCTTGGTGTGATGATTATACAACTCTATGCCTTTGTCGAAACTCCAAACCGTACATCCAATTGTATACTTAAAATGGGTGAACTGTACGCAAACTATACTTCCACAAAGCTGATTATATTTTTTAAATTAAGGCATGAAAGATATGGCAGTTTTAAAGCATGTTCCTGGTATTCATTTACACTCTTCCTATCGAAAGGTGGAATCTCTATTCTTTCCCTTGAATTTGATCTCTGTCATTGCCTGGCTGATATAATATGACCACAAGAAACTGGCAGCTTCTACTTTCTCTCCTTTGAGACACTTTTTGGAAACCAGACATCAAGCTGAGCCACATGGAAATTTCTCAGCCAACAGGTAGAATCATGTGTCAAATGCATGCACTCATGCATCTGAGCTTTTGAGATGACTCAAGTCCCAGGCACTGTCTGATTACAACCGTGCGGGAGGTCCTAAGCAAGAACCAGCCAGATGAAGCTAGTCAATTTCCAGAACCATGAGAAACAGTAATGAAATAAATGGTGGTGGTTCTAAGCCACAACGTTTTGAAGTGATCTGTTATGCAGCATCAGATAATGAGGACAAAAGATTTTGTCCAGAAATGTGATAATTTCTGAATGAGGGAAGTTTTTCTGTGCATGACACAAAATGTATAAGCCATGGGAGACAAGGTTGATAAATACATTAATAAAAATTACAAGAGGAATAAGCTTTAGTGATCTATTGCATAGAATGGTGACTACAATAAATGACACACTATATATTCCAAAATTGCTGAAAGTCAATTTTAAATGTTTTTACCACAAAAAAAGTATGTGAGGTGATGGATTTGTTAATTAGCCTGATTTAATCATTGCATCTTGAAACATAACAAAACATCACGATATACCTCATAAATATATATAATTATTGTCAGTTTAAAATTTTTAAAAAATTTTGAGGAATTATAACTTTTTCTATGATAAAAAGTATCAGTCTTGAGAGCTTGTGTGGAGGTTCTAGCAGGCGCCCGCAGCTTCTCGTGTACCCTTGACCGAAGACCGGTCCTCCTCTAGCGGGGAAGGTCGTCCTCTTTGACCGAGTGCGCAGCTTTGGCAGGGACGCACATGGAGCGATGAGGGAGGAAGGGGACACCCGCCTGGCCAGCCAGATCAGCCGAATCAACCCTGGCGATCAATGGGGTGACAGATGTCGCAGCCAACTTTTGAGTCCTTTTTTTCATTTATAGATTAAGTGGGATAATACTTAATTTTGTCATTGGATCTTAACATTATGTAACCTAGCTACTTTGGGATGGTCTTAAGCATGTTTTCCTGGGAATTTGCTCCATTTTCTGACTCCTCCCTGCAAACAAAATAGCAGTGACACTTTATGCTGATTTTTTTCTTCTTTTTGGTTTATGTCTATTCTATTTTAATTAAATATGTATAAGAAAAAAAAGTATCAGTCTTTTTCGGTTTTGCAAATGAAGTGGGAAAAGTGTTTGCCACACATACAACATAGTATTTTGTTTTTCCATATTATAAACATTTACAGGTCAATGAGAAAAACTAGTAACACTGTAGAAAATGGGCATAGTACAGAGATGAAAAACAAACAAAAAAATAAATCAATATAGCTTTTATACATACAGAAAGATTATACTCATGAATACAAATCAATGCTGCAATATTATATCATTTTACCCATGAAATTGGTGAAGATAAAAATATTATCCAATTATAAGTGTTGTGTAAGGAGTTAAACATGTTCTCCAGTGTGTTCTTGGTGCGTGTGTAAATTGGCTCAATCTCCTTGAAGGGCAATTTAATCTTAACTGTCAAAATTTAAAAAGCAGATACACTTTGTGTCAAGTAAATAATAGTGGCTTTACTAAATAGAAGTTTAGTTTTTACACAAGTTGTAATATTATATGCATTGGGATTGGGTTGGAGATTCTGTGCCGTGCATTCTAGGATCTAGGCTCTTTTTAGGAAGATTCTTTGTAATACCATAGGATTTCAGTCCTCCCTGCATTGCCTGCATCTGGCTGCCAGAAGATGAAAGAGAGTGAATATGTAAGACTGTAGAGGGAGTGTAGGGCCATGCCTCGAAGTGGCGTGCGTGTGTGTGTGTGTCTGTGTGTGTGCACGCACGTGCCTGTGTACTGTATCGGTTACTAGTGCTGGTGACATGCTGGTGGGTAGGTGGGGTATGGGAACATTCACAGAAAATGATCAATTAAATCATACTTGGGAACTGGATTTATTTTAGAGCTTCAATATTACACAAAGTTGATTTTTTTGGGGGGAGGATTTGAATATATGAAGCTTTTTATTCCTTTCAACTAACCCTGCCAGATCTGCTCTCTGGATTTCTTTTGCATTATCTAGCTAACTTTTAAAAAGATGTCTTTGTCTCAGAACTCTTCTGCTTCAACTATTTCTGCAATTTGGAGGCTTTGTGTTTTTTATGTTAGAGGAAATAAAAATGAAAAAATTACAAATAATGTAATAATATGTATTAATACTTCAGGCTAGCATCTTTCATGGAATAAAAACTACTTGTATGTTTCTGGTTCTTCATGTTTCTCAATAGAAAATATGCATGGAAAAGGCATATTGATATTTCATTTATTTCCATAATTGTTTTGAATCATTGTTACTACAACACATTTTGATATATGTCTCTTAAGAATTCTCTTAATAAGAGACACAATGGGCATGCACTGAGTATTTGTATTTATTAGAATCAAAAGCTTAAAATTAGTAATATCATAGATTTTCAAAATTATGCCTTCCCAATTAAAGAGGGCAATCAGAAAAAGTAGATCTGAAGCATCCTTAGTCATTACATTTAGTCAAATGTAATTATGTACATTGGTGTAGAATATTTCTTGATGCTCTCTAATACCCGTGTGCCAGTTAACATTTTGAAACCAAATTCCACACAGCCACATGCTCTCTCATCTTTGTGGCTCTGAGCCAGAGTGTCCCTCCTCATATTTTGCACCAAAAAGACAGAATTCCTGCTCCTTAGCTGATAGCCAGGTCAACTGTTTTTCCTCTGTGAAATTATTGCTGTTACTTCATACAGATTAATTAGTTTATTTTTTTAATTTTTGAAAATAAATATGAGAGGTTTACTAATGATACCATCTTACAGAATTTTAAAATACTATTTTATTTTTCTACTCAAACAGAACCTCTCTTTGTCACCTTCCCTTAGATCTTATGACTTGATGTTAGCCATCACTCATGGGTTCCTCCTGACCCTACAGAGAGCTGGACCATTCTCTTTTCTCTCCTGGCCTTCCATTGGCACCCTATGTTGCCTTAATGCTTAGATCATTTGAGTTATAGTAAAAGTATGCAACTTGATAAAAAGATTTTATCCTGGAAATATTAATAAGCAAACCAACTCTACATATGTTACATGAAACCAGAAAACAGGTTCCTAGTTAAGGCAATGCTAATAACTGTACAGTCTGTTATACCAGGACACTGGTGTTCTAAATTTTCAGGCATCAGAGGTAGAGCCAAAATTGAGGAGATATAGAAATTTGGGGAAGAAGTCATAAAGAGAAAAGACTACATTGATGGGCATAGCAAGGTACAAGCTTTCATGTTTATAAGATTAGCAACTGAAAGACTTGGCAGAGTAGTAGGACCATACAGTGCGACTATATAATTTATCACCAAAAGCAGGACACTTTTAAGAGTGAAAAGTTGTGCTGTTAATAAATACCTCCCAGGATTATAGGCATGTATCAGGACTGTATGCAGCAAACTAGCCCCAGATGAACTTGTGGGCACCATAAATTAAGTAGATGATGAAGGAACTAGCCAACAGCAGGTATCTCTGAACAGTTAGATAGAATCCATTTAACCTTAAGCCAGAGGTCATGGGGCTGCTTTCAAAGACATGTGGACAAGAGGTACAGGGAAACAAGAAATGCTAATTATAAGCAAAGGGTATTATTAAACCAGCATAGTGGGTAATCAGAACTCAATCCCTTGAGCAAACTTTGGAAAATGAGGCAAAAAATATGCTTCAGAATTACCCTACCTATGATGTAAAGGAGTTACGGTGTAGAGATACCAACTCTTGAGTGTTGTTGAAGGGCTGTTTCTCTGGAGGTGAAGTTTTTTTCTTTGCTTTTTTTTGCCTGTTAGCAGCTTCCTGGGGTTCTGAGAAAAAGCCTCCCAGACCCAGAGCTGCAGACACGGGCAGCTGGAAGTCTGAGAGAGGTGGGTGAGTCCCCACCACACAGCCCATGGTTCTGTGCTCGTGGTCTAAAACTGAGTGGCCATGAAGGCTACTTTTAGTTTAAGAAAGATAACATATTTTGGGCAAGATGATCTTTTCTAATGATTTTTGGTCGATCAATATCCCTGGGACAAAGCAACCCGTGCGTGTTACGTAGTCTTACCCAGAAACTGGTCCCTGTTCTAGGAGGGTTTAAAATAGAGTGGCAAACATTTAAAAATATTTCAGAGAAGATTTAAATTTAAATCTCATAATTACATAACTGAATATGAGGCAATTTTCTTAGGTGATTCTTTAGTTTTAAAAGTATTATTATTTTTATGTAGCATGGTGGGGGATTGGATTAGAAGGAAGTTATGACAACGGTTTCAGAACTCCCACGCTTTGAGGGGAATATGTGGAAGGCCTTTTAGGAGACTTTTCTATTCCATTTCCAAACTGATCATTTTTTTTAAACTGAGACTATTCTTAAGAATTCGGACATAATTTTTACTGTAGAAAAAGGTTTTGAGCAAAATTCTTTTAATGGCCACCTCTGGCATGGTGACAGTTAATGGTGCCACAGTTTTTGAGACTGGATTTTATCCAGTGTAGGTTTTTCTTTCTTTTTTTTTTTAAAGTTAACAGTTTATTTTTACTTATTTATTTTTAATTACCAGTGTAGTTTTTAAAAGAAAATATTCCATTGAGTGTAACAAGTAGGTTGGAATTGTCTTTTATTGTGTGTTTGCTGCTCCCCCACCACCGCCCACCCTCTCGTTAGTGCTAGAAGAGTGACACGGGCTTAGAAGGGTATAGGGCAGATTTGGTCAGGGAGAGGTAGGGGCAGGGCCCTAGGCAGGCCGAATACAGTTAGAATATGAATTAGGTACAGACCTCACTGCTGGAGCTGCGATGAGACATGCAAGTAGAACCTGTTATTCACAGGATATGCAGAAGCTGCAGTAGCATATGCCTGCACGGGTGAAACTCAGCACCACTGATACGCAGCAAAGGCAGAGAAAGTGTTTCTGTGTGGAGCCCCAGGCCCGTGGTGGGCACCGGGCAGAGCTCCAGCCCTGCAGCTGAGATGCAGGTCGCCTCTCAGCCAGGGCGTGAAGTCGGGAAGAAACGGCAAGAGCACCTCATAGCTCCAGTTCTGTAGAAAGCTTTTGCTTTGATCTAGGTAGAAGATAGCATGATGGGAAACCATTTCTGAAGCTGGATTTGAGTTCAGTGGTTTGGCAGAGGCCCAGTGGCCAGGATTAGAGTGCCAGAAATGTCAGGAAGAGAAGTAAGATGAGTTGATGTTGAATCATCTTAGCTCTGTCAGTGTCTACAGCTAAGGGTACAGCTCAGTCTGCTTTGTGGATTAAATGTTCCAGCCGAGAGTTAAAGAGAAATATAACAGCAGGGAGGTAGACATACCAGTATATTTGGTTTCAGAATAATTGCCTAAAATAGCGTTTCCCTTAGGATGTTTCATGGATCACTCTTCTTATGAGATGCTCTGTGAAACAAGAGCTTTTTCCCTATAATCACACTGAGAAATGCTACTTCCTTTTACCCTTCTTGAAGAATCACACTGCACATTAACATGTTAAAAGCTCTGAGAATTCCTGCAGTAAAGGAATATTTTTTCCCATCTGGAACCTGGGATATTTCTGTCCCATGGAACCGAACTTCTGTGTAATACACAGTGAGCGTGGCTGGATTAGAGGGTCCTCTTGGCAGCATCAGTCTTTGAAGGCTGGAAGTAGCTTTGTAAAGCTTTATAAAGACTTAAATGGGTAAACGCTAGCAACACTGAGTTGCATCTTGAAGAAATTGAGATTTGGTAAGTTTGTTAAGAGAAAAAAACAGAATCTGGTTCAAAAAAGCTTTTGAGTTTGTGATTCAGATAAAGGTTGTCCAGAGATAAAGGGACTAGGATGTTCTTGCTTTATTCTTTTGTTAACAGAAATCAGGGAACAGAAGAAACAAGCTTGATCACATTAGTGTGGCTATAACTAGGAGATGAACAGGAACAAAGGGAGGCAGATGGTTCTGGTGCTTCATTTCAGTATTTTATCTCTATCCCCTATAAAAGCCAGTCTTAAGTGGACTGGACGAACACTGGAAAGAGACAGTAACTAAAATTGAGCTGTGATGGGGCTGGGAATTGGGGCAGCTGGAGACCTGGATCAGAGAGCACTGTCTGTTAGTAGCAATTAAGCCTTTAAAATTGGGTATCACAAGTCATATGTCTCTAACAATAACCTAATGTTAAATTAGCTAAACCTAATGTTAAATAATAAGGCTGTTCTTATTAAAATATTTTTAAAATCAATGTGTTCTAGAAACATACAACTAAAAGAATTGTTTCTGATTTATGGGATCATTGGTATCCTGTGTGCGAGACAAACTGTTTCTGGTTTGACTGAATTCATTTTTCTCTTATGTAAGAGAAAAATGTGTTGTTTTGAGGATTTATTATGGTCCAATTTATGACTTACATCAAGAAACATGAAAATACCCATCTCCACAATGTTATATTTGATCAAGAAGCCACCATGGGAGTAGGTATCATGAATTTGTCCATATATCTACATTATCAATTAGATATTTATATTTGCAATGTTATTTCTATTTCTCTATATTTATTTATAAAATGAGAGGTCATGTTATTTATTTTTACTAGGGAAAGCTCTACTTGTAATTGTATTCAATAAAAATGATTTTGCTCTATTTAGAGATAATATCTATTTAGATATATTCATATATCATAAATTCTCTATTATATTTATATCTTGGTCTCGTTCTTATAAAGACATTTGTAAGTATACATGTGGGCCTTACATGTATCAGATATGTATGTGTTAAGATATATGCATATGTACTTAAACTGTAATTTAAGTACTGGTAATTTAAAAATTTTATAGTGTTAAATTAGAAAAGCATCTGATTCACCTTATTGGAGGTTATTGTTTTTTATAAAGGCACTGCACTGATGTGCATATTTAAAATTAACCATTATGTGAACCTGAGGAGAAGCAACTCCTTTATTCAGTATGGTTCCAAAAATCTTCATATGAGAAAACAGTTGACTTTAGTGCCAGCACCTACACTGTAATTCGAGGAAATTGATCCATAACTCACAAGTCATCCTTGGTTTAAACACACTTCCAAAATTTGTGTTAGAATATCTCTAAACCCCGAAGACTAAATGCCTCCTAAGTTTGCAGTATTCACAATGTCTTTTATGTACTTCCATTCTTTATGTCCTTTCATTTTTCAGTGAAAACAGACAAACTAGACCACTTTACTGGTATAGAATAAAGTAAAGGGATTTGGAGACCATAAAATATCTTTAGCTAAGAATTTCAAAGCTTTTGGCAAATGTTAATTAGTTGTACCTCCTACCAGCCCTGTGAGTAATCACAGTGAGTGTATCATAATACCCAGATTATGGGAAGTAAGTAAAATTGAATAAACATTTGAAAGAAAATAGATTGTGTACATAGCTTTTTTCATCATAAATATTTCCACATATACATGGAATAAAATTTTACTCATTTAAAATACACTGAATTCCAAGCCTACCCTCCCTACTTTTTGCCTATATCGAAGTGTTTTTATAACAGCTTATGTTATTAAAATTTTTTGTGGAGCCCCTCTTGTTGGCAAAACAATGTATTGGAATGTGGCAGCTATAAAGCTGTCAGTCAGTTTCTGCTTGCAAATTTTTCAAAGAGGCAGAAAAATGTATTTCTGAAGCAATCAGAAAAAGACAGAGGCTGGGCAAGGTGAGGAAGGTCAGATGGTGGATGTGCCGGTCTTTGAAGACAGTTGGGTGTGGGCAGTGCAGTGCGGGAGCAGAGGAAGGGCCAGCCAGTGGATATGGCAGGGTTGGTTTTACAGAGCAAGAGTCAGGAGAGCAAAAGGGAGCTGGTGATGAAGGAGAAAGATTAGAGCAACTGTCAGGCTATCTCCTCTTCGGAGAGAGGATTTTAGGATATTCTGATTTGCATTGTGTTATGTAATTTCCTCATCACTCCTACTTCAAGAAAGGACATAGTCAAGAAAGATCAGTGCCCTCGCCTGTCGTTGTTGTTCAGTAAGAGGGGGTTTGGTTTATGTTTTTTATATGATACTATCCAAGCTGCGGCAGGCCTTGAAGGAGACCAGTTGTGAGCATTTTATGAATCTGTAAGCTCAGAAAGCCAAAGAAGCTCATTTATGAAGTTTCCAGCTGGAACTTACATTTTCCTGCAGCCTCCAAAGCTTCTGCAAATTGTAAGGATTTGGAGGACTTCTTAAATGGGAGGGGGAAGAACCATACTTGAGGAGTTCAGAGTTTTTACATGTTCCCTTGGGGAGGGGCAGTAGTTGTGGGCAAGCCAATATTAAGCAAATACTAGAACATCTAATGAAGGTCACATTGTTCAGAAAATGAGACAAACTTGTATTGAGTATAATATAGGCAGAATAGGAGGAAAAAACGAGTTTTAGTTAGAATACTCTATGGAAATGTAATGGAGGAAGGAAGTCTCACAGTTGAAAAAATGCCAGAGTTTAGTAAGAGTCCTCACTGTCTATCACTGGGAATTTTGTGACCTCAAAGACACAGAGAGCTTTCATTATGTGCCAGAATGCCTGATGGTCTAGAAATTCTTACAGAGCAACATAGAGCATAATTGAGACTTAGCTGAGGGATGAGGGCAGACTTGAGAATGCAGGAGCGCTGTCGGCATGGCAAGCACATGGATGGGGAGCAGGGACAGGCAAGTTTCTCCTCTCCTGCTTCAGGGCTCCAGGGAGCAGAAGATAGTTTTTGAGGAACAATGATTTTGATACTGGATAGATTGCTTTGGAAATTCTGGGTGGTCTTCAAGGAAGAACTCTCAAGCAAAGAGAATTTGGAAATTGATTAAAACAAATAATAAAGCTAGAAATCTCATAAATGAGATACTTGGAGCTAGGTGTAAGATCAGATTAGCAGGGAGGAACTGAAGGACAAAGGGAGAGGAGACCCAGCCTAAGAGCCCTGGGGAGGGCTGCCTTCAGGAGGTGGGCGGAGAAAGAACTGCTGAGAAGAGTGGCTTCGTGATGAGAAGAAAGCCAGGTGTGGCAGTGGAAAGAAAGAACATAATGAGGAATAGGGGACAGGCGACAGTGTCACAGGGCAGTGTCCCCCTCCCCAAGGGCAGCAACTCAGAGGAAGCCCATCTAGTTGTTGCATCCAGTTCACAGTCCAGAATCTTTTGGAGACGCGGTCTGCTCCTTTAGGCCTGGACTTAGCTCTCTTCAGTCCAGCAACCTAGAAACTAACAACCAAGTTGTCCACTCCTCCACCCTCACCCTGTGGTGGAGCAGGGACAGTATAACCATATTAAAAACTCCCATTTGAAGGGAAAAGAATGAAAGACACAAAGTATTCACTTGCCCATCACAAGGAGGAAACTCTGCCAGGCAGATAATGAGATCCTTCTGTCCTGGCTGGGGGAAGGAATTGAATTAGATGATTCTGCTTTCTTGAAATTCAGAGGTTAGAGAGGAAAAAATAAAATGGTCATGATTCACAGAAGACATGATTGTATATGTAGAAAGTTTGAGAGTTTACAAAGTTGTAAAATGCATGAAAAATTGCTAGAAATGAGATTAAGATACAAAAAATTATATTTCTGTATATTAACAGAAAATGATTATAAATTGAAATGGTTTTTAAAAAAGATATCATTTACAATAACAGAAGTAAAATACTTAGAAATAAAACTGTAAAAATGAAACTAAAAATATGAGAGAAATTAAAGAAGACTTAAGCAAGTGGAGGTAAATGTGTTTATAGACTGGAATACTCAATATCATAAATGTCAATTTTTTGCAAATTGTTCAATAGATTTAATGCAGTCATAATTTTCACAAGATTTTTTTGATAAAAATTGATGAGCTAATTTTATCAATTATGAAAATTCAAAGTGTAAGCATAGCCAATACAATCTTTAAAAGAAGTATAAGCCTGGAGAATTTGCACTGGTAGGTATGAAGGTACTAATAGCTATAGTAACTAGGATAGTATAGTATTGCATGAGATACACCAATTATTGGAACAGAGAATAAACTCTACAAACAGGCACCAGGTACCTGGACTTGATTTGTGACGAAGGCAGCGTTGGCACGTGCTAGGGAAGAAATGGTCATGGGCCAACTAAATATTTGTATAAAAAATATTCAGACTTGAAAATCAATTCCAGATTGTGGATCTAAATGTGAAAGGTAAAACAATAAACCTATACAAAGACATAAGAGAATATCTTCCTGACCTTGTCATTGGCAAAAATTTCTTAAATAGGACACAAAAAATCTATAAATGACAAATAATTGGAATATATCAAAATTTAAAACTTTCACTCAGCAAAGGACACCAGTCAAGGAATGAAAAGAAGCACTATAGAGGAGTAGGAGACATTTGTAACATATATGAATGACAATAAATTCTTATCCAAAATACATAAAATACTCCTAGAAGTCAATAAGAAAAATGCAGTAACCCCAAGAGAAAAAGGGACAAAAGTCTTCAGCTTTACAAAAAAGGATATTAAATAGGCAATAAATGTATGAAAAGGTATGCAACTTCATTAGTCATAAAATGAAGGTTAAAACTGCAATGAGATAAAACAGATTGGGGAAAATATGCAGTCGTAGGAAGGATGAGCAAAATAGAACACTCCCACACTGCTGCGAGTGGTTACGATCATGGTGGAACACGGCTGTGCGCCCTCTCCTGCCGCCGAAGGTGTGAACATCCTGTGACTCGAAGTGCCTCTTGTTTGTATATGCCAAAGAGAAATGTGTTTATATTCACCAAAAAATACAGATTGTTATGATTATGTTTATAGTAGCACTATTCAAGCTGAAAATTATCCAGCTTCCCATAAACAGTAAAATGGGTAAATAATTCTTGATATATTCACACAATGAAATATTCTATAGCCCTGAGAATAAGCAGCTATTGCAACACACAACCATATTATTGTTTCCTAGAAATGTAATGTTGAGGGGAAAAGCCAGATACAAAAGAGTATATATTGTCTGATTCCTTCTAATTTAATACAAAAATAGGCAAAATTAATCTATGGTGACTTGAGGATACTAGTGACCCTTGAGAGGAAGAGTAACTAAGAAGGAATATGGGAGACAGGGGTAGGGATAACGGTGTTGGTTCTGTTCTGCTGCTATGCTATTTTGTTAGTGTGTTCTGGTTACTTGGGTTTGGTTTGTGAAAATCCATTGAGCTCTACTCTTATGATTTGTGTAATTTTCTTTTTATTTTGCTTCAACAAAAAGTTATTGTGTGATTCCCAGCAAGATAAATAGAGCAGAAGTAGGAAGCTGCACATAGAAAAACCTGATTTACTTTTTAAACTGGTAGTAGGAACCATGGATTCACATTCGTGCATTCTTTACAAACAAATAGAATAAATGTGGTATGATTTTTTCCCCTCCAATTCTGGAAGTGTTCGGTAACATTTATAGCAGACGCAGTCAGCGCTCTGTATCCATGGGTTGCACATCGTGAATTCAACCAACCACAGGTTGAAAATATTTGAAAAATGTTGTGTCTGTATTGAGCACGTATAGATTTTTTTCTTGTCATTAGTTCCTAAAAAGATATAACAACTATTTTTATAGCATTTACATTGTATTAGGTATTGTAAGTAATCTAGAGATGATTTAAAGTATACAGGAGGATTTGCACAGGTAATATGCAAATACTATTCCACTTTATATCAGGGACTTGAACATCCCTGTGGTATCCAAGGAAGGTCCTGAAACCAATCCTGCATAGATACCAAGGATGACTATACCTGAATACAAAAGCAGGGATGTAGACAGTCATAGTGTGACTCAAACTTCACTTTGTATGGTTTTTAGGTTACAGCTGAAAAACATTTACTAAGGAGTTTAATGGAAACACTAGGTAATGGACTGGTTAGAGAAGATTAAAATGTGAATTACGGTAGTCTTCCTTTATGCATGGGAATATGTTTGAAGAGTCCCAGCGTATGCTTGAAACTGCAAAGAGTGCCAAACCCTATACACCCTATGTTTTTTCCTGTACATACGTACCTATGGTAAAATTTAATTTATAAATGGGAACAGAAAGATTAACAATAATAACTAAAAATCAAATAGAATAATCATAACAATATACTGCAATAAAAGTTAAGTGAATGTAGTTTCTCTCTTCCTCAAAATATCTCATTGTGCTATACCATGGGTAACTAAAACCACAGAAAGCAAGACTGCGGATCAGGAAGCACTCCTGTAAAACATTTCTGTGGGCAGTGAATGTTAGCTGAAAATTTTGACACAATTCATTAGCCCTGTATAGACACAGTTATATTAATATCATTGCATATTGCTAAGTTTCCATAAACCCATAACTAACATGAGTTAAAATAATCCTGAGTTATTATTGGTGTGTAATTTACATATTCAGCTTCAGAAGCTATGGAATTCCTAGGTTGGCTCTCAGAAACGCAGTGTGCGCAGTGTGCGCAGCTCCTGGGCCGTCTCCGGTGTGGTCAAAAAGACACTTACGAAACCGCACTTGGAGCATTAGTGAGTGCTCTCGGTGCCTGAGTTCAGATCACCCCAGGACAAATGCTGCGCTCCATCTACATTGTTGTGTCTCCCTAAGATACTCTGTGTTTTCCAGAGCCAAATGCAACTAGCCACACAGGCTCTTTCCTCAAATCAAAGAAAAGAAAGCCGGGCAAGCAGTGAAAAACACTGCACAGCTTACTACTTGATAAAGGTCTAGAAATTGTAAGAAAGCCCTTTTAAAGGGCTGTTCTTTTATGCTGTTATGGTTTGAGCGTCTCCCCCGAAACTCATGTTGAAATTTAATTGCCAGTGTAATGGTGTTGGGGGTGGGGCCTTTGGGAGACAGACTTGGGTCACAGGGCTCTGCCCTCCTGAGCGGATTAATGCAGTCCTGTGCGGCTGGGCTCATTCTCGGGGACTGGATTAGTTCCTGTGAGAGTGGGCTGCTATACAGCGAGATTGCCTCATCTTTTGCTTTCCCTTTTTGTACACCCTGCTTCCCCTTCCGCTTTCTGCCAGGAGTTGAAGCAGCGTTAGATGCTCACCAGATGGGCTGCCTGATCTTGGGCTTCCCACATTGCAGAATCGTTAGCCAAATCAACTTCTTCTCTTTATAAATTACTCAGTCTCAGGTATTCTGTTATAGCAACAGAAAATGGACTAAGACAAATGAATAGGGTACTGCAGCTCTCTTAAAAATATTCGGAAACCCAACCTTAAATTGCTCTCTAGAGATGCAAATTGCCTGGAGTGTTCAATTGCCAATTAGATTTGAAGCTGTTTGCATCTGCGAAAGGCCATAAAGACACCCAATAAACCTATTCATGTCTGCTTCCACTGAGCACTGTGCAGGAGGCTCTGACAGCCCCAGGTCTCATAAGGTGCTTGTAGTGCAGTGTGTATCTCGAGACGCATGTCTGTCGCTTATCTCTGGCCCTCTCAGCTCTCCTGTCACTGAGGTTATTGTAAGGCTGTTGGGACTTAGCCATCTTGACCTACTTAA
The DNA here is from genome assembly GCA_008086735.1 of Cheirogaleus medius. NCBI lineage: Eukaryota > Metazoa > Chordata > Mammalia > Primates > Cheirogaleidae > Cheirogaleus > Cheirogaleus medius. The sequence continues at coordinate 29,102,561 of VBSM01002937.1, forward strand.
TATTGAAGGATTGGGAAGAACTTTTTGTTCTTTCATTCTACCTCTTGTTGAAGAATGTAAGCAAAATATTCTCACAAGAATAGCATTGGATCCTATGAGTGATTTATAATTAGTAATATAACAATAATACCTAACATTGATTGGACAATTCACCGTGTGCACCAGGCACTAAGTGCTTTAATCTTATATGATTCTCCTCAAAATTCTAAAAATTAGTGTTATTATTCATTATTCTAATTCTACAGATGAGACTACTGAAATGCAGGAGTTAGGAAGCAAGCAATGTGGTATAGCCAGTGAGGGGCAGCTGGGATTTCTGTCCAGGAGATCTATCTGTCTTCCCTACTGTGTGCTTTCGTCGTGGTGTCTTTGGGTGATGTGACACTCCTCAGATTCTTGCATTCCTGCATTTGCTCCAAAGAAAAGTGGATGACTCACAGCCACATTTCTACTCTGATGAGGTAAGTTGGATTATACATGTTTTAATAATCCAGAATAATATTTAGAAGAAGGTCCAGTTCCATATGTGGGATTCTGTTTCTGTGGAAAAGGCCTAGATTGTTCTTATATAAGTTACCGTTTTTACATATTCCTTGAATCCCAGGCCTGCACAAACCTGTAAGCTCAAATTTTTAAAATTGTTACCTCTTCAGTGATAATTACTTTTTAAATTAACCTTTTTTTTATGTTATCTCTTAGATTTTCAGCTCATGGCAAAAAAAGTTAGGTATGAATTAATAAAATTAAATAATGTTCTTATTTATTTGCCATCATTTTTAAAGGAAATGGTCTTTATCTCTAGTTGCAGAAAATAACTGTGGACGGAAAAGTCCAAACTCTGAAATATTTGAAAGAAGTTTATTCTGAGCCGAATTTGAGGACCATGGCCCGGAGTCACTCTTAAGAAGCCTTGAGCCAGTAGGCTCGCAGTGGCTGGGTTATAGTTTGGTTTTATACATTTCAGGGAGACAGGGGTTACAGGTAGTAAAGTCATAAATCAATACGTGGGAGGCATACATTGGCTTGACCCAAAAAGATGGGACATCTTGAAGTGGGGGGCTTACAGGTTATAGGTGGGTTTAAAGATTCTTTGGCTTGTAATTGGTTAAAGACATGAAGCTTTGTCTAAAGGCTTGGAATGTTTCAACATAAGGAGCTGTTATCAGAGATAAGCAATGGGACATAGATTTGTTGTGTAAATTGAGGACCTGCAGGCTTGTCTTGCATACCCTTAGGCCTGTTAATGGGTTGTAAAGGAAGTTGCCAAGAAGGGAGGGGGCATGATGAGGCCTGTCTGACCTCCCTCCTCCTGGCAGGCAATTTTGCTTTAGGATATTCCTTTGGCCACGAGGAGGGGGTCCATTCAGTCAGCCAGTGGGGGGTGAGCCTTGAAATTTTATTTTAGTTCACATAATTTTCTATTTTAAAGAAAGAAACTAATTAAATTTTGTCATGTTTTGTAACTTAGCTATTAGGAAACAATTGTTTTGTTAGTTATGCCTCCTGCTCACCATTTGTGATGTGTTTGTTCCTTGGTTAGCTCAAGTACCTGACAACCTCATTAGTCCTGGATGGTCTCTGTCTTGAATGTAGTTACTATCAGCTCCCTGTTGGGATTCAAATCATTTTTATTCCTGAAAGCCTGTCCAGCTTACACAGAGCTTCCTGTGGACCTGCTATTTTTCAGTAACTACCTGGCCTGTAGGAGTGACACACACAGCCATTAACGGGACTCAAACTGATCAGGTGAGTGTTCTCTCTCTTCCCCTCCTTGCTTTTTTTGTAATACTATAGATATTTATATGTTCAGTTGGTCAATTAATTTAACATTTGGTACTTTGAGGCAACATAGCAACAGCAAGTCCGGCTGATTCTTCTCCCCAATATCCATTTATACATCTCCTCAACAGAACCCCGATTTTGTACATGTATTTGTCCTTCTCTACACGTGCTTCAGAGGAAGTCGCTTCTTCTCTACCCGCCGAGTGATAGGCAGTTTTGTGCTCAAGCCAACCATTATTGGCCTCATTTCTCTAGTGATGATTTTAGGCTTCATTGGCTGGTAATTTTGCCTGGTTTTCTGTCATTGTTTTATACATCTATGTTGTTTTATACATGTTTCCATTGTTCATTTTATCCCCCCAGTGAAGCAGGGGGAAGCCTGCTGGTGAGTTTCGGGGAAAAGATTTTCATGGCTTAGAAAGGCCAGTTCTACGTTGGATGTTGCCGTGTTTGAATGTTTGGGCTGGAATTGCTGGGTGTTCAGTGTTCAGTTTATGACAGGACCCAGCCTGAGGGTCGGGCTAACCTTCTCAAAAAGGCAGCGTGGCAGGATGATGAGAACCTTGTCCTTGGTGACATCTTGAACTACTGAAGTACCAGTCTAGCAATCATTTACTTCCGGACTCTTTGAAGTAACAAAATTACTTTTTATTTAAACCATTTTGAGTTGTGTTCTTGCTACTTGCTGGGACAGCCTGGCTCCACTCAGTGCTCTTTATTAGTGTGTCAGCTTGGATGATTGTATGCTCTCGGAGCTCCGCTTCCTTCCTTTGTATCTTCTTACAGATTTATTGGGGGGATTAAATAACATAGTAATAGAAACAAACATTTATTGAGCCCTTATATTCAGCACTGTACTAAATGCTTTGCATGTTTTATTGTCTAATGGGCCAGCAAAGGGCTAGAACTGTGCTTGGTGTCTCATCAATAAAGGAAAGTAGTTTCCTCTCCCCATTCATGAGTGTATCTGGTGTCATGGAGAGAATGAATGTGTGACATGTTCTTGCTTTTGAGAATGAATCATATAGGTAGAATAGAGCTGGTTTGGGAGTCTATTTCACAATAAATCACAGTGAATAATATTGGAAAACATAACCATTAAATTGGTTGATAATATACAAAACTATGATTTGAGAACAATTGGAAAATAAGGTTGAGAAGTAGGATCAATTTTTAAAGGTTTTGAAAAGTAGGCAAAGTGGATAGGAACTGATACAACATAAACTAGGGGACTATTTATTGGAAGTTTTGATTTTAGAAAGTGACATGACAAAAGTGATGTTTAAAGAAGATAGATCAGAAGGAAGAGAAAGACTATAAACTTGCATGAATTGATTAGGAAGCTGTTGTAATATAATCTGGGTAGAAAATGATAAGGTCTAGATTAAATTTTTTTTCAACTTCCAATTGTTCAAATCTTAAAAAGCAGCAGCCTCTAATGAAAAATACATTTTTTATTTTAGTGCAGGAACTATTAATATTCACAATAGTTACTGAAAGAACTCAGATGCTTATGTAACTTCTAGATGATAGGGATAGGTTTACATTCATGGCTATTTGAAGTTGTTTATATTTTTTAAAATAGTCCTATAATATAAAAATTTCAACTGACTCAATATTTATAACAATCATTGGTTAAGCTGATTATTAAAACAGGAATGCGTATTTCCTATCATTGTGTACAAGTGGGGAATAGTTTCATTATATTCAGAAATTAAATGGTCTCTGTATTTACCGATTTGAAAAACTTACAGGTAATTTTAAGAACATTTTTGTACTTTTTTAAGAAAAGATTTTTTTTCTGGATCTATTTAGTTGATCTGGCTTATAAATGTTCTTCTCCATATCAGAGGAGAAAACACACCTACATATTTCAGGTGACATTTTCTCTGGTTAGTAGAAAGTAGAATTGTGAATAGAAAATACCTGGAAAAAAGCTATCTGTGTCAGATAACAAAAGAGTGGTTTAAAAGAATAAGCCCTAGCAAATCATAGACTGAAGGAACAAGAAAATAAACCAGAAAGAGATAATGACATGCCATAGAACAGAGGAGACCAAGACCAAGGCTGGGCAACTCATTACAAGTACAGACATAAAACCTCAAATGACTACAAGGTCAAAAACAGAATTGTCACTTAGGACCTCAATCTCAGGAAACAAATCATACGTGGCCTACATGTTGTCATGAAAAGTTATTTCTGGACCTCTCATCAGATTTTTTATTTTACTCTTTGATTGTCTCAGATGTATAAAACAGCAATAGAAAACCAGGCAATATTACTGGCCACATATTTAGATATGAGTCTGACTCCAGAATTCTGAGCACTGCTAGCAAGAAAGTGTAAAAGTATTAGAGCTTTTTATCCCCCACCACATACAAGTTATAACCAAAGTTTTAAAAATTATGCAGAATTTAGAAGAAAAATTACACATTAATAAAAATGAGAACATTCTCTTTATTTTTCTTCTCATGTCTTTTATAGCAAAGGTTAAATTATATACAACTTTTTTTATTTCCATAATTTTACGGCAAGCTCTTCGAATTGGCAAGTTGCATGTTGAAGTTAATACCATTTCTAAAATACTTTGTCATTTTGGAACACTCTTTCCAATCCATTAACCCTAAGTTTAAATGGCATGGAATTCACATTTTAATAATTTTTTGAATATAAAATTCCATTGATCAACTATATTTTAATACATTCTATAAATATTAAGAGCCCGTTGCATGTGCTAAGCAAGATAGAAATTGTCTTACTCTTCTAGAGTTTACAGTGAGAAGAGATTGTTTTTCTTTTCTTTTTTTCTGGCTACAAGGCCCATATTCTTTTTCTGCTTTTTTTTCCTTATTTTTTCCCAACTTTATTGAGGTATAATTGACAAAGAAGAATTATATATATTTAGGTACACAATGTGATGATTTAATATATAAATACATGTGTAATGATCACCACAATCAAATTAACACATCATTCCCCACACATATAACTCGTGTGTATGGGGGTGGAAAAGACACTTAAGATTTGCCCTCTTAGCAAATTTCAAGTAAACAATGCAGTATTATTCACTGTAGTTACCACGCTATACTCTCTGCGTCTATGAGTTTGAGTTTTTTTTAGATTCCACATATAAGTGAGATGATACAGTATTTGTCGTTCTGTGTCTGGCTTATTTCACTTAGCATAACGCCCCCCAGGCTGGTTCGTGTTGTTGCAAATGGCAGGATTTTTTCCTTTAAGGTTGAATAATATTCCATTGTACATGCGTATACATGTATATTCCATTGTATTTGTGTACACATGTATACATTTGCCTTAGCCATTCTTCTGTCAGTGGACACTTGGGCTGTTTCCATATCTTGGCTATTGTGAGTGATGCTGCAGTGAACATGGGGACGCAGATATCTCTTCAAGATTCTGATTTCATTTCCTTTGGATATGAAGTGGAATTGCTGGATCTATTTTTAATTTTTGGAGGAATCAACACTTTTTTCCACGAGGACTTAATAAATTTACATTCCCACAAACAGTGCACAAAGGTTCCATTTTCTTCACATTCTTGCCAACACTTATTTTTAGTTGTTTTGATATTAGCCTTCCTAACAAGTGTAAGGAGATATTTCATTGTAGTTTTAATGTAAATTTCCCAGGTTAGCAATTTTGAGCACTTTTTCATATTCCTGCTAGCCTATTTTTTTTGTCATCTTTGGAAAAACATCTATTCAGGTATGTCTTAGTCCACTTGTGCTTGAATAACAGAATACTGTGGATTGACTAATTTAGAAAAAAAGAAATGGATTTTTATAGTTCTGGGAAGTACGAGATCAAGGCACCATCATTCAGTGTCTGGTGTGGGCTTTACTGCTGTGTCCTCACAAGGCAGAGGAGTAGAGGAGCAAAAAAGACCAAATGCTGGGTAAGCCTGTTTTATAGAGCCTCAGTTCCATTCACAAAGGCTCCACTCTCATTACTTAATCACCCTCCAAAGGCTATACCTCTTAATACTATCACATTGGTGATTAAGTTTAGAGACATGAATTTTGGGGACATTCAGACCATAGCAAGGACATTTGTCCATTTTAAAATCAGTTTTTTGTTTTGTTATTGGGTTGTGTGAGTTTCTCATATATTTTGGGTATTATCTCTATATCATATATATGGTTTCCAAGTATTTTGCATCAGTCCATAGTTTGCCGTTTCTTTTGCTATGCAGAAGCTTTTCAGTTTGATGTAATCCCACATGCTTATTTTTGCTTTTGTTGCTTGTGCTTTGGTGTCAATTCAAATAATGATTACCAAGACCAACGTCAAGGAGCTGTTTCCCTATTTTCTTCTAGGAATTTTATAATTTCAGGTTTTACGTTTAATTCTTTAATCTATTTCAGATTAATTTTTGTATATGGTATAACAAAAGGGTCCAATTTCATTGTTTTGCATGTGGATAAATAGTTTTCCAACAACCATTTTTTGAAGAGATTGTCTTTCCTCATTGTGTTTTTGTGGCACCATTGTCAAAAATTAGTTGACCTTATATGCATGAGTTAATTTTTGGGCTTTCTACTCATTCCATTGGTCTGTGTGTCTATTTTTATGCCAGTACCTTTTTGTTTTGATTGCTATACTTTTGTAACATAGTTTGAAATTGGGAAATGTGATGCCTCTAGCTTTGTTCTTCTTTCACAAGATTGTTTTGGCTATTCAGGGTCTTTTGTGGTTCTATAGAAATTGTAGGGTTATTTTCTCCTGTTTTTATGACAAATGCCATTGGAATTCCAATATGGATGGATTGCATTAAATCTAGATCATGTTGAGTAGTATGGATATTTTAACAATATTAATTCTTCCTATCCATGAGTATAGGATATCATTCCATATGTTTGTGTCTTATTCAATTTCTTTCAGTGTGTTACAGTTTTCAGAGTACAGGAGGTTTTACCTCCTTGGTTAAATTTATTCCTATATTGTTATTTTTAATGCTCCTGTAAATGGGATTGCTTTTTAAACTACCTTTTTAGATTGTTGTTAGTGTATAGAAACAACTGGTTTTTGTATGTTGCTTTTGTATCATGAAACTTTACTGAATTTTTTAGTTCTAAAAGTTTTTGGTGAAGTCTTTAGGATTATCTGTATATACAATCATGCCATCTGCAAACAGACAATTTCACTTTTTTTCTGATTTGGGTGCCTTTTATTTCTTTTCTCTTGCCTATTGCTTTGGCTAGGACTTCTAGTATTATGTTGAATAGAAGTGACAAATATGGTCACCCTTGTCTTTTTCCTGATTATAGAGGAAAAGCTTTCAGCTTTTCAATTGGGTATGATGTCAGCGCAGACTTCTCATATATGGCTTTTGAGGTGTATTTCCTCCATTCCTAATTTTTTGAGAGTATATATCCTAAAAGGATTCTTAATATTTTATATGTTTTCTTTGTATATGTTGAGATGATTATATAATTTTTATTCATTTTTATAATATAGTATATAAAACCTATTGATTTGCATGTGTTGAACCATCCTTGCATCAAAAAGATAAATCTAACTTGATTTTCGTATATGATCCTTTAATGTGCTATTTCATTTGGCTTTCTAGTATTTCAGTGAGGATTTTTGAATCTATGTTCTTAAGGGGTATTGACCTGTAGTTTTCTTTTGTCATGTTCTTATCTGGCTTTGCTAATAGGGTAATGCTAGCTTCATAAAGTGAATTTGAAAGCATTCCCTCCTAGTCAATTTTTTGGATTAGTTTGAGAAAAAATGGTGTTAGTTCTTCTTTAAATGCTTGGTAGAATTCACCCATGAGGTTATCTGGTCCTAAGCTTTTTGTTGTCAAGAGATTTTTGATTCCTGATTTAAAATTCTTCCCCATTATTGGTCTGTTCAGATTTTCTATTCATGTTTCAATCTTGGTAGGTCATCTAAGAATTTATCCACTCTTCTAGGTTATCCAATTTGTTGATGTATAAATGTTCATACTAGGCTCTTATTATGATCCTTTGTACTTCTATAGCAGTGATTATAGAAATTGCAGATGATACAAACAAATGCAAAAACGTCTCATGTTCATGGATTGGTAGAATCAACATTGTTAAAATGTCCATACTATCTGAAGTAATGTAAAAATTCAACCCAAGCCCCCTCAAAATGCCAACCAATACCAATATGTTGCACAGATCTAAAAAAATAATTCTACACTTCATTTGGAACAAAAAAAGAGCCAAAATAGCCAAAGCAATCTTAAGAAAAAAGAACAAATCTGGAGGCATCATATTACCAGACCTCAAATTATACTACAAAACTACAATAACCAAAACAGCAAGGGACTTTTATAAAAGTAGAGGCATAGACCAGTGTAACAGAAAAAGAACCCAGAAATAAAACCATCTCCCTACAATCAACTGATCTTTGACAGAGCAGACAACATACACTAGTGATAGGAAGCCCTATTCATTAGTGTTGGGAAAACTGAATAGCTACATGCAGAAGAATGAAGCAGGACCCCTAGCTCTTGCCATATATAAAAATTAATTCACGATGGATAAAAGACTTAAGTGTAAGGCATGAAACCATAAAAATTCTAGATGAAAATGTAGGAAGAACCTCTAGATGTTGGCCTAGGCAAATAATTTATGACTAAGACCCCAAGGGAAAATACAGCAAAAACAAAAATAAATAAATGCAACTTGGTTAAGTTAAAAAGCTCTGAACAGCAGAGGAAATGGTCAATAGAGTCATTCTACAGAATGGCAGAAAATATTCACATACTATACATCTGATAAAAGGCTAACATCCAGGATCTACAAAGAACTCAAATCAGCAAGAAAAAAATAAATGACCACAATAAAAAGTTGGCAAAAGACATGAGCAGAAGTTTTCCAAAAGCAAATGGACAAATTGCCAAAAAATACACAAAGAAATGCCCAATGTCACCTATCACCAGTGAAATGTAAGTTAAAGCCACAATGAGATATCAACTTACCACTGCTGGAATGGTCATTATTAAAAAGTCCAAAAACAGTAGATGCTGGCATGGATGCAGAGAGAATGGAACACTTATATACTGTTGGTGGGACTGCAAATTAGTACAGCCTCTATGGAAAAGAATATGGAAATTCCTCTAAGAAATAGATGTAGACTTACCATTTGACCCAGCAATCCTACTACTGGGTACTAGGTATCTACTCAAGAGAAAAGAAGTCATTTTATCAAAAAGACATCTCTGCTCAAATGTTTATTGCAGCACAATTCTCAACAGCAATGATGTGGAATCAACCTAAGTGCCCATGAAAATGTGTGTGTGTATATATTTGTGTGTATGTATGTGTATATGTTTTTCAGCGCTAGGATTTCTGTTTGGTTCCTTTTTGTGGGTTCTATTTCTTTATTAAACTTCTATTCTTGTTCATGCATTCTTTTTCTGAGTTCTTTTAGTTGTCTCTGTTCTCTTGCATGTCTTTGAACTTGTTTAAGGTAATTGTTTTGAATTCTCTGTCAGACAATGCCTATATCTTATTTCTCTGTAGTCAGTTATTGGAGCCTTGTTAGTTTCATTTGGTGGTGTCATGTTTACCTAATTCTTTGTTATCTGTGTAGCCTTGTGTTAGTGTTTATGCATTTGGAGGAGAGAACACATTTTCCAGTCTTTACAGATTAGTTTCAGAATGTAAAGATCTCCTTCTATGGGGTTCTTGTGCTAATGGGATTGCCTCTGGGACTGTAGTCAAGTGGAGTTGGAGTCAGGCCATGTGGCTGCTCTTTGGGCTGCAGTGAGGTTCGTGGTTGGTGGACCTGTTACCAGGGACACAGATGGGTATGGTTCCTCTGAGTCCTGGGGAGGGCTCCCACTGGATTACTGGGTAGGTCCCTGGGTAGACAGGACCAGATCTGGACTGTGCCTAAGAGGGCCTGGAGCCAAGTCACAGGGTGCTTCTGGGTCCACAGCCAAGATTGAGGTCTGTAGGCATGCCTCTGGGCCATGAAGGGGACATGCATCCTGCTAGGTTCCTAGGCAGGTAGAACTGCTCCGGGATCCTGGATATACAGGCCTGGGGTAAGGACATGGGGCTGCTTCAAGGTTTACAGTTGGACCAGTGCTGTGCAGGCTTGCCTCTGGGAGTACAATGGGCATGCCATTTCAAAACCTGCTGTAAGACTGAGATATGTGGGCCTGTCTTTGGGGGGACTGAAGGAGATGGGTCACTCGTGGGTCCTCGTATAAGCAGGATTTCTCTCAGACCTCAGCTGTGAAGGGCTAGATCCAAGTTATAGGGCTGCTTCTGGGCCTATGGCTGGTGCAGACATCATTAGACCTGTCACCTGAAGCATAGTTGTGTGTGACAACTCTTGGATCCCTTAGCAGATGTTTCTGGTGGCAGGACCAAGGCCAAGTGGGCTGCAGTCAAGTATGAGGCCAGTTCCTTGACTGTAGCTGGGACTGCCATTGGCAAGCCTGCCACATGGGTGTGGGCCCACCCTCTCAAAATAGCCCTCCGTAGCATTGCACTCCACCAGGGTTTTGCAGCCTTCCACTTCAGCACCAAAACTCTCACAGAGGCACTTTTGTCCACAGATGGTCGCCAGGTTCTTACTGTGGTGGAGGGATGTGAATGGGTTACCACCTTTCCACCACCTTGCTGACATCAGCTCCCTCTCTCTTGAGATTATTGCCAAAACTCCTGAGACATCGGTTGGATGTGGTGGTTGTGGATGGTGGAGGGACATGATGTTTAAACCAAAACCCAAATGGTGAGTAGAAATTAACAGATGATAAGTCAGGGAAAGGGATTCTATGAGCAGGTAAAACTGTGTGTAAGAGACAAGAGAAAGCACAGGCTTTCCAAGAACTGTTAACCTGATTTGGGAGGGAATTTGTGAGTGAAGAGATGATGAGGTTGCATATGTAAGAACTGCTTTTCTATCACTTGGTAGAAAGATGGTAAACAGATTCTTTACCAATAAAGATCTTTAAGGATATTTAATAAGAGGGGCCAGAAAATATAGTCTGAATGGATTTCATTTTTGTTTTCCATTAGCCTAATTACCTGATTTCCTTTAGGCAAGTCTTGATTTCTGTTAATCCCTGGGCTTATGAGATGTAGCTTTTGCCTTGCTCTAGTACCTACTTTCATAGTATATATTTCCCTTCTTAGTAAATTGAGAAGCCTTATGCCAAGACTCAATTTCCAATAGGAAATTTATTATTCTCAAAGGAAAACACTTTGGGGATAGAAGGATTATATTAAAAAGAATGAATATACTTTCTCATCTTGAAACATACTTATGAGTCACAAGAGGCAAAGTAGATTCCCCAGAAGAGAACTATAGAAATGAGGAGGAATGAGGAGTGGACTTTTTCTCTCTGCAGGTAATCACATTAATGTTGTTAACTTTAGAATAGAGTCACATTGATGTGTTATTTTAAATACTTTTCTTCCAGTGGATTTCATTTCATTACATGGTTCATTTAGGACTTCCCAGCTCCACCCAGCATTGATTTACAGAGTCAGAGTGAGTCAGTTGCCATCTTTATACAAACAGCTAAATCTGAAAGAAGTACTTTCAGTCCTGTAGTTTGACTGTGGTTTGAGTTCTGAATGTACCTCATGTTAGATGGACCTTGGTAGCTGGGAAGAGAATAGTAATGTTTCTGAATCAGTAGCACCTTGGTTTGTTTAGGTTTTAGTACTTACGAATATGCTTAAAGAGATAAGATATAGAATATTAAACTGAAAGAGTTAAAAGATCCAAGTTTGAGTTCTAGTTATTAACCACATGATCTTGGAAAAATAGTTCCAACTGTCAGATTCCTTAACTTTAAAATAGAGATAATTTAAAAAAAATTTAATTGCTGCTTATCCAGTATTCATTATGGGCCTGCTTCTATACTAAATGCTTTACAAAAATCAATTCATTTAATTTTAATAACAAAGCCATGAGATAGATACTATTATCATGCCCATTTTATATTAATATATGCAGAGACTAAAGCACCAAAAGGTAAATCCCTTTCTCGGCGTAAGTGGGAGAACAGGCAGTCTGGCCACCTCTGCCATGTTTTTAACTACTCTGATGTTAATTATGCCATCTCAAAGGATTTTGTGAAGATGGAGTAAGAAACAATGTTTTCCCTCACTCTTCATTTATTGTTTAATGAAAAGTGTGCAACTAGTTGATATGAGAGGGCTCACCAGGAATCTGACCATTGCTTGCTAAGGTGACTAAACAGTTTGCTGATGTGCTTTCTCCTTATGAAAGGAGACATAAATTTCTGGAAGAGAAAGTGGACTGGGAATCTAGCTTTGTTCTTTAATGAAGAAAATTTTTGGATAGGTAAAAAACGGATTAACTTCTACACAGGGTCCTGGGGAGAGGCATCGGTGTCATTCTGCATGGTATCAGATCTGTTAATCTCTCCTGTTGCCTGAATATAGGGCCAACATTCTTCCTCAATCTGGCAATCCCTTCTTTGGGTGGTCTACTGACTTAAATAGAATGCACAAATGAAAAGTAACACAATTTAGGATGGCTCATAGAAAAATAAAACATCAATTCCTTAACATAAATGAGAAAGTGAAAAGAAAAGGTGAGATAGTCCTCTGATCTATGCACTGAAATAGCCGGAACAGGCCCTGGGCAGGGTGGGGCGGCGGCAGCCTCAGTGACTTAACACAAGGAAAGCTTATTTTGCAAAGGGTGTGTGGTGTGGGCTCTTTTGGCCATCTCTTCTCCACGACAAAGACAAAGATCACAGCCACCAGGACGCAGTGACTTGGAGACTGGCTCCTTGCATCGGTGGCTCTGCAGTCCCGCCGGCCCTCAGAGCAGGAGGAGGGGCGGGCCACAGCCACCAGCGCCTGCGCCGAGGCTCCCTTTTCCTTTTCCGGTCAGACTGGGCGCAGGCCGCACTCTAGGCAGAAGGGAGGCTGGGGATGTGGCCCCGCCACGCCAAGGAGGGCAGGAGGAATGTTTCAGGGGACAGCCGATTAGCCTTGCCACAGGGAACTAAGCTTAATACCGGGGAACAAAGGTTTGCCTCCTCTGGTAGATCATATTTTTTGGCCCTAATTATTTATTCCTAACTTCCTTCTGAGAGATTAGATATTCTCCCTAATCCATGTAACTTGCAGAGTTGCCCATGGTGGAAGGAATACGCTTCCTCTCTCCCCTGAAACCCAGCTTGGCCGGGCTGTTTGTTTTGGACAATGAGATGCAAATTATACCACCTTTTGGCAGAAACTTAAAGAGCAGTTGAATTTTTGGCTCTTTCCTTTTTCTCCTTGCCATAAGAACAGCATGTCCCCAAAAGAGCTGGCCCTTCCCCAGGGCCTGAGCCAGCAGAGTTGCCCGCGGGGGGGG
>VBSM01002937.1:29119127-29142931 GCA_008086735.1 Cheirogaleus medius
CGCCCCGCAGCCCCCGCCCCGCCCGTGTCCCGCCCGTGTCCCCCTCGGCTTCCTGCTGGCTCCCTCCGCCAAGAAGGGCTCGGCTCCACCTCTGCATTCACTCTCCTTACTAGGTTGACTCCAATTTATTTTTCAGTTCTCATATTATCGTTATGGAAATCCAGATCCAAGGCAGGATTAAGATGATCTACGTTTATTTTACAGCATTACTCACGGCACGTGACTGCGCCTTCACTTTGTGACTTATCACTGCGAGATCATGAAGACAGGTCCTGCATTTGTTTTGTCATTGTCCCTGATACTGGGCATGGTCTTGGCCGTTAGTGGGTATACAACAGTCACTGAATGAATAAATGTCTAGAGCTGAAAATATTTTTTACCTGGCCTCAAAGCTCTTACCGATAAGATACATTGACGAGGAAACCTCTGCGCAGCACGAATCATCGTATGAAGCTTTTCTAAATCGATGATGTTTGCTTTTTCTAAATCCAGTTATCCTGACCCATTTAAGCAGCAGGGACTAACGCTGTCATAGTCCTAACTGGGAAGAGGAATACATTCCTTGGAGAAACCACAGGACTTGATGTCACAAAATTGGCTCTTCTAAAGCCTACGACCAGATTAAGAGAGGAAGGGCGCGGGAAGAGCGTATTGGCCGAGCGGGATTGGAGAAGGGCCTTTCCATTCCTGGCGAACCGCGCGAGTGTGGCCGCGCGTGGCGCTGGCGGGGCTGCTCTGCACGCGCTCCCGACCCCGGGAGAAGGGACAGCTGCCTGGGGGGCGCGAGGGCGCGCAGGGAGGCCAGGCTGCCCGGGAGCCGCGAGTGGGCGGAAGAGGACGGCGCCGCGGCGTGACCGGGCAGGGCCCGGCTGCAGCCTTGCAGAGAACGCCCCAGTGGGAGGCGAAGAACACTTGAGTATTTTCCACGGGCCGGAGAGGCGGGATGTGGTGCCGAGAGCTGGCGTCTGAAGTGTCACAGGTGCGGCACAGATGGAAGCACGGCTGTGCGGGCTGCGGTCGGTGGCGCGACGGTCGCGCGGACAAGCGCAGCTGTGGTGGAGTGATGGAACGTCTCAGCGACAGCGGGCCAGGACAGAGGGAACCTCGGAAGTGGACATGCGCCACCTGCCCCACACCACTCTGGAAAAGGAGGGAAAAGAGCTCGAGCTTGTCTGCATTTAAACCTAGATAATAAAATGGACAGGTTTATCTGGAAGTGATTAGAGAAAGTTTCCTTCTCTCAGGGGAAATGAAGTGTGGAGGTAGAAATTAAGTTTAATTATAGGAAAAAATATATATCGTTTTACACACCTGATTGTGTTTCTTTAGAAAAGTGTATCTCCCGAAACTCCATGGTACCTTTCTTCTTCAAACATATTTTCCAATAATTAAATGGTCATGCATTTTAGGTTGTGTGAAATCAGGATAGCTAAAATGTACTCTGCCCTTCTCCAAATCCCAAGGGAAATATACTTTGCATTTAGGTCCCAGGATTAGTAAATCCTGTGGCGGAGATTGCCTTCTTCCATTACCCCAACAAGACAATAGGAACTGCATAACTCATGGGAAGCAAGTTACTTAGCCCTCAAAAGAGAATTGCCCACAGAAAAGGAGAAACACCGCCTTTTATTATTTTTCCATGTAACCCAGTATTATTGCATTGGAGATAAACCGCCTCAAATTCCAATTTACCAAACTAGAATTCTCTAATAAAAGCAAGATTTGTCAGGTGGCTGGATTTAGCCTTTTCATTACTTTGAATCACTGGCAAATACAAAATTTTCTAAAAGAGTAATGTTTTCCTTTCACATTCTGTTCTGAACTGTAACTGGGGAAAAGTACAAGACCTCTAGATCCAATTTTACCATTTGGAATGTTGTCCATTTTGTTATCAGTGCTTTTTAAAATGTTTCCTCAAAACATAAATGACCTTTTGAGAGTAAAGTCTGGATTTCTGATATTTTGTTGAATGTTCCTTGAACATATTTCTACTTTTTCAAGGAATAAGATGCTTTTTGAGGTTATTTGGCAAAATAGGTACATTATTTTTCATGTCAGATAATAAATTCTTGATTCTGTTTCATTTAATTACTCACTAGCTTTGTACAATGAACATATAATAGCAAAGAAAAATAATTCTGTCGTTTTTTGTTTTCTTCCTTTCCCATCAAGAATCAGTCTCATATTTCATTAGAGTGACTTAGGATTCTCTCTCCTTTTGTTCTACTTTTTAGGGGGAAGGGAGTAGTATTAATATAAAGTAGTTTTAATCAACACTAGAGCCTTCGTACTATATTTTACGGCAAATAGGGTAGGTGTTTCCCCCCAAATAACAATGAGGAAAATACATTGTAATAACACCATTAACAAATAATAAAAGAACTTTAAGTTAAAAAGCTAATAAATATTATATAAATAATGCTACTTTTAAGTCTGAGTTATTTGCCTTGAGAGTCTTCATTGATCATGTTAACAGGATAATTTTCAAATAGTTATTACAGAGATGCATTGCCAGATTGGGCATGTTGGCTCTAAAAGATTGATCCAGATTTTTATTCCATGTAAATGACTGAAGAGACCAATTGCAGTGAAATCAAAATTAGCTGTACTGTTACATTTTGCCCAATTTTGGCCCCTGATGAAAGAGATTTATAGCCAAGATCAATTGAGATAAACTTAGAAGGCTTTTTATTTTTAATTTTTTCATTGTAATTGTTAATGTTTTGTTCTTGATTTTTCTACTTAAACATGCTAAATGCTAATTCTATTTAATGATTATTACATTGGGCAGGAAGTATTTTACAAATTATAGAAAGTATAAGGGTGAGGCATATTATGTGATAATGTATTAATGTTAGCTTAAGGTGAAAGTTAGATATACTAAAACTTATCTTTGGATTTCCTTAACATCTCAAATTTATCAGTCCAGATATCTTTCCTATATCCCAGTTTGGTGTAGTCAGCAGCCTACAACTCCACTTAGAAATATAGTAAACAACTCAACCTTAATATGTCCCCAACTAAATCCCTTACTCTTCCTTTCCAAATCTACTCTGCCTTCTCAAGCTCAGTGATAGTAACTCCATTTTTTTCAGCTGCTCACATAAAAAAGCTTGAGTCATCCTGAACTCTTGTCTTTCTCTCATACTTCATATACAGTTAGTAAAAAGATCTTTGTGGCTTGACTTTTTTTTTTTTTTTTTTTTTGAGACAGAGTCTCACTCTGTTGCCCGGACTAGAAAGCCGTGGTGTCAGCCTAGCTCACAGCAACCTCAAACTCCTGGGCTCAAGTGATCCTCCTACATTAGCCTCCCAAGTAGCTGGGACTACAGGCATGTGCCACCATGCCCGGCTAATTTTTACATATATTTTAGTTGTCCAGCTAATTTCTTTCTATTTTTTTTTAGTAGAGACGGGGTCTCACTCTTGCTCAGGCTGGTCTTGAACTCCTGAGATCAAACGATCCTCCCACCTTAGCCTTCCAGGGTGCTAGGATTACAGGGGTGAGCCACCACGCCCAGCCTTGACTTTTGAAATATGTTCAAAACTTGACCTCTTTTCACCACTGTTACCATTCTGTAGCATCATCTCTCGTTGAGGTTATAGCAGTAGTCTCCTCATGGGTTTTCTTGCTCCTACTCCTTCAGTGTGTTCTCAGCATGGCAGTTGGAGTGATCCTTTTAAAACATAAGCAAGGTCAAGTCCTTCTTCCATTCAAAAGTCTGCAACGTCTCCCTGATTCACTAAGAGTATGAACGACTTTACGATGACCAATAAGACCCTACATGACTTGCCTCCTTCTACACCCCCATTAATTTTATTGACTGCATGACTTATATTTCCTTTACTCATTTCCTTCTAACCACACAAGGCCCCAAGGTGTCCTTTAAGCAACCTATGAGTTCCCTTTTCTTAGAATTTTTACATTGAAAGTTCCCATGGTCAGGAAAGTTCTTCCTCTGGATAGTTGCATATGTAACATTTTTAAAATATTATTTCAGCATATTACAGGGGTACAAATGTTTAGGTTACATATATTGTCTTTGCCCCACCCAAGTCAGAGATTCAAGCATGTCCATCCCCCAGATGGTGCACACTGCACCCATTATGTGTGTATAGACCCATGCCCTCCTCCCCTGACACCTGCCTGACACCCGATGAATGTTACTACTGTATGTGCACTTAAGCATTGGTCAGTTAATACCAGTTTCATGGCGAGTACATGTGGTGCTTGTTTTTCCGTTCTTGTCATACTTCACTTAGTAGAATGGGCTCCACCTCTATCCAGGATAATATAAGAGTTGCTAGATCAGCATTGTTTTTTGTGGCTGAGTAGAACTCCATGGTGTATATATACCACATTTTATTAATCCACTCAATTTTCACATTCTTCAAATCTTCACTTGCAAACCTTCCACTGAGTCCTACCTTAATCACCCTCTTAGAAGTTGCAATCTACCCATGTGTCTGGTCCTCTGCCCTGGCACATTTGACCACCCTTACTCTGATTTACTTTGTCTTTTATTTTGTCATAGCACCTAGAGCTTTGTAATGTACTATGTAATTTGCTTATCCATGATGTTTTCTGTCTTTCCATGTTAGAATATAAACTCCATGAGTGTGAAGATTTTTCTTTTGATTACTTCTAAGCACTCTTAATATTATATATTTCATAAATAATCATCATTGGAAGGTCAAAGGCCAAGACTTAAATTATTTTATCATATCCTTATATTTTAGCTTTGGCTTTATTTTTCCATGGACATTGGAGAATAAAGTTTAGTTTAAAGCGTTGTCCCAGTGCCTTACTCCTTCATCTTAAATGTGCCGAGAAATGAATAAATGGATACATTTGTTTGGGATGTTGAATTGGTCCCTTGCATGGATGTTGTGTCTCCAAGACAATGGTAGGATGGAAGACTGTGACTAAGGTGCCATTCTTCATGACGAAAGAGAAAGTGCTTGAGATTATCGTGATTAAAGCAATGAGGAGAAGGATATTATGTCTGTGGTATAGCTGAATAGACTCAAAGAGCAGAGGTTTTTTAAGATTAGAAGGATGACAATGGGGAGCAAGAAGAATACCTTCCTTAACATCAAACACTGAGAAAGATGAGATGTGAGGAAAGAAACAGTGACCATGAAAGAGAAAGAGATGCGTAGGATAAAGCCAGGCTTTGGCTAGGGCAAGAAATTTTTGAAATTAAACACATCTTGCCATGGAACAGCAACTAATCCCAAAGTGGGGGAGTGTGCAACACACACATTAACTGAAATAAGATGTGTTTATTCTATTCAAATGAAAAAGGCTAACTGGGCTTGAATTGAATCATGGGAGAATTCATGGTTTATCCTAGCATGTTGAGTGCAGATCATATAGTAAGCTAAAGGTTCACAATTCTTTAGAGGTAATGTTCTTTCCAGTTGGAATCCAAACAGAATATGACATTTGACTTAGTTAGCAGCCTTATATTCAGGTCTCACAACATGTTTTTAGGAACTTCATCAAGCCTATTTCATTGCTGTACCTTTTACTATCCGTATTTTCGACTGGAACACTGTACAGCACACGTCTGTATTACCCTAAATCACTCTACAACCTCAGTACTTTGGAAAGTGGCCCCTTATTTTTAGTTCAAAGGGATATTTTTGTATTAAGACTTGAAGAAAAAGACATATTTAAGACATTTTTAAAAATAAAATTATACTCTAGCTATAAGAAGTAGGCAAAATAGACTACATTAAACATTTATTAGTATATCAGTACTTGGGAAAATACTTCTTCTTTCTTTCCATGTCCTAATGCTTTTGTGCATTAAAGAAAAATTCCCTTCTTTTCATTTTCATTTCCTCATCAGAAAATCTGTTTTGTGTGGAAACTAATTAACCCATGACTTTTCCATAGGTTCTTTAAAATTTATTGAGTCCATGATGTTCACTAGCCGTAGGTAATTTTGCATTAAAATTAAATGTTTCAATTTTAATAATCTGATCAATTTTACAAATTGTGCACTGGCATTTCATGTATTCCAATATATCAATAAATGATTTGAGGAGCTTCCAGGTTGGTGAACCCTTTGAGGTCCAGGACAGTGGAGCACCCTGAGAGGGCATAGAATCCACAAACCCATCTTTGCGACTGTGAATTGTGCTGCTATAAACATTAGGGTGCAAGTGTCTTTTTTATAAAATGTCTTTTTTCCCTTTGGGAAAATACCCAGTAAGCAGGATTGCTGGATCAAACCCCCTCCCTTGCCCTACACCTCTCTTCCATTGGGCTATTCTTGAGTTGTCAGTTTTCCACTCTGGAGAACACAACTATTTGGTTCACTTAGGGAAAGAACCCCAACAGAAAAATACATGCAAACATACACCAGAATTTTCTTTACTTTAATTGTGATTGTAATGCAATTTTTAACACAGTGTGTGTTTCCTTTGAAAAGAAAATGCACAATAAAATGAGAAAGACATATTAGACCTCTAAACAGTTAAAGAGATAAATGAAAAGTTCAGCCTAATTTATCAGGGAAGATGAGATTTCTTTTACTGTTATATCAAACATATTTTCTCTATTCTTCCCTTTATTTCATTGTATTTTATGCCAGCTTCCATTTTTATAAGATGCAAGGTATTTTTGTGCTATTAATATCTTATATACCCAATAGAGAAGAATGTGATGAACTCCTTTTTCAAAAATACTTTGAAATTCTATCATATGCATGGATTATTTTTATTGTATATATTTAAATAGCATCTTTGATTATTTAAAAAATACTTCTATGTAAAAACACAATAAAATTATCTAGATGTACATCAAGTGAGTGATATCACAACAAAATATCTTAAAGGTATGTCAAAAAAAGAGAAAGAGTTGATACCAGTAGTCTCAATGGCCAATCTAAATATGTATACAGGAAAAAGTGTAGATACATTGTTTTCATATAACTGTTTAATTCTGTTTGTGGTGAAGAGCTGAAGTTGTTTTAAAATACTGAAATGTATTCATCTTAAAGCCCTTTACTTTGAGAAAATTTTAATTGAATTTAGCTATTTAGAATGAAATTATATACTCTAGGCATGCATCAGGTATAGATTTTCTCTTTTAAGAGCATATTCCAGAAAAGAAAATATTATTTTTATTTTTGGAGTACTTTTTCTGCTATCAAAAATAGACCAAACAGGTAAGCAAAGTAATGAATAAATAGTGAAAGGCTCTGAAATGAATTTTTTGAGGTCATCTTTAAAACAGAAATTGATAATAAAGTAATTAGATCAGTAAGGATAAGTGTTCTGGTAAACAAAAATTACTCACAGTGAAGCATATACTTAAAGTTGTCAGGTAATGATATTGAGAGATTTATAAAGATACAGCCAAGCTCTGCCATTGTTATCAGATGCTAGGTATGAGCTAGATGGGATGAACTTAGAGGTGCTGTAAATCAAGCTACTGGCCAAATGAGCCCATTGAACATAATATTCTAATCATAGATCGTTTTATAATTATCCAAATATATTAACTTTATTATCATGTTTTTGCCTCAATTGATATGTCTCTTTCAGTGTTTGGAATTGTGACACATAGTTAGAGAGCTACAGATGAATGATAGTACTAATCGATCTGACTAAAATCAAATCTTCTCCAGCTTTCTGATTATGAGCCATGAAATGCATGCAGGCTCCCTCCGCCTGGTCTTGTGAAGCTATCACCAACTATCAACGTGGTGGTGCCCAGTTGTTTAAAGTACTGTAATTCTCCACACTGTTCCCAGCCCACTTTCAATTAGGCTGGCTGTTTGGCTACTTTGGCCAATAGGCTGTGAATAGAGGTGGTATCTATTTACCTAGACAGAAAGCAGAGAAGAACAGTACCCTACGTGTCAACCGTCTCTCTCCTGGAAGGTCAGAGGAGGTTGCGTGGTCCAGGTGGTACATTATAGCTGCTGGAGTGTATGTCAGCCTGGGTGCTGTCTCATGTAACCCCTCCCACCCCTGCACTTAGATTTAAGAACATATGCTGGATAATGCAAGTAAGATTTACAATAATGACAAAAATAAATACTGGTAACTGTTAACTAGTAAAGACACATACATTCAAAATTACTTCAAAAACTTAGATCCACAGGGAACAGTTTGTGCAGAAGTGGCATGGATGCTAGGGACGGCAGAGCGCGTGGTGGGTGGGCGCAGTATTAACTTGCAGTTTACCTGGCTAGACCATATGTGCTTATATTTGTAATAAAATGAAGAGAACCCATATCATTCAAACTTTTGCTTAAAGAAACCTGAGTGTGAACTTCAAAATGTTAGTCATGATCATGGTAAGTGATTTTCAACCAGCTGTTTATTAATACTTTACTTCTGACCCCCAGTATAATAGCTAATGACCCTGTAGCACATAAGATCACAATGTCCACATAACTATTCTAGAGTAATGTTCTCAGCCTTGCCTAGACATGAGAAATCCTTGGAGCTTTCTAAAACACCCAGGATGCCCAAGCCACACCAAGGCCTAACTAAACAAAAATCTCTGGGAGAGGACCTAGACATCTGTATTTTGTAAAGATTCTGAGGTATAAGAGATGCAGCCAAAGTTGAGAACCACGGTACTGATAAGGGGAATCGTGCTTCTTCATCTGTGATCTGCATAGCAACTATAAAAGTCAATAGTATATTTCCACTTCAGTCATAACTTTCCACTGGTTTATGGGGTATGCAAAACGTTGTCTTTCTAATGACCAAGTTTCCTTGTATGATTTAACTGCCTTCTTATTATGAGTGTTATTTGAAAAGAAGAAGAGTAATACCTCTGGGGAAATCTTAGAAATTCCAGATCTCCTTAATGTTTCAAGGGCTGGATTAGCGTTTTCCCAGGTTTTGATCCATTAATTTACTTCCTCAGGCCTTAGCCAGACAAAGAAAGTGCCACGTAGGAGCTGACATTCGGGTAAAATCACTACATGTGTTTGTTTGAAGGTAATTATTGAAGTAAACACAGTTGACATTATTTCAGTGTGCCAGGTGCAGGATATATATATGTACAAATACATGTGTCTTGGGAACAGTACATCCTTGGGGTATTAAAGAGTTGATAAAGAAAATACTTGATATTTACACACTGGCAGAAAATTTTTTTGAAGCTTTTGCATCTTTATGAAGTCCTTGCAAAGCCTGAATTTGTGGGTATGAGTGAATTCCATCTGTTTCTTTTAAAGAAAAACGGACTCTTTATATTTGGAAAGACGTGGGTGAAATAAATTCATGTATAGGTATTTACATACATATGTATTTATATCTGTGTATGTAGCACTATTTGTACTAGCAAATAGTACGCTTGTACTAGCAACTAGTACACATGCTAATAAACTTTCTCAAGTAATTAGCTTCGTGAACTACTGATGGTAAATATTTTATTTCTAACATCCTTAAACAGGGCATCATAGCCTTGGTGATTAAAGCCCGGACTTTGCAGCCAGTGTGGTGAGTTTGGATCCCAGCACCTCACTAGCTGTGTGACTGTGGGGAACTTACTCAGCACCCCTGGATCTCAATTTCTTCATCCTCAAAGTGGGGGTTATAGTGATGGCATTTTCCTTCCTAGGATGGGGTGAGGCATACATGAGGTAATATGTTTAAAGTGGTTAGAACAGGGCTTGGCACATAGAAAATGCTAAAAAATATTTTCTGTTATTCTGAAATAACTTAAAATATGGGATAAGAGATTATGTCCCTCATGTATATAAAGAACTTTCAATAAAAACTATTATATAGATCACATATAGACAGGAATTTCTGGGTTCCCTCCATCCTCAAAATGCATTTGTTTTATGCACTCATTGATCCTGACGCTTCATGCAGCTTTATGATTTTTGCCTCATGGCTTTCATGCTGTTGGAAACCCACAGAATATTCTCATCGGGTGTGCTTTATGAAACTGCTTCTCTGGCTGCTTAGTTTCCTGGTTGTTTTAGTTGTGAAGCTTTGGTGATTTCCAGCTGAGAATTTATGTTATAACCTGTTGACTCTGGTTGTGTTATCCAATTTTCCTTTACTGTGGTTATATGTCTGTTCACCCCTGCTGATTCTATGGAGAGAGTAAAGGGATGTTCATTTCAATAGAGGACCTCGTTTGGTATGTTCTCCGATTACTGAAATCTCAGTCAGGTATTCCTGAAGATTTATCTACATGGATAGTTGATGGCTAAGAAAGAAAAAGGCATCCACAATATATCTGCTTTCTCCTGCTTTTCACTCAAAATTTACCACTTCTAAAAATTTACTTGCCTTGTTCTTTTACAATCTGGTGACTGACTATCCTGATGAGAAGTTGCCTCTAAATGAGACTTTTAGATATCAAATATCATAATTCAATGAAATGAACATCCAGTGAAATTCCGGGCATCACGGCCCAGGAAGGAAGAGACCTGAGGCTAAAAAGTACCAGGCACCACCGTCCAGCTGTGCTGGTCGTCTCTGCTAAAAATCTGCCACTTTAGGTAAGAAGACTGTTTTGCTACAGGGTTTTAACCACATTTTAGAACATGTAAACTAATGAGTGGAACTTTAAAATTGTGTTTTCTAGAATTATTTGAAAAATATATTTATAAGGGTTTGGACTAACAATAGAAGAGCCACAGTGTGCCAGTGGGTGCAGTTTCTGTAAAACAGTCAAACTAAGAGACTAGTGTTTTTG
Organism: Cheirogaleus medius; assembly: GCA_008086735.1. Classification (NCBI taxonomy): domain Eukaryota; kingdom Metazoa; phylum Chordata; class Mammalia; order Primates; family Cheirogaleidae; genus Cheirogaleus; species Cheirogaleus medius. Next base: position 29,129,818 of record VBSM01002937.1, read on the forward strand.
TTGTTGTTGTTATATATATATATATATTTATATTTAATCATAGCCATTTAATGTGCCATCAGCTGAAAGGACTCATCCACTAATCTTGTCATTTAACACTAAGAATTAGGGTAATTCTGGAAGCTTTAACAGGATTATAAATAGACCACCTATCTGCTAATGGATATTTTATATCAGCATCACATTTAGGATTTTAATTAGAGCTTCTTTTGTTACTTGCTCATAGAAAGTAAAAGGAACATATCAAATATAGGGATTAATTATGGTGAACCCAAGGTTGTTTCATTTAAGCTCGACGAGAATTTCCTCTGACAGGAACTAATACAGCAAGTTACGGCAGTCTCTCTATGTGAGAGATGCTTTAGAAACAGTCAACCTAGTAAAGAAAAATCACACTTGTTTTTAGCTGGAAAATTCTATTCTTTAAAACTTTTGTTTAGGTATTTGGTTTTTAAAAAAGTGTGAAATAGGGTACATGAGTAAAATGCTATTGTTATGGCATCTAAAAGCTGACATTTTAATTTAGCTTGTATTGTCTGTGTCTTCCAATCAATTTCCATGAACATTCTCAATACAGTCCTCAGATTACTCATCCTATCAGAAAATTATTAATCACATTTTAAACACTTCCTGAATTCAGTGCAGAAAAGGGTTGTCTGTTTGTCAGTTACAGATAGAGGCCTAAAAAGCTACAGAATGGTTCAAGGTCCATGCCATGTTTTGCCACCACTGTTGTTTGCTTATAATTGCGCTTAAATTACTGTCAGCAAATTTAAGGGTACTGTGACAACTCCCAGGAGTCCCTGCATTTCTACACGTCCTGAGAGTTAAGTACGGACTGCCTGGGGAACCCGTGCAAGTGCTGACACTGCGGCTCCTGCTCTTGCTAAAATGAACTTTCCTTTGTCCTTGACCCGGGAGTCTCATATTATACCAGTATCCCCGGAACTGTGGCAGGCTAACCTGCTAGCTTGTGCGTAGGGCACAACCTCAGCCCTTTCATAGTCCTTGACCATTCAAATACTCTCTGCCTGGCTCTTCTAATAATAGTATTTAGTTAATATGATTATTTTGCTCTTCTTCCCCACATTCCTTAGTTTGAAATATGGGACTAACCAGTTATCCTCACTGAGTCTCAGTTTACTTATTTGCAAACTGAAGATATTTATATTTACCTTATGGCCTATTTGGAGAATTAAGTAATATATGTAATAAAACTTTGCATAAAGCAGTGTACTGCTTTTAGTAACTGCAATGATTCATTTGGTAGCTTACACTAGATTTTCTTTTTTAATGTGCTAGTGCTCATTGACATGTTAAAAACAATTATTATGATCTGTCATCAGGACCCTCTAAAGCAACCTTAGAAGTTAGAAAATAGGGGCAGAATTTTTTGTGTTCTTTCAGTTGGAAAATGAAGACAAAGAAATGTTAAAATAATTTTCTCTAGTTTCACAAGTTTTAGGACTCAGGTATCTTAGGAAGCAGTCAAAATTCATGCATGGAAATCCATAAATGTTTCTATCCATGAAACATTATTTGCAAAATCTCCTTTGCATAAATTAGAACATTGAGCTGTAACTGTGGAAAATTTTCTAAAAAAATGAAAAATTGACATTACTGGACACTCTTATATAGGAATATTTTCTTTCTGAAAAATAATAAGTTAAAAAATACCTAAATATTAAAAATAGAAAACTGGACTGGATGGACACATATCATAGTTAATAATCTAGTGTCAAAAGTAGACTGAAAGTAACGGACATCACTGTGGGTTTCTGTCTCACTTTTCCTCAGCCCTGCCATGGTGCATTGCATAATTCCAAAGGTTCATTTCAGGGATGGGAGTAGAAAGTTGAATAGTGGGTCCTGACAGAAAGAAAAGGTCTAGGACCCCAGTGTATGTGACTTATTCCAGGGAGTCATTTCTCATGGATCCATTAATGCTAGGTTTATTTTCTATAAGCAATTCCTGACCATGGACATCCTGTTAAGAACCTTCAATAGATAAGATTCTCCTTGTAGCAAATCATCATTCCTGTGTTTGCTTCTAGGTCCATTTATCTTCTTGACAAAGAGATTAGATCAGTCATCTGCCTTCTTTCCCCCAGGGACTTCCTGTGGTTAACCAGGTGTGTTAACTGTTTTCTTTCTAAGTACAAAAGGAGAAAAATAAGAAAGTCATTTTTTTTTAACAACTTAAACATTCTATTTAGAACTGATCTTGTTGTCTTTGTTAAGACTTTACTGAACATTTTATATGTATTCTCTTATTTCATCATAGAAATAACCCAGCAATATTGGGGGCACTATTCAATGTTTACAAATGAGGAACTTGAACTTCAGAGGAGGTAAATATTTTTTCCCAGGTATATTGGCGTGTTACAGTGAAGCAGTAAATCCAGATCTCGCTTAGCACACAATCCGTGCCAGTAACGTGAATCACACTGGTTCTCCTCAACCCCCACATGCTTTGACCCACATGTGTCTTGTGCACGTGTTGGAAAGTGGGTCTTCTTTAACCTGTGGATGGGGCGGTTCGGCTTCCCAGGCAGTTTAGTGACTGCCCTGACGGAAACCTTCCACTAACTTGGGGGAGTGGATGCTGAACCTCTAAAAGTTTTCTCAGATACCCTTCTTTAGTGGGCACTTGAATATACAGAAAGTGAGTCTGGCATTATAGAAGAACTTTAAATTCTGTCTACACACTTTATTTCACGTACCCTTTGACTCGCTTGAACTAACTAAATGGCAGTTATAAGAATATGAAACTTTAAAGCCCTATGATAGAGAAGATGGCACAAAAAGGGACACTAGAACTCCACTAGTGTATTCCAACCAAAGTCTAAATTCAGGTGCAGACAGAGGCTGAACAAGATTCTCTCAGGGCCAAGCGCCCTCCGTGGGTGGCTGTTAAGGGCCTCTTCATCCCCAAGAAGGCCTGTCTGCTGCTTTCCCTCTTCTTTCTCCCAAGCACAAAAACTCCCAAATCTTTGTCACTTTTGTATTATGTGTTGAGCAATTTAGCTGTTACATTTTCTATAGCTCTCATCTTTCCAACAACAGAGAAGTCGTAGGCCACTCTATCCTCTTTTTTCTCTTCCTTTTCTTGGTGGTAGCAAAATGGTTCAGGCTGTGAGGAGGAAGGTGGCAGGTGTGTTTCTTTGTGTATGTCTGTGTGTGGAGTGGGGGTAGAGGATAAATAGCGGTTCAGGAATTTTGGAAATCTGTACTCTGGTTGTTAAAGTACTGGAAGATTTGAGGGTTCTCAAAAACAAGTGCTTATTTTACCAGTGGGTTGGAGGTGGTCCTACCTAGTATACCAGAAATTAGTTACCTTGGCTTTCTTTTCATAACTCACATAAACTGAGCTATTTATGAAAGAGAAATAATATGTTTATAAACATTTATACAGTTAAGTAGTTACTTTATAGTGTATCCCCCCACATTATAAATGAGGGACGACAACAATTGCATTTATTAAATATTTAACATGTGTGCTATTTCTTGTACTTAATAGTAATTAATAAAAAGGAAATAGAGTTAATAAGATCACAGAAATATAACATCCTAAAACCAAGAATTATAAGTTTTATTATACTAGTTGTTTATATCTTGGTTGTTTAAAGTTAAGTCCCCACACTTCATTTATGTGATACTTTAACTTTTGGATATAGTTACCCAAGGGATGAGGTAAACAATTTTTGAATCATTCAATTTTTTTTCTTAATAGTGTAGAAAACTAGACATGGAAAAGTACCATGAATTTCATGTTAGGCAGATGTGTCTATAATTGAGAACTGGTAAGAGAAAGGACAGTGGCCTCGCCCATGAGTTGTGGCTCCATCTTTGACAGGTACGCTGGTGGGTGCCTTTGGGTAGATCATTTGATTTCTAGGAGGCTCAGTGTTCTTAACTGTGCAATGTGCCCCTTCTCTAAAATGTCCATTTCATTGGGTCACATGGAGGAATAAATAAAGTGCTGCGTGGAATGCTGTTCCCCAGCCCTTCACTGGCCGGCTCCTTTTCATCCTTCAGATCTCAACTCAAGGCAACTCCTGGGTAAGACCTGTTCCTTCTGTTCCCCACCAGCCGATGCGGTGGGCCCCAGTCACTGCCGTTACTCTCTGTCACATCACACTGTTTGTTTCCTTTACAGCACTTGTCACTTTCTGAAATTATCTTACATATTTTTTACTTGTTTATTTTTTCCCTGTTCCTATAAAATGTAAGTTTCATGAAGTTAAGAAATTTTATCTTTCCTCTTCCTCCTGTATACCTTAGGACAGCACTTAAAACAATGTCTGGCACAAAGCAGGCATTCAACACAAATATAGAGGCAAAAAATGTATAAAGTGTAAAGCACAATGCAAATTGGCTACTTTGATTTCATATTCAGAACCATGTCTTCTGTTTTATCTAGATGCATGTATTGTTTTTCCTAGTAAGAAAAATTTTCCCCGTAAGCTTTGGTGGTGTCATAGTTGTTTTTTTCTTCTCTCTTTTTAAAAAAAGACATATAGAAAGTACTGGCTGGATGAACTGCGGTGAAGACACAGTAAGCGTGGCAGTTAAAACAGAAGCCAGATTTGCAATCTGTGAAAGGAAATAACACAGGCGTGATCCTGTTCTGCCCTGGCTCTGGGATTGATATGGAAATCTTCTAACTACGAATGTGGCTGAATAAGAGCAGATGAAGACCCAAAACTCTGGTCAAACAGAAGATTTCATCTCTCAGGTTGTAATAAGACATCTTGAATATCCAGTTGTATGTATCTGCCATGACTTAAACCAATTAAAGGTGATCTTTCATGAATACCAGCTATTTTTGTGAAAGCTCATGTTTACCTGCGGAAAATTCAGTGTTAGTAAGTTTATTCAATACGAGCCACATGGGGGCTGTTATTTTGGCTGGAGAGATCATCCTCAGCCACTTAACCATCTATAGATAGAAATGCCTCAATTCTGGATCAAAATGTACGTACATTAAAGAAGGCTGGAGGAACATGATCTGTGTGCTTGTCTTGCAGGGCAGGTTGGCCCGGCCTGCGCGGGCGGGCGGCAGAGCCCGCGTTGACCCAGTCAGCTCTGGCGTCACAGTAGCGGGTGCCAGTCACCGCCGGTGCTCAACTCTGCGATCTCAACTCCACGCGCTCCAATTTCCTCGTGCATGAGGTGACGTTGGGGATGGTAATAGTCTATGGGGTTGTTTTGAGGATGAAGAGGACGGCGGGAACACACACACGCACACGCACACGCACACGGTTTGACGCACGGTCAGCACTTTAGAACGGTTGCTGTAATGCTGCTCTCTAATCAGTCACCCAGAAAAGGAAATAAAGAAAGATCTGATTGTTTGCTTCTGTGGTGGCCCTATGCTTTTCAGCAGTGGCTCTTTGAAGTAAAATGTTTGTACTGTTTTTTCAGAGCTCTAGAGGAGTAAGAATTACCATAGGCCTTTGATATGGTAGCGAGTAATTAAGTGACAGGAGACGCGATTCTGGAATCACAGAGAAAGGGGTCAGGTCTGCTAAAGTCACACTGTGAGGTGATAGTTTTCAGTGATGATTATTAGTTATTTTCTGTGCTCCTGCTTCAGAAGAAAGCTAGTGATTTTCAAATGTATTCTCTTCACTAAAGGCCTATATTAAAAAATCTTATCTTTGGGGTACATTAATGTGAACAGAATATGAGAAAACCAATTTATATCTCTTGGTTGTTAAAAACTTCTATTTTTATTGAAGAGAGAGCTTATTTTCTTTCCCTTCAAAATAGTAAATTAGCAGGGTTGGCCAGGCACTGATGGCTCATGCCTATAATCCCAGCACTTTGGGAGGCCAAGGCAGGAGGACCTCTTGAGGCCAGGAGTTCAACACCAGCCTGGGCAACATAGCAAGAGACTCCATCTCTACAAAATAAATAATTACTATTAGCTGTGTGTGGGGGCATGCACCTGTAGTCCCAGCTACTTGGGAGGCTGAGGCAGGAGGATCACTTGAGCCCAGGAGTTTGAGGTTACTGTGAACTATGACAAAGCCATGGCACTCTAGCCTGGGCAACTAAGTGAGACCCTGTCTCAAAACAAACAGTATCATTTTTATATGAATAATTTGAAATGGTACAAGTTTGGTAACCACTGTGAAACCCAAAGGGGTTAAATGTGTGTGTGTTTGTATGTATGTGTGTGTATTCCCTACCAGTGAAGGGCAAGTTATAACCTTTTAAGTAGTTGTTGAAATGAGAGAGAGAAAACATAGCTTGGTTTTAATATTGTTCTGATTGGTAAAATCCTATAATATTTGCCTAGGTAACCCTGTTGCATAAAGATCTTCGAGGCTTTCTTTCAGGGTTTTGCTTATTGGCTTGAATCACAACACATGGTGGTTTCTCTGCAGCAATCGATTCTGTAAATCATCATCAGTGTATTCTATGGAAAGTGTGAAGCTGAAAAGAAAGTTTTTAACTAAAAAGATAAGTATCAAAGTGATTAAGATTGTAGGGAAAATATGCAAGAACATAGATATGGGGTCTTATACAGTTTCAAGTTTAATTCAAACTCAAGTGTGTTAAATATTTATTGTGTCCAACCACGCATCAGGTTTTCTCGTAGGGAATGGAGATCCAAAGTTAAGTAAACAAAGTCCCTGCCCCTAAGGGAACTTGAAGGAGAAGGAAAAACCAGGATATATAGAAGTACCATAGAATATTCTTAAGTAATTTCCATTATCATAGTCCCTGTGAGTAGCCAGTAGCCAGGGTAACTTGGGTGGTAAGGTTTATCTGAGCATTGGCAATATTATCCCCAGATAGATAAATGCTGTTGGGATCTTGTCTGCCAAAGCTATCTTCAGCAATATCTACAGCTCTGAATTTTGCTTTAAAATTATATGTATAATTATATATGTATTTAAAAATATGTGCCTATACTTTTTCATCTATGCCTTTTTATTTGGGGCTTTGTTCTCTGGCATGTTGAGTTATTACTGGGCTTATGCTTGCAAAATACATGCTCATATTCTGGGCCAAGAAGTTCCAGGCTGTCTGGTGGTGACATGTGCTCATAAAGCTGATTAGTAAGTTTTCCTGCTCACCCGCCAGAGATTGGTTCTTTCAGTTAAGCCCTTAATAGATTTTGCTTTAGATCAGTTGCAAACCACAAATGTCTGTTCTGAAGTTGATACATCTGGTAGGAACTCTAGTGATGTAACAAAATTTACTGATAGAGACATCTTCCTTCCCAAATTATTTGAATAGATAGATTTATCAAATGTGGATTACTTAATTCTATGTTTGTCTGTTTCTGTTCTTTCTATTCTCTTCAATAGAATTTCCTTTGTTATTCTTGACCAGCCTTATAAGGTTAACTATTATGGACTTATGTTTTAATATATGAGGCAGCCATTCTCCCTTACTGATATTTTTTCCCAAAATTTTAAAAGAAATCCTTGTCCTTTTATATTTTCAGATTAATTTTTGAATGATTCTTGTCAATTTCTAAAAATTATGGGAATTTCATTAAATTTATAAATTAATTTGAAGATACTACATATTAGTATTTATTTCTCAAGTTCCTAGAAGTCATTTTCATCTCTCAATAAAGTTTTATAGTTTTCCTCAAATTGGTCTTTACCCAAACAAAGTTTTGAAGGGTAATTTTCTCTAATTGGTATTGGGAACAAACTGTAAAATGACCGGAGTTATCAAGTCTGTGAACTAAGACCACCCACCCTGCCATTTCAGCTGAATTCTAATCATCATATTAAAATTTGATTTTAGAAAGTAGTTTCATACAACACATCTTATTTGATCCTCTCAATCACTGTGAAGTGGATACTCTCATCATCCCCATTTTCAGAGATTCCCTCTTTCCAAGATGCTCTTTTATCTCCATTGATGTGTCTTTAAATCCTGTATATTCTTCAAAGTTAGTTAAAATGTTACCTCTTCCCTGTAGTATTTCTTGGTCTCCCAACTTACTCAAAGTAGTAGTCTTCTCACTTAAATGGCTTTGTCTGTGTCCCTCACAGGGAATGTAGTGTTTGCATGGTATTGTGTCTTCCTAAGTCTCTGGAGCATCGCAGCACCCAGCACAGGGCCTGTTTCACGGAGGCTGCGCCCTGGCCAAGTCGTCAGTGGCTGCCGGGACATCCCGTGAGGCTGCAGACGGAGGGTGGCAGCAGTGCCGGCGCGTTCTGCATGTCTGACGTCCCAGATACACCCCGACCGCCAAGGAGCAGCGTGCACTCAGTAATGAAATCCACAGTTTTGGCTACTTACTGATTTAATTTCATGTTTTGTGTCATGACCTTGCTATGTTTAAAAAAAAATGATAAGAACAAGTCCTGCACTGGAAGAGCAACACTCCTCACTTCAAATCTCCCTCCTTATTCCTTCTCTAGTTTCGGTCTTTCCACAGAGTTGTACACTGTGTGTAGTACTGTGCTAGGCATTTTTTTTTATTTTTGTGGTGGGAGTGCTTTGGGAAATCCAGATGTGTTTATACATATACCTACATTTTAAAAATCACTTTAAGAAGATTAAAAGAAGTCTGGGACTCCACTTTGTTTCTTTAAAAAAGGCAGTAATGTATTATAAAGTTTTGTGTTGTTATGTCCCTGCAACATTATAAACACAACAGAGGATACATATATATCTGCTAGTGTACATAGAATGTAAGTTTATAAGATATGCTTAGATAATATCTTTCAAATGAACCCTCAAGGATTTTGACAGAGTGAACAGACTGGTGCAATATAACCCCATTTGTATGTTACACACAGAAGGGGATGTACCACTTTCTTAGGGTTTTTATTGGTTCAAATAAAAGATTTTTCATTTTGAAGCCAGAACCATAATGAAGCATTAAAACATTTATAGTATTAGTGTTCTCAGCTCCCATGGATCTTGTAAAGAAAGGAACATTCATCTTTTAATTCTTAAGAAAATATAAAGGGAAATTCATTTGCTTTATTAAGCATAATGAAATAAAAATAATAGTGTCCTGATTGGGGGGGATCCATGTTGCTATTTTGTGCCCCAATTTATTTTTTATTCTGTATAACCTATCAACACTAGTTTCTTTCCTCTCTCTACAAACAGAAAGAGGTCAACATAAACCTGCCTGTCAAGGATCTGACAGAACAGATTTATTGTGCAAGTTAGATTTTGTTGGAGTGTTCTCCCTTTACATTTTGCCTCAGGTGTTGGATTTTTTCTCTCTTGAAAGAATGCAAACATAAAACATAGGTCATTCTAAAAACTTTGAGATATGGTATACTGGCTTAAAAAAGAGTGTTCTTCACTGCTAGGAGACCAACAGTGATAATGAAACAAAAATAATATGTGAAAAGTGACACATCTGAGGGTTAATGGATATATTTAAAAGAAAAATAGGACTTTTCCAAGTGCATATTCTTTATAGGGATCTTTCAGTATTATTTTTTAAAATTGAGCTATGTCTGTGCTTCAAAAGTCTTATGAAAATTGAAGCACTTTTATATACAGGTCAAGAGAAAGTACTGTCCTCCCCCTCCCCTTTTTTTTAAAAATTCATCACCTAAATGATTAAGGTTAATTATTTTTCTGACCTAAATCTTCCAGGAAATGACTTTAATTATCCAGTTAACCTTGCATGTATAAAAGTTTAAGCAAAGCACAGGGCTTGAAGAATATATATTTTTAAGGGATAAATGCACTTAACCTGTTTATTGACATCATGTGATTAAAAATACAAAGAAAAGTGATTTCTCAATTTAACTTGAATTAATTCAGGCCCTTGGCTGGAATCAGACCACAGGACCAACAGCATCCAATAACCAGGAGACCATGGGAGAGCAATCAAGGACATTCGGGTTCAGAACTGTCCCTTCCCCTAGGGCTGAGTTTTGAGCACACTTGAGTGCTGTATCGGTTTCCTACGGCTGCTGTAACAAAGTACTGCAAACTAGGTGGCTTCATATTAATACGACAACAGAAATTCATTCTCAAAGTTCTGGAGGTTAGAAGTCAGAAATAGAGTTGTTAGCAGGGTCATGTCCCCTCTGAAACTTTGAGAAGAATTTTTCTTGCTTCTGCTGGTGACCATCAGTCTTTGTCCCTTGTTCCTTTGTCACTCCAGCTGCGTCACTCCAGTCTCCTCGTCTGTTGTCGTACGGTATTCTCCCTGTATGTCTGTCTACACACGGCCACCGTCCTGTGAGGACACCAATCACCTTGTGTTAAGAGCTGATCTATTATGACCTCATTTTCAATAATTACATCTGCAACAACACTGTTTCCAAATAAGGTCAGATTCTGGGGTACTGAGATTAGGAGGTCAACATATCTTTTGGGGGGACCCAATTCAACCCATAACAAATACTCGTCTCAGTTAGCAGGATGCTGGTCTGCCCATCACTGCTAAAGTCGACAAAGACCTCCACGCTGACATAGCTAATGGCCATTTTCCTGTCTCGGTGATGCCCCTCTTCTTGATGGCGTTGCCTCTGCTCGGGATGCCTCCCGACCTGAGATTCTCCCCTCCCTCACTGCCTGGCAATGGTCCGATGATGGAGAACTGATAATTACCTAAATGATCAGACATTTCTGGCTGTCAAATGACTAATTACCTCCTACCACTACAGTTATGGCAAGACTTATCTGATGGGACAAACCCTATTGATCTTTTACTTCCCCATGTTGGTATTTTGTGGTCTTATCTGTGTTTTCCAGAGTTTTCTTTTTTATAGACTTTCCTGAGGTGACATTATCCACCATTATGCTTTCAACTTTCACTTGTGTGCTAGTAATTGCCTTGTTCATATGTCAGTCCAAGTTCATACGTTTTAGCTGCCTGGTAGAAATTTTCATGTACCTCAGGTACTTTATAGTTTTCATGTCTCCATCTGAGCAGGTATTTCCCTCAGAGACAAAAATTTAGATGTCATTTTAGAATCCTATTTATCTTATCCACATTTAATTGATTCTTAATTCTTATCTCTTCAACTTTTTAATTTCTTATCTGAATCCTCCTAACTAGCCCCTGTTACTCCCTTTGTTCAAACCCTTTCCCTCCTGGACGTAGGTCCCTCTGTTTGCAGACACATCCCATGTTAACCGCTCTTCGGCACAATGTGTGGGGTGATATTTTAAAACTGCATTTCTGAACACATCTCTTCCTTGCTTAAAACCCATCACCAGAGCAGTGTCGCGATGCACTCGTAACCTCGCCGTTTACTCGCGAAGCCCTTCCCCCGCCTGGCGAAGTGCCCTGCCCTAGCTGAGCTGCTGCTTCCTGCGGCGCCTGCGCTCCTGAAACTCGCTCTGCTAGGAATAAACTCCACTGTATTTCATCTTCTAATGCAGGAGTCCTTTAAAATTCTTTTTAAGTGGTATCTTCTTAAGGAAATGTTCATAACTGAAAGGTACCCTTAGACTACGTTCCAACTGAAATTGTTTTGAAGCCCTGGATTATTTGAATTCAACTTAATTTTGATTTTTATCATTTAATGTAAAGATTAGAATTCTCCCTCTGACCATTGCACAATTGACTGGAAAACTTAGTTGTGTTAATATAGTTCTTCTGTCCTACTAATGTCACTAAATTATTATGGAACCAATACACATGCAGAGGCGAATTAATATAGTCCTAAATTTAAGCTGGATTGATGACTGTTCAGCCAGCATTCCTGTTGAGTAGCTATTAAAGCTAATTGGCCTCAAAAATTATTACTTAGTGACAGTTTCATTTCAAATGGAAAAGTAATGTACTGAGTGGTAAACAGGGGAGTTGATGGAGGCTGTCTGAGCAATGAACTGAAAATCACCTTATCAATCACAAATTTTTGGCTGTCATAATGACTGAATTACCTAGGTGAACAAGAGCATGGTGAAAAAGAACTTGGTTATACGGGCTGTCTGACCTCTGTGTCATCAATTGTGCAACGATCTGATTGATTACTTTGTGACTGGCCCAAACTATCTGGACAACTATCAATTTTCCGTCATGTCTAATCCTGTTCACATTATGATGCAGGCTATCGCTAAGACGGCATTATATTCATTTCTCCATCTCTGGTGAGCAAGGTCACTGTAACTGGAGATACATGAACCCTTTCTCATCGTGTGAATGGGAGATTCGGATTTAAGCAGCATCCTAGAAAAACGAATCACTTAATTTAATCAGAGTGTCCGCAGTGAAGTGGCGCTGCTTCTCTGAAGCAGTACTTGAAAAACCTGGTCTTACCATTTCAGCATATCCATTGCTTTTTATCATGATTTTGAAAATATCAGATGTTTTTATATTTGCATAAATTTGACTTTTTCTTCTATGTTATATTCTTCTAAATTCTAGAATATAAGTGTTATTTTTAAAAAAATGAATAAAGTTGCTGCAACTACAGTGTGGGTAATAAGAATTGTGTAGTATGTGGCACATTGGCAAGCTATAGAATCTCTAAAAATAGACACTTGTCTACTGATAATGAATAGAGTGACTATAAAATACTTACAATAAAAAAAAGCCTCAGCTGTACATTTGTTTTAACAGCAGAAACCCAAACATTGGACACAGGCTAACAAAAAGGCTAATAATAGTTAAGTGCTTTGGTTGACAGATCATTAAAACTAATTTATTCTCATGGATTGTGAATGAAATGTTGAGATTCAGTGAAATTTAACTGATATAATTCTGAAGTAGGGATTTCTTACAGAATATGTTAATAGTAGCAATTCCTTTCAGAAAATCTTTGTGTTTGGAATTTATAATGATTAAGGCATACAGATATTTTATCTGTCACAATCTTCAATTTGCTATTCCAACCATCCATTGTACTATCAGTATACTGCAAAAGAGATCTTCTAGAGGTACATATAAGAAAGATTCTGATTATTCTAGTCGGAAAAATCCTATAGTTAAAAGCACAATTTTTATTTAAAACTCAGCATTTGTAGAAACCAAAAGTTCAAGAAATTTATACCAAATGATGGATATAACCAAAATAAAGTTTACTTCAATTATAAGAATTTAAGAGGCAGTTCTGAAAAATTGTGAAATAATTTGAAATCACTACTTTAGAATTTAAGAAACTTATAGGTTTATTTTTAATTTTTTGGCTCTTCATGACTATATTTTAAG
>VBSM01002937.1:29143031-29169722 GCA_008086735.1 Cheirogaleus medius
ATACCAATTTGCTGGTGAGTACATGTGGTGCTTGCTTTTCCATTCTTGAGATACCAGGAATCTTTTTAACATATAAATTAACAAAAGGAACAAAAGCCCTTAAATGTAGTAAACTTTCTTACTTTAAATTAACAAACCAGAAATATACTTGTTCCTCATTATAGACATCTAAGAAAAATATATGCACATTTGCATCAAAAATATTTGTGTAAGAATGAACATAACATCATTATTAATGTTAACTCTAAACTAAACATGACCCGAATATCCCTCAAAATGGATCAGTAGTTTGTAGTATGTTCATAGAATACCACACACACAATGAAAACGGACAAGCAACAACATGGATGAATCTTGCATACGCTTTTGAGAAAAGAAGCCCAACCACATAATATATGTTGCATATTTCAATTTATATGAAGTTTCAGCTATACTAAGCATTAGAAGTCATCATAGATCCCTTTAGGGAGGACAAAAGAGATAATAATTGGGAAGGGACACAGATAAGGCTCTTGGGAGGCATTCTTTCTTGATTTGGGTGGTTGTTAAATAGACATTCACTTCATGATAATTCCTGACTTCAATAAAACAGTTTTTAAAATTAGATTATTATTGTTAAAATAGACCCTTGAAAACTGTTACCCTAATCTGAAGAAAAAAAATCAATATATTTTTTAAGAAGCCAGGTAATGTATCAGTTTTTAGTAGGTTCCTATTATTTATGACAATAAAGATTTTGAAAGAAGAACTATAAAGGGCAATGAAACATACAATGCAGAAGGAGTGATGATAACAATTGGTGGTCTTTAGTCAAGTGATGTCATTTCTATTATTTAGTTGCTGAATTGTGAGCTTTAATTTTCATGTTCATAAGTTGGTTTTATATACATACAATTTGATAAGGTATATAAAAGCAGTTTGAAATGCTATACCAAAATTACCACTACTACTGATCAGCACTACTGATATCAGCACTACTGATATTTATTTGACATAAAACTTTTCTTTCTTTCTCTTTCTTTCTTTCTTTCTTTCTTTCTTTCTTTCTTTCTTTCTTCTCTGAGACAAGGTCTTGCTCTGTCACCTGGGCTAGAGTGCAGTGGCGTCATGGTAGCTCACAGCAACCTCAAACTTCTGGGCTACAGCGATCCTCCTGCCTCAGCCTCCAGAGTAGCTGGGACTACAGGCCACCATGCCTGGCTAATTTTTCTATTTTTTGTAGAGATGAGGTCTCACTCTTTCTCAGGCTGGTCTCCAACTTCCAACCTCAAGCAATCTTCTCACATCAGCCTCCCAGAGGGAGATTACTAGTGTGAGCCACTGTGCCTGGCCAGAACTTTTCACATATGTCTTCATTAAGATTAGACAATTTACTAAAAGGGTAATTCAGTCAAGTCCTGGAAGATACCATAGTAAGTGAATTATTAAAATTTAAATAACAATGCTATTTTTTATTTTTTAATGTGTCAGACCTGTGATTTTTAGTAGAAGGAATGAGTCTACCTGATGTGTTTCTAGCTCATAGACCATAATATTTTGAAAATGAAAGCAGTCTTAGATATTATCTTGAGCTCCATATTTCACCACAAAATCAACCCTCAATTAGTATTTGGGTGAATTACTGTAAGTAAACTTTTTGTAGACAACAGTACAGTAGTATAAGATATGATTCTACTTCCTAAGTTTCTCACACTCATGCAGTTCTTTGCTTAATTATCAATCGCAAATTTTTTTGTTAATAGCTTTGTGAATTGAGTAATAAAAAATGTTATTGTATCATAGAAAGGTAAAAAAGCATCTTCTTAAATTACTATAGCCAAATATCATTGATTATTAGACTTCACATTTATGAAATCATATTCTTATTTTAAATTCTTCTCAATACGATAAATTTTACTTCTATTCTTAAGGGAATCTTAATGGAATAACATTGTGAAATGCTTTCAACAGGCTTAGATTTGGGTTATAAAAAACTTCCTTTATTTCAATTGGAATTGCAGTTATTTTGACAACAGATGGTCCTTCTCTTTGAATGTTGGAATACTTTCCCATTCTACCAGTTCAATTAATTTTAATGGTACCATTAAGGGCTTATGTTACAGTACCAGTGGTAAGGCACTGTAGACTTGTAAATAATGCAGGCACTCTTCCCTTAAGCATTTACAGCTTTAAGCAGTTCATCAAACTTTTTAGAACTTATTTGGGGAACTGGCCTGAGACTATGGTCTGTCAGAGATGGAAGCAGATACTTGTAAGGAAAACAATTATTACCAGCTAATATTGTGGGTAGATGAAATCAAGGGCAAAGCTCAGGGCAGGCAGAGAAGCACAAATCAGAAGAGAAAATCTGGTTTCCAAGAGATGTTCTTGGGGAGGGAGAGGCGAAATCTGCCTTCCCCAAACAAGCGTGAACGAGCATCGCTTTGATGCTGCGATTGCTACGATGTTGGGAAGGCCTACGGTGGACCTGTAACCAGAGTCCAAGTTTCTCTCCGCCAACAGTGCTGTGGGGACTGTCTTTGTGTGTCTCACTGAATGACTCTGTTTTTGCTTTTCCTTTGAGAAACCCATCCCTGGTTGACAGTCTCTCATATTCAATATTTACTGAAGAACAAAAATATCATTGCCTGACTCCTCATTTCTGTCCTGCAGAAAAGGACTGATGAGTTGTGCTTCATAAGAATTCAAAAACATTTTGAAAGCCAATCTCCTTCAAAAGGGAAAAATTATTTAGATTCTAAAACTTTTGATTATAACCTGATCAAATCCATTGAACATTATTTTTAGACAAAAGAACTTGGTCACGTTACATTTTTATTTTTTTCTTCTGTGACAAATATTTTGAAACTTTAAAGCTCCTATTATTACTAAATAATACTAAATAATAAATTACTAAATAATATTACTAATGTGATGACACAATAATAGTGCTTTGTTAACTAAATTAAAGGTTTTTCTTTCAAAAGTTTATTGAAGTTACTATATACGAGGTATTTTTCTAAGCGCTATGTGACTGTAAAATATTCAGTGTGTTGGACAATGGTGGGTTTTGTTGATTTACCTAGGAAATTCAATGTTTAAATTGAACATTTGAAGTATATAGAATCCTAAAAAATCCTTAAAAATTTATTTGTATCTGAAGTTTTTTGAAATCTATACTGGTGCAGCAAAATATTTCCATTGACAATTTCCAAAAGAACTAGCTATGTTCTGTTTTGAATATTTTGTTTGTACAAATTTGGGTGGGAATAATTTGGAAACCTTTTTCAGAGCAATAGTCATTCATCGATTCATTTAATTTTTCATTTAACAAGTATTTATTTAGTACTTACGATGTCTGGGGCATTATGTTATGTGCTCAGTATGCAAAGGTTGCTAATACATTCTTCTCTTGACTCATGAGAAGTTTGCATGGCAATTTGCAGTTTGATATATAACACTTCTCAATCAAAACTAGAAAGTAATGATGCCTTATAGTCAGCCCATAAAAACATTGCAAATTACCCATTGAGTCTCAGTTTCATAGTGACAACCACTGGGTGTATACTCTTTATTCCAGAGATGTTAAATTCAATGAGACTGTGTGTATGCATGTATTTGTGTTTCTGTGTGACACAGTGAGAGGTGAAGGAGTTGTTTTAAACTTTATTAATATAAAGTTTGCCTTTCATAAAAAATAAAATCAACATAGTTATAGTTTTTGCAAAATACAGACTCATAGCAGTGGTATGCTGGATAAGGCTTATACTAGCTCATGAAAGTTGGCTTGTATCTGCTGGTAGGAGATAATTATTAAATTTTCAGGAATTTTGTAAGCTGATTGTTAAATATAGCCATTATTAAAAATTAACAAACTTATAATTAAGTTATATTTAATAAAGGTAATAGATTCAAAACATATCACATCCTAATTATTTTACTATGTTTTACTGTTCTCTATGATCTTAGGTTTATTTACACGTGTTTGTATATAGGAGAAAGTATATAATAGTGTTCTGCTATTTATCTCTTTCTAACTTTCATTTAAAGACATCAGGTTGATAGCTTGAAATCTGCCTTGGGAATTTACAATTCAAAAATAGGCAAACACTACAAATCATGTCCCCCCTTCCAAATTTCAAAAGGCCATTGTCAGAATGACTATTATCAAAAAGTATAAAAGATAACAAGTGTTGGAGAGGGTGTGCAGAAAAGGGAGCCTTTGTACACTGTTGGCGGGAATGTAATTTGGCACAACAATTACGGAAAACAGTATGGAGGTTCCTCAAAAAATTAAAGGTAGAACCACCGTATGATTCAGTGATCCCACTTTTGTGTATATAACTAAAGGAAATAAGATGAGTATCACAAAGAGATGCCTGCATTCCCTTGTTTCTTGTAGCATTATTCACAATAGCAAGATGTGGAGACAACCTAAGGGGCTGTCAATGGATGAACGAATAAAGAAAATGTATACATACACAATGGAATATTATTCAGCCTTAAAAAATAAGGAAATCCTGTCATTTACAACATGGGTGAACCTGGAGGACATTATGTTAAATGAAATAAGCCAGGCACAAAAAGGCAAATGTTGTATGATCTCACTTATAAGCAGGATATGAAAAAGTCAAACTCATAGCAGCAGAGAGTAGAATGGTGGTTGTCAGCAGGTGGGAGTTGGAAGGATTGGGGAGATGTTGCTCAAAGGATTCAAGGTTTCAGTTATGCAGGATGAATAAGTTCTGGGAGTCTTATGTACAGTTTGGTGACTATGGTTAATAATACTGAATTATATACTTGCAATTTGCTAAGAGTAGGTCTTAAATACACACAGAAAATAGTAATTAATGGATATGTTAATTTGCTTAATTATGATCATTTTACAATATATATTATACATATATTAAAACATCAAGTTATATACCTTAGATCTATAGAATTTTACATTTTCAATTATTCCTCAATAAAGCTGGAAAAAGGCAGTTGTTAAACATTTATCAGTGTACCACTGACTCACACAGAAGGCTCACCCCTCTTTTTTTGTTTCAAAGGGTAGAATCACAACCTCATTAACATTCATTTTCTTTAGTCCAAATTTGTCACTTCTCACCTTGTCAGACTTGAATGAAGCAGATGGCAAATCTGTGAACTAATTAATCACTGTTCTTGGAGTTATATTTTGCGTTTAAGAGAGCTAATGTAGGACACAGATTAGACTAACACTTCCCAAATCAAGCCACAAATGTACAGAATTCGCCCTGCTTAAGCCATGGCGTGGAGAAAGCAAGTGAACCCAGATTAAAATGGGCATGAAATAGCTTGTTGATTGCCTCGTCAGTTGTGAAGTTCCTTGTAAAGATATGGATTAAATGAATATTCATCATAGATAAATATTCATTCAATGATTGTGCTGGTGCTTTGTCACTATGAGAGCAAGTTAGGAGTAGTCATCAATAAATTAGCATTTGAGGGACAAATATTTATCTCTAACAATTCATTTAATATACATTATAATGGGTCAAAAGTACAGTACATGAAAGCATACCTATGGGTAAAGTAAGATGCTTTTAGATATATTACAGCTAAGTGTTATATTTTTTATTTTATATACATTAAACTCTTTGTCATTGTTACTTCAAATTTATTGGGCCTTAATGATTTTTTCATTGAGGAAACCGAGAGAAAGGTGGCTAAGGGAGCTTAGAATCTTGATGGCAGATCACATTTGAAATAAACATGAAAAATGAATAAAATAATACTTAAAAAGGAAAAGCTTTGTGACAGTATATAATGAGCTGAGAAAAATTGTTACAGAAGGAATATTTAGATTTGTTCTTCATGGAAGAGCAGTTTGTAAAACTTCTGCTTGTTTATGTATCTAACTAGATCAGAGGTGGCAATCTCTTTCCGTGAAGAGCCAGACCGCGCACGCGTCGTGGCTTTGCAGGCCCGTCTCTGTTGACCGCTGGACTGTGGCGCGTCGCGGAGCAACCGGAGACGCCGGGAAAGTTGATGGGCATGGCCTTGTCCCGTGAACCCGCAGGGCTGCAGAGCGCCAAGCCCATCTGCAGCAATAGGGACGTGGTGGTCCCCTCAGCTAAGTCACCTCCCCTCAGAACAAAAGTTCTTCTTTAGGACCTGAATTGCTCCATTAGGAGTTCCATTTTGATCACCTTACCTGGGAATTCGACTTCACTTTATTTGCTCTACAGAGACTGACTGTAGCAAGGAAATGAGGGTGCACTTCATTGTCAGGTGTGGACTGAGATAATTGTCTAGTTTGTTTTAAACTCTAAAATATTTTCTCAATTACCTGCATATATTATGTGAAGATATTCCATATCTGGCTAACCCCAAACTATTAACAGTTTTCACATTTAAAGGTGTGATGTCAAATTTGTTAGTCATACGATAACAATAAGATCTCATGGATAGGAAATCTGACTGCATTGGTTTAAGGACTTTCTTTTTAAACATGAAATTCTAACAGTAAGATAAACATTTAGGAACTGGAACCAACATCATTAAACTCTACTGGGATAGGGCATATTTTCAGTTCCCATGTGTAACTGTGCTGAGAACAAGCAAACACAGCTACTGACTCCTGGAAGATAACAATTTGATTCCACTAAAGTAGCTTGCTTACCAAGTGTGTTGGTTAATTTTATGGGGCAACTTGCTTGGCCCCCAGGGTGCCCAGATGTTTTGTCATACATTATTCTGGGTGCTTCTGTGAGGATGTCTTTGGATGAGGTTAACATTTAAATCAGTAGACTGACTAAATTAGATTGCCCTCCAAAATATAGGTGAGCCTCGCCCAATAAGTTGAAGGCATGGATAGAACAAAAAGGCTGACCCTCCTGAGAGTAACAAAGAATTCTTCCAGCCTGGTAGCCTTGTAGTCAGGGCGTCCGCGCTTTCCTGCCTCTAACTCAGTAGACATGTCAGCTCTTCCTTGGTGTCCAGCCTGCCGGCCTCTGACCTGGAACTGTGCCACCACTGCACCCCGGTTCTCGGCCTTCACACTCAGACTGGAGCTAAACTCTCAGCTCTTCCGGGCTTCCGTCATGCTACCCCGCCCTGTAGATATCGGACTTGTTAACCTCTGTAGTTTCATGATCCAATGCCTTATTTGAATAGTAAGTCTGTGTGTGTGTGTGTGTGTGTGTGTGCGCGCGTACACACATCCTGTTGGTTCTGTTTCTCTGGAGAACCCTGGCTAATACATTGATATTAGCAGTTTGCTCATAAAGACATGTTTCAAGACTGTTGCCACACTGCACCCGTTAATTCAAAGATGCTATGTCTGACTCTGCCCAATTCTAGCCAGTTCTCTGCTTAGTAAGGCTCACCTTAAAATTACCCAGGTAAGGCCATAAACTCTAGACATATGCTTCTCTATAGAATCCTTCCTCTTCTGGACAACACACAAATCTACTAAGGTGGTACTCTCCCTTAATGCCGTAGGTCTAATAATAATTATAGCTTTGTTCAAAGCTGGTTTTTCTGGTGGTCTTGAAGAGCTGATGATTGCAATTTACTGTACATTCATTAGTCTGAATTAGTGACACATTCATCATCATTCAACAAATATTTGCCATGTGCCAGGCATTGTGCTTGGTGTGTGGGGCAGGCTTGTCCACAAGAGACACAGGCTTGTGTCCTGACAGAACTCAGATTCCATGCTCTGGAGACTCAGCTGCACACACACAAGATTTGTATTCCAACCAGGCCCAACTGCTTTCTGCAGGGAGTCGACAGTTGCTCTTGAACCTTTTTCTATAGGAACTTGTAAGTGAACTGTGCTGTACTCACACATAATAGCACCTGCTTTTGTTGGTCAAGAATGTGTCAAAACTATATCGGCATTCAATACTGTTAGGCCGTTTTCCTAATCCCTCCAGCTTTCTCCCCCCCACCCCCTTTGATCTATACTTCTGAAACGGCAACTAGGATGTCACTTTACTCATACGTGGACCTATTGACTTGTGATTCGTTCGAGAGCCACTGGCCCCTACTTGGTCACAATTAAGATATAATCTACAACCCTTAGATTTATCCAGATGCTGAGACGAATTCCACTTTGGCTCCAGTATATCATGGTTCATTGGAACTTAATGTCTGTGAAAGCCATCAAGATGATACAAATCTCACATTAAATCAATGGCATGTTGCTGTTGAGGTAAAAAAAAAAAAAAAGGAATCAACCCTTCACTTTATTAAAAATAAGAATCCAATTTCATAGTTGTAGCTTACAGAAAAGAAAGCTGACATTTATAATGATCAGAGTAACTGTTTCCATGCAAATGTCTTTCCCATATTTTTGTTCACAAAATGATTCTCAGCAAACAGGGTTGATGTCATCATTCATTCATAGAGAATGGTGAAGATTATGAAAAGTAGCAGGTGTGGGGAGGGAAAGCAACTCATCAACACACCCGATATATTTATTAAAGAAGGTAAGTTAAAAATACATACATAGCTATGTTTGAAGTGAGTTGCAAATTGCTGAGAGCAAATTTTTGAAAGCACCTACTGTTTTTACACATGTGAATCTAAATCCACAGGTTCATAACTGCTCAAATGCAACTAATTATGCCTGTATTTGGTCCTATAACAAAGCAAATAGGCAACTACATTGCTAATTAATTACACAAGGGGGCAATTAGTTCAATATACAATTTTTGGTGGGAGGCTTTTTTTTTGGCATATTGTTTTTGGGAAACCTCTTGAGATGTGACCATCTCTTTTCATCTAATATTTGGCCTTGCTTTTAACAGTAGTGCGTAGCAGCTTAGCACACCTGTGCTAAAAGCCAATGGAAGGCATTCCTTTTTAAAGACTCAAACGTAACCATTCTCTGGCTTCATTCTCTCATAAAATGAAGGTAACTAATTAGAATAGCAAAAATGTTACTTTTTATTACAAGACTCTGTTAATGCAGTTGCTTTAGTTTGCCATTATTCCTAAATAAGATACAATAAAATCACCATAATGCATGTAAACAACTATCCTCTCTGGGATAAAACTGGATTAATGACATATTTTGTGTTTATAGAAACAAACACCATTTAGCAGCCATTCCTCTCAAGAGATTTTTCTTAACCAGCAGCCAGGTACTTATTTTAGATGTGAAAGGAAAACATAGTTAATAATATTGAAAGGTTATTAGTGCAATAGGACACTTATCATCCTTGCACAATGGAGAAAGCAGGTTCATTTAAAAGAGTCATAAAGAAAATTTGCATATTTATATGAAATGTGGGACTGTTGCCTTTCTATCTTTGTAGGTTTAGAGTTATTTTTAATTATGAATTCCCTTAGGATTAGGATCTGACTAAGAAGAAAAGCAGCTATTTCTAAATTAAAAAATCTGAAGTAATCTTTGTTAACAACTGCATTTTTGAATAGCAAGATGGAAAACTTTCAGATGAGAAGGTGGCATTTCCAGCTTAATTAACTTTGGCTTAAAAGTCACAGATGAATAGATTCTCCCCTTAACATGAGCCAGACATACCTCTCTGCATTCTTACCTGATTGGATTAGCAGTATCATTTAAAATGGACCGGGTAGACAATTTCACATACTAATTTATGTTCTTTTGCTCACACTCTTGTTATTTTTAAGTGAAAATGATTCCATTTATTGAAAACAGATTTAGAAATTAAGCAAAAAAAGCCCAATGTATTAGTTTCCTATTGCTGTCGTAACAACCTACCACAAACTTGAAACACAACAAATTTTTTATCTTATGTTTCTGGTGGTCAGATGTATGAAATGGACTTCACTGGGCTAAAATCAGTGTGTTGGCAGGATCACGTTCATCTTGGAGCTTCCAGGAGAGAGTCTGTTTCCGCGTCTTTTGCCTGCGTCCCGGGGCGCAAAGCCAGCGGCGGCATCACCCAGACTTCTGCTCCGTCCTCCCTCCCCTTCCCCGGCTCTGACCCTCGTCCCCCCTGCCTTGCTGTCATAGGGATCCCGGTAATTACTTAGGGTGCACCTGGATAACTGAGGGTAATCTTCCTGTCTCATCCTTAATTTAGTAATTTAATATGAAAATCCCTTTGCCACAAGTTTCAAGGATTAGGACATAGATATCTTTGGGAAGCTATTATTCCACGACCACTCAAACATTACTTACTTAGTTCCTGTTTGCTCGCTTTCTTCATGTACATTATTTTTTCTTTTATTTCTTAGTGTTTTTATCAGAATGGGACATTTAGGTTGGTCCTTAGTGGGTTTCTGGTGAATATATCTATTTTAATGATGAGTAGTATTGTGATTCATTTGGTTATCTGCCTCTCTATTGTTATTATTCATTTGTAAAATAGGTATTTATTTACTGCCTATTTGGTGCATCACTCACTCTGGATAAAAAGAAATGAATCAGTGATGAGTCACATCAGATTCTTTAGAGGCAGACTCATTCTTCCTTTTAAGTAATTGCAAATTAGTTTCAAGGTACAGAATGTAGGTTGACAAACCATTACTCCCCTCTAGTAACTTTGATTTGTGAAGTTACCCTGGTTACACTGATAAAGGGAAGACAACCTGAGTAGGTGTTAAAACTTTAAGAAAACAGTTTATCACAAACAAGAAAAAAATGCTTATTTACCACTTGTAGGATGTTTCCTTTTCAGCACCATCATTCATTTAAAATTCATTTTTTAAAAACTGGGTCTTTTGTGGGTAAGTCAAATAAGATAAGCCAATGTGAGGTCTACCTGAGACTTTCTAACATGAGTAATTTTCAGTAAAATAAACAAGAAAAGAATGCCATATGGAAAAAGGAAGGCATGTATTTTGTAGGCAGCTCAATGCAAGGCAAACATTTATTTTAACATCTCACAAATTCCATTTTTTACGTTTTCTTTTGTAGAGATAGTTTTAAATATGCTTTGATATGCTGCACAATGCCATAATGTTTTCTGAAGGCCCTAATTCATTTAACAATGATCTGTGTGTCTTGAATTTAATAAAAAGGAATTTATGAGAAATTTTGAATCTTAAAGGTGACTGTTCAGTGGTTCTGCAGGAATTCTTTGAGTTTCAATCAAATCTAAACTGATTGAAGCGCCTTCTCTCATAAAACTGTGAAGCTGTGCACTTTCTGTTCCTTTCAAGCATGTAGCTTTGTCTTCCAGGAACTACACTAAAAGCTTCCAGTTCAATGGATGAACTTCTCCTTTTACTTCACTAAGAAGAGGTCAAATTCTATTTCCCCTCCAATCACCTCTCACCACTTACCAGCGCCGTGATGCAGGGTGAGTTATCGAAAATCCTATTTTGCTTTGAGATGCTGCAGTTAGTACTTTCAAGGCTTCTAATCAGAGTTGGCATTTTCCTGTCCCTGCTGATTCTTTTACTGTTGAAATCATTTCTTCTGTAGTTTAGGTGTTTAAAGAAGCCTTAGAAAGCCCTTCCCTCTGAATCTTCATGCATATTTACGTGTTACTGTCTGAGTGTATCTTACAATGGACTGATTTGGGGATTGTTTCTATTGGTGCAATGGTAAAATTGTGAAATAGCTCACAACTAAATAGTGTTGGAGGATGCAGTCAAAGACACATACTCAGCACCTAGTTGACTTAGAGAAAAAAAGTAATTTTGATAATACTTTTAAACGGTGTCCACATAAGAGGTTCTAGAAATAGTTAATGTGAAATTGCTTTTAAATTTTTTAAGTGCTACAAGTTTGGAAAGTTATTTTATTAGTGTAAGGCTGGTGGTGGGCCCCCCTCCACTCCCTAGATCAAAAAAGAAAAGACTCATGAGACCAGACCCGCCAAGGACAAAACTGCTAGGCCCCGCTGAGAGGAACCACACCCAGATGTCCACCCGGATCCGCTCCTGGATTCCACAAATACCTCCAGCCCCTCCTATTTCTCAATGACCACCTTACAGTCACAATGAAAAATCCCCAGCTCTTCCGCCAAGAGTCCCTAGGGTATATAAGGCCTCAGCCCCTCCAAACGGCGGTGACTTCTGGGGCCCCCCTCTCTTGGGGCCCCAGAACCTCGTCCACGAGTGTATAATAAAGCCACGTGGTTTGGCCCCCACTCTTTCTCTCTGTCTTTTCTTTTTGCCGCCGCCGCCGAAAAACCTTACAATTAGATTATATATATATCTCTAAAACATGTAAAGGTGTGCAGGTATGCATGCAATATATATACATAAGTGTACAAATAAATGCAATAGTTGCGAATTGTTTGCATTTCAAAATGGTTTCATTTGGGAGATTGGCCAGGAAGAATATGAGATATTGAGTGAAATAATGTTTATAACTCCACTATTTGAACATTTTGAGTAAAAAAATTTATTTTCTTTTTTGTAACATAGGCAATTGGGACATTGATGATATTAATTTAGGAGTATTGTGAGTTTAGCTTACGATACCTATTTCTAAGAAGTCCATACTATTCATTGGGAACAATTACGGATATTGTAACTCATTAACGCTCTAGCTTTGGTCACAATCATTGAACTGAACAGTCTCATGTTTGCTATAAGAAGATAAGCATATTTTTCAGCATAAAAATCTCACAGTTATTTATAAATTGGCTCAATACTAGCATTAAGTATTTGGCAGATGACACACAGAGAACAAGTTTTGAAACAAAAACATTTAACTGCATTGAATCCTGAAATTATAGAATCGTTCTTAATCTAAACCCATTCCTTTATCCAGAATTTATCAGAAAAGCCTTTCTATAATGCACTCCAAATACTTACCACGGACTTGTGATTTTTCTGGGAGATGGGAATAACTTCATGGCTCTGAAGTGTTAACTGGATATGGTTTCCGCAGTTTCCACCACAGTACAGGTTAAGCTTCCATTTCTGTTGTCTTCCTCCACTTTTTATTGACTTCTAAACACATTGCAGAAACAAAGCAGAAATGAACATATGTAAGTAACTGAGATGTAATAAAATGTTGGTAGGTGGCCTTGTGTAGACACTTTTTGAATGCCTGCCTGAGATCTGTCCTTAACTGCCAAGGATGGTGAGTAAACCAGTAATTTTACTTCCTATCTCAATACTGAATTTATTATGACAAAAAATTCCAGTTGTGATTTATATAAGCTGCACTGTGACAAAGTCCGTATAAATGTACTACTATTATTCTGATGTAAAGTCATGAATGTGATGTTATCTTACAGATAAATTCTGGAATGTGAGAACTCAAAGACATCCTAAAATCTAGGATGTCATGAACCCTGGCTTCCAATGAGATACAGTGGTTCAGATGAAACCTGAGGTGATATAATCAATTTCAGGATATTTAATAATTTATAGTTATGAGGTATTTCATTGTATCAAAAGAGGGGTAGAATTAAAATCTGAGGATTTTGTTTCTAGTCTTCATCTGCCACTTACTGGCTTATGTAGTCATGGGATTTGTCTAAAGTTTCATTATTTCTAAATCAAGGGACTATACTCAGTGATATCAAAATATTCTCCCAGCCTTTAAATTTTTATAGTATTTGAATGATTCACACCCTGATGGTCACATACTTGAAATAACTAATAACAAGTCGCCCTGCTTCCAGTTTTCCTCCAATGCATCCGGCACGGGGCTTTCAGATTAGGCGTTGAAAATATTTTATCTTGCTATTTCTTTCTAAAGTTGTTACTCATTCCTTGACCATAGGGCACAGTTTGAACTCACTGCAGCCTCACTCTTATCTGCCTTTTTTACTTTTATTACTGAGTTCTCTTATACATGTCTTCTCTGCTACAGCCAGTTTACTAAAAGGAAATCAAAGCTAAGCAAACTAAACAACAAAACAACATCAAAAATAGCTTTTCAACTTTATACCCTGGGTCAGAATGCCTTTTCTCCTTCTTTCTGCATACCTGATCTTATTTCTCCTTCATTTGTTTAGTACTTTGCTTAGAATTTTGATCTATGAGAAATGTTTCCAAATCTTTCCAGAATCTAGCCAGTACTTTGTGTAACACTTGTGATATGTATTGTTCTTTTGACATGTTCTACAAGAAGTCTTCTATGCTTGGCTTAAATTATAATCTGACCCTCATATATTTATGGTTTACAGTAGTCTCTCCTTATGAGCAATTTTGCTTTTTGAGATTTCAGTTACGTGTGATACAATACACTGAGATATTGTGAGGGAGAGAGAGACATTCACATTACTTTTATTATAGTATGTTGTTATAATTGTTTACTTTATTATGAGTTGTTATTCTCTTACTAGTTTATAAATTAAACTTTAGGAGGATGGGTGTTCTTATGCTTACTCTTTTTCTTTGCAAGTAGAATATAGGCTCTTCGAGAAAGGAAGCAATGTGTATACTTCTTTTTATTATTCTTGTCTCATGCACAGTGTTTTTAGTGAGACCCTAACTCTGTAAAAAATTTAAAAAATAGCTGGATATGGTGGTACACACCTGTAGTCCCAGCTGCTCCAGGAGGCTGAGCTAGGAGGGTTGTTTGAACCTAGGAGATGAGGTTGCAATGAGCTATGATGATGCCACTGCACTCTAGCCCAGGTGACAGAGCGAGATCTTTTAGAACCTTTGTGTTTTCAAAGAATTAAAATGACCTATTTTTCTGATGTAAAAAATAATATTGGATGAAATTCAAATACAACATTATGTTTTCTAGTAAGGTATTATGAAGTAATATTATGTGACTAAGAAAATGCTAATAAGAGTTTACATGTCAGACCCAAGATTAATGATTAAATATTATTCTATCATTGGGTTCTTATCATTTGAGATTCTATCAGATTCTCACTAACTGTAACGAGCACTATGTTTATTTTGGTACAATTCAAGTGAAACTGGATCCTCTGGCCCATGCTTTCAGGACCATTCAGCACAGTGTCATATCCAAAATAAACACAAACATGTATACAAGTCACTGGAAAATAATGTCTGAGCTCCCTAAAGCTGCCTTGACAGTATTAAGAAATGTTTTCAAAGTATGTGGCAATAAGACACGTAGCAAAACTTTCTAAAATTGTATCCTAAAATATGTTTCTCAGCAAAACTTTCTAAAATTCCTCTGTAGATAATTTTAACGTTTTTATTCTTCAGGAGTCTTTGGTGTTTTTATTCGGTTTCCTTTTTTCCTATTCTCCCTTTTTATGCATTTTCACCATCAGCACCGAAACATCTCCAGAGCAGGTCAACACAAAGACAGCAGCCAGCACGAGGAGGAGATGCTGCCATACTGCTGTCCGCGGCACAGAGCCTGCCTCGGTCCTGTGCTCCAGCAGGGCCTGTTTCCCATGTTAAAGACGGGAGAAAGCTAAGGTTAGCGAGACAATATAACTCACCAAGGTTGCTATCCAGTTAATGTTGGTGCACCATCAACCACTCTAGAGCTTATTGGTATACAACAACCATTTCACTAATCTTGCAGATTCTGTGGGTCGGGAATTTTGGATGGGCACAGTAGGGACATGGTGTCTAGAGCTGAGGGGGCTATTGTCTGAGCTGTACTCTTTTGGAGATGTCTTCTCTTACACATCTGGTAGTTGGCGTGGCTGTCGGCTGGGCTCTTAGCTCGTCTCTTGGCAGAAACAGCCACACATGGCCTCGTCCTGTGCTCTCTTTACGTGTGCTAGTCTGCGCTTTCTCACGGCGTGGTGGCGGGGTTCCAAGAATAAGCACTCCAAGAAAGCAAGGCAGAAGCGCAGGCATTTTTGTGATCAAGCCATGGAAGTTATAGGCATCATTTTCGTCATGCTTTGTTGTCTGAGCAATCATAAAGCACTGCCAGGTTCAAGGGAGGAGACATATCTCACCATTTAAAGGATGAACATGGAGATGCAGCTCGTGAAGAGCATGGGGGATGGGAGCTGTCACTGCAGCCAGCTCTGGAAAATACAGTCTTCCATAACCACAGAAGTAGCAAGTAGCAGAGTAAGAATTTTTTAAAAACCACTTTATCAAAGTATGATTGACATACAAAAAACTGTACATGTTTACTGTACATGACTTGATGGGTTTGGAAATAAGCATACATACGTGAAGCCGTCACTGTTGTTTATGCCATGAACATATTCATCACCTCCAAAAAGTTTCCTCCCACCTTATTAATAAATGAATAAATAATTACTATTTTTGTGGTAAGAATACTTGATGTGCACTCAGCAAATTTTTAAGTATATAACACCATATTATTACCTATAGACACTGTTCTGTACAGTAGATGTCTGGGAATAATTCATCTCATATAACTGAGACTTTTTATCCTTTAACTAGTATCTCTTCACTTCTGCCTCAGAGTATAGATTTGAATGAAGGTTTTTTTCTGACTCAAATTCCCAGCACTTTTGATCACTATTCTAAAATCCATTTTCTAGTATTAGTAAAAAATCTGTCACAATGTAGAATTATATTCATTAAATTTCAGATATCATTAAATAATTTGAAATGGTGTGTATTTGGGAAACTGCTGGATTAAACAAGAAAAATTGACCGAAAAATGTAAATTTACAATTTTCCAAATAATAATGGTGAAGATCCTCTCTAAAAACTACATCTTTCTAAAATGGTTATGGGGATTTAGCTTCTGTTACTTTGATGTTTTTAAGTGAAACATCAAATATACTTTGGTGCTTAAAACATGAAGCTAGCCTGATCAGACACAGTCTGACAGCTGTGCCCTGTCTCCGTTAAGTCATGTGTCTGCTGGATAGATCGGATATTGTGGTTAGTGGGGAAGTCTGTCGGGAGATATATTTGGATGTGTGTACATGTGGTTTATGGATTAATAGGGCTAGTTAGTGTTTATTGGGTACTTACTATGTGCCAAGTTCCTTCCATGGCTTATCATTTTGAATCCTCTTAATAGCAATGAAATAATAACTATTCTTATTTCATTTTTATAGATGGAGAAGCTAAGAAGTGTTTTGATAATTTATTCAGGATCGCACAGCTGAGCAGAGGCGGGATTTGAACCCAAGCAGTCTGGCCCAGACTGTGCCTGTGACCCCAGAGCAACACACTTAAACACTCTTTCATCAGCTTCTATCACGTCTGAAATACAAAGTCTCATTTACTTTTTTGATTTTTTTAAACCCCAAATATTCACAGGATGACGCCTTGATACGATGAACCTTGCCTCTCTTGCCTTGAGCAGCAAGACTGTGCAACATGGTAATGGCACAGTGCTCATGGGCATCTCTAAACAGTCACCATAGTTTAGGACATGCTTGGAATATACAATTTTTTTGTTACTCATAAAGCTATCTGAGCTATAGTTATGCACATTTTTAAATGAGGAGCAGCTTAAGAGCTAAAATGGAACAGTTTGTCACTTTCATTTCACAAAGTAAACCGAATTATGACTTTAAGTATTTCTCTTTTTCTTGCTCCTTGGTGCCCCTATAGTGTACACACACACACAGACACACACACATACATACATGTACACACTAGCACTCAGAATAAGAGGTGAGAGTTAGGTGGAAGGAATGAGACCACAGCATGGGACTCATGGTTTAACTATGCTTTTCAGACTTATAAAATTTGTGCTAGAATCAAACAAACTGCTTATGAAAGATTGAAATACAAACAGCCTGTGCTCTATTCCAGGTTAATCTGATAGCTCACCTCTTACATGTTATTGCAGCCTCTGAACTAATGCGAATTAACATAGGGATGGATTGAAAAACATTGCTTCTTTGACTTAAAGATTATGAGAATGAATACAGTCTCAATTAATTATAAGCAGTGTTGAATGATGGGGCAAGGAAGTGGCCTGCAGAACGCTGCTCCTGAAATGACAAAGGAGGTAAATTCCCTTTTGTATTTGGTCCGATGGGAAGCTCCTCCCACACCTCAGGTTCAATCGAGAAGAATCCTTTTCTTCACCCGTGAGTACACTTTATTGATTCTAAAATCTATTTCCAAGGGTCTAACCATAGAAATCTTTACTGCAACCATCAGTGATTGATTCATGTTAGAGAACTGTTTTCAGAACATTTCGACTGGCTATTAGCGTTCAGTTCAACAGAGGTTAGCCTGACAGCTCGCCACTGCCATGTCACTTGCGGACTATCCTACAGTTTTTACCACTTTGAACTTTTAACTTGGGATATCACCTCATCATGCCGCCTGGAGTGCTGCATGCAGTTTGGGCAGCTGCATCCCAAGACAGACATAATAGCGCTGAAGAAAGTCCAGGGTAAATAACTGAAAAAGGAAAGAGAAGATTCTGCAGGTAAAGATACACTAAGAGGATCAGACCGTGTTTAGGAGTAAATGTGCTAAGAGATATGATGAACAGGGGGATGTGACTGAAGTCTAGAAGTAAACAAGTAAATCAAATCCAGAAAAGGTAGAAAAGGATTTTCTATTTTAGAGAGGTACCTTTGGGAGGTACTTGCTGTTTCCTAAAAACAGCAGAAGTTTGAGGTTTCCATATCAGGTAGTTAAACACAGATATAGACTGAAAATATACATTGATTAAATAATTTTTAAGTAAAGTTAAGAACATGACATACATAAGAAGTTGTTCAGAGGAAGCCAGTTGCATTCATGCATGCTTCCAGTTTTTTGAGGCTAATGTCACGATGGGTGACCATTGTGTCCCGTCACAGAACATCTTTGATGACACTGTCAGAAATGGAAATCTGAGTGTGTTTGTTGCAGCATGACGTTGTTTATGTACTTAAATGCTTTATCTTCTCCTGTGATGCTATGGTTTGAATGTTTTTGTCCCCTCCAAAACTCACGTTCAAATTTAATTGCCAATATAACAGTATTGGGAAGTGGGACCTTTAAGATGTGATTAGGCCACGAGGGTTCTGCCTCTGTGAATGGATTAAAGACACTATAAAAAGGGATTTGGGGAGTGGGTTCTCTCTATTCCCTTCCTCCATGTGAATGCGAGGCCATCCTCCCCTCCAGAGGACAAAGCATTTAAGGGACCGTCTTGGAATCAGAACTGCCAAACCTGCCAATGCCTTCATATTGGACTTCCCAGCCTCCAGAGCTGTTAGCCAATAAATTTCTTTTCTTTATAATTTACCCAGTCTGTGGTATTCTAATAGCACAAAATGGACTAAGACATTCGCTCTTCTCCACATGGTTATATTTACAAATTATCTTGAATCTCATTAATTTTATCTTTGGTTCCTTTCTCTTCATATTTCTGATAAAGGAATGCATGAAATTTTATTTTTGACCAAAAGAGTATTGTCAAGAAAAATTTCATGGAAATGGTTATAGGCAAGCTCTACTGCCAAATTTAATTCAATGTGGCATACTTAATTTATATTTGTATCTGTATGAATATCTATGCTCATATTTATAAGTTGAAATCCATAACCTATACACTATTAAATATTATGAGATCTATTTGTTTGGCTTATGAAATCAGTCTTGCTACTTTATACTAAAGGCTTATATTATAATCTGAATTTTTTTTTTTTTGCATTTTTCCTTCTATTGACTCTTTGAATCACTGACTGCCGAGGGTGTATATGTGGAAGACTACAGTCATCGGGACATCTGACATAAAAAGCTGCTGAACGTACTGGCAGCAAGGTGCTAACGACTCAGCACTAAGTGCCGTGAATGACAAAGCTGGGCTTGCCTGTTGCTGTGATTTACTTTTCCTGTTGACTTTGAGGAAGTTCAGAGTTGTGAGTAGGCATTTTAGCATTTACCTGCTGAGTTTCAAGTGCTTACCTTGCTGTGACTTCATGTGATATGGTAAATTTGGCAAGTACTTCGTACTAGTTTGGCAGTTCAGGAAAACCAAGCTATAATCACAAGGAATAGCCATCAGAACTGAGAAGCAAATTTGAAGGATGGAAACAATACTGATCTCAGGGAGAGACCAATTTATTAGACAAGACAAAAAAAATATAGTAGTTTCCTTTTTCTTTTATTTCAGGAAAATATGACACTACAAACATTTTGGTTGCATTTTATATCTTTGCCTCTCCCTAGCAAGGGTTAGAGATATGCCCTTCCCCTCCACAATGTCATCACATCCCTCAGATGTGGATCTACCTCCCAACCCCCCAATCCCTGGTGAACACCACCACCCTTTGAGCACCATAGTGTTAATCAGTCAGTACCAATTTGATGGCGAGTACATGTGGAGCCCATTCTTCTGATCTTGTAATGCCTCACTTTGGATAATGGGCTTAAGCTCAATCCAGGATAATATGAGTGGTGCTAGCTTGCTGTCGTTTCTTAGAATTGAGTAATATTCCATTGTGAACATATACCAAATTTTAATAATCCGCTCATGAATTGATGGAAACTTGGGTTGTTTTCATGTCCTTGCAATAGTGAATTGTGCTGCCATAAACATTCGGGTGCAGATGTCTTTATAGTAGAATGTCTTATGCTCTTTTGGGTAGATGCCTAATAATGCTATTGCTGGGTTGAACGGTATTTCTATTTTCAGCTCTTTGAGATATCTCCAAATTCTTTTTCACAAAGGTTGCACTAATTTGCAGTCCCACCAGCAGTGTAAGAGTGTTACTGTCTCTCCACATCCTTGCCAGCATTAGTTGTTTTGGGATTTTTTTGATAGACACTAATATCACTGGGGTTAGGTAATATCTCATTGTGGTTTTCATTTGCATTTCTCTAATGATTGGAGATGTTGAACATTTTTTATATGTTTGCAGGCCATTATTCTGTCTTCTTTGGAAAAGTTTCTGTTCATTTCCATTACCCATTTCTTGATGGGGTTGTTTGATTTTTTCTTGTTAATTCTTTTGAGTTCCAGATAGATTCTTGTTATCAGACCTTTATCAGAAGTGGAGAGAGCAAATATTTCCTCTCATTCTGTAGGTTGTCTATTTGCTCTAATGATAGTTTCCTTGGCTGTGCAGAAGCTTTTTAATTTGATCATATCCCATTTGTTTATTTTTGTTGCTGCAGTGATTGCTTTAGGGGTCTTCTTCAAGTATTCTTTGCCTAGACCGATGTCTGAAAGGGTCTTCCTAACATCTTCTTCCAGGATTCTTAAGGTTTCATGCTTTAGGTTTAATCTGTTATCCATCTTGAGTGGTTTTTGTGAGAGGTGAGAGGTAGGGATCCAGATTCATTCTTCTACGTGTAGCTATCCGGTTTTCCCAGCACCAGTTATTGAAAAGAGATTCTTTCTCCCAATGTATATTTTTATCTGCTTTATCAAAGATTAGGTTACCATGTGCAGATGGTTTCATCTCTGGAATCTCAGACCTGTTCCAAAGATTGATGCCTCTGTTCTTGTGCCAGTACCAGGCTGATTTAATTATTATTGCTTTATAGTACAGCTTGAATTCAGGAAGACTGATGCCTCCCAGTTTGTTCTTTTTACTTAAGATTGCTCTGGCTATACGAGGTTTTTTTCTGGTTCTATATAAAGTGAAGAATTTTTTATCTAGATCTGTAAAAAATGATTATGGTACTTTGATGGGGATTGCATTTATTCTGTAGATCACTTTAGGTAATATTGAAATTTTAATGATATTGATTCTATCAATCCTTTAACAAGGTAAATTGTTCCATTCGTTTACATCTTCTACAATTTCTCTTTTTAGCGTTTTGTAGTTCTCCTTGTATAAGTCTTTCGTATCTTTTGTTAAATATATTCCGAGATATTTAATTTTCTTTGGGGTTATAGTAAAAGGTACTACGATTTTGATTTGAGTTTCAGCTTGACTGTTATTGGTGTATTTGAATGCCTCTGATTTGTGTATATTGCTTTTGAAACCTGAGACATTACCGAATTCATTTATCAAATCTAGGTGTCTCTTGGATGAATCCATGGGGTTTTCTAGATATAATATCATATCATCAGCAAAGAGTGAGAGTTTGATCTCATCTGCCCCCATTTGGATGCCCTTAATACCACTCTTTCCTGAATGCTATAATTAGGACTTTGAGCACTATGTTGAATAGAAGAGGAGATAGTAGGCATCCTTGTCTAGTTCTGGTTCGAAGTGGGAATGATTTCAATTGTTCCCCATTCAGTATGATATTGGTTGTGGGTTTGTCATAAATGGACTTGTTAATTTTAAGGTATGAGCCACCTATGCCTATTTTGTTAAGAGTGTTTATCATAAAGGTGTGTTGGACTTTGTCAAATGCCTTTTCTGCATCTATTGAGAGAATCATATGGTCTTTGTTCTTGTTTTTATTTATGAGACAAATTGCATTTATAGATTTGCATATGTTGAACCAGCCTTGCATCCCTGGAATAAAGCCCACCTGGTCATGGTGAAGTATTTTTTTGATGTGCTGCTGAATTCTATGGGCCAAAATTTTGTTTAGGATTTTTGCATCTATATTCATCAGGGATATTGGTCTGTAATTTTCTTTTTTTGTTGTTGCATCCTTTCCTGGCTTTGGTATTAAGGTGATATTGGCTTCATAGAATGAGTTAGGAAGGATACCATCCTTCTCAATGTTGTGGAATAATTTCTGTAGTATAGGTATGAATTCATCTTTGTATGTTTGGTAAAACTCTGAAGTGTAGCCATCTGGTCCAGGACTTTTCTGCTTGGGGAGGTTATTAATTACTGCTCCAATTTCTGAGCTTGATATTGGTCTATTCAGAAATTCTGTTACCTCCCGGGTGAACATAGGGAGGTTGGTTATTTCCAGGAATTTGTCCATTTCCTCCTCGTTATGTAGTTTCTGGGAATATAGATTTTTATAGTAATCAAAAATAATGTTTTGTATTTCTGTGGTGTCTGTTGTGACTTCTTCTTTTTCATTTCTTACTGAGTTTTTTTAGAGTCCTTTTCCTTTGAGTTCTTGTCAAGGTAGCAAGAGGGCTGTCAATTTTGTTCATTCAAAAAACCAGCTTCTGGTTTTGTTGATCTTCCATATAATTCTCTTGTTCTCCATTTTATTTAGTTCTGCTTTGATCTTAGTTATCTTCTCTTCTACTAGGATTGGAATTGGTTTGCTCTTCTTTTTCCAATTCCTTGAGTCTATTCATTAGGTTGTCAGTACCTAAGCTTTCTGTTTTTTGGATGTGAGCATTTATTGCTATTAGTTTTCCTCTCAGGTAAGCTTTTGCTTTATCCCACAGGTTTTTGTAACATGTGTCTCCGTTATCAGTTGGTTCAAAGAAACTCTTGATTTCCCTCTGAATTTCTTCCTTGACCCAATAATTTTTCAATAATAGATTGTTTAGTTTCTATGACTTTGTGAAGCATTGAGTGTTTCTATAGGAATTGAACTCTAATTTTATACCACTATGTTCAGAGAAGACAAATGGTATAATTTCTATTTTTTTGAATTCATTGAGATCAGATTTGCAGCCTAGTATTTGATCAATTTTGAAGAAGGTTCCAAGGGCTGCTGAGAAGAATGTAAATTCAACTTTATTTGGGTGAAATATTCTGTAGAGATCTGTCAAACCTTTTTGTTCAAGAGCATTGTTTAAGCCCATTATTTCTTTGCTTATTTTCTGTTTGGAGGCTGTTTCCATTTCATTCCATGTAGTGTTTAAGTCCCCTGCTACTATGGCAGTATTGTTTAACATGCTATTTAGATCAGATAAGGTTTGCTTTATGTAATTGGGTGCTCCTGCATTGGGTGTATAAATATTAAGAATTGTTAAATCTTCTTGTTGGATCTTCCCTTTCGCCATTATAAAGTGGCTATCTTTATCCTTTTTTACTTTTGCTATTTTAAAGTTTATGTTATCTGCAAATAGTACAGCTACCCCTGCTTTCTTTTGACTTTCATTTGCCTGGATGATAGTTTTGCATCCCTTGACCTTCTGCCAGAAGGCATCTTTGTGGGTTTGATATGTTTCCTGTAGACAGCAGATACTAGGCTTGTGGATTTTTATAAACTCTGCCAGTCTATGTCTCTTCAGAGGACAGTTTAAGCCATTTATATTTATGAGAAGATTGAAATTGGAGGAATATTTCTATTTGTATTGTCAGGTGTAGTCCTGTTGCTTTGTGTTACTCTTTGAGCCATCATGCAGATCAAGTTCTAGCCTTTAACTCTTTAAATATTTTACTCTGAGGGGTGTCTATTGCCCCGTTCAGTGTGTAAGGCAGGTCTGAGAACTTCCTGTAGGGCTGGTCTTGTCTTTGCAAATTTCTTCAGTGATTGCTTGTTTGAGAAGGACTTTATTTCTCCCTCATAGATGAAACTTAATTTTGCCAGATAAAGAATTCTATGTTGGGCTTTATTCTGTTTTAGAAGATAAAGGATAGGCACTCAATCCCTCCTGGCTTGTTAGGTTTCAGTTGAGAAGTCTGCTGTTAGTCTGATAGGCTTTCCTTTGTAGGTCCTTTATTGTTTTTGTCTAGCTGTATGGTGGATTGTTTCTTTCACGTTTACTTTGGTCAGCATAATAACCACATGACGAGGTGATTGCCTTTTCACATTGAGTCTCCCAGGAGTTCTGTGTGCTTCTTGTATCTGGATATGAAGATTTCTGCCTAGGCCCGGCATATTTTCTTCCAGTATTCTGTGAAATAAGTTTTCCAACCCTTGTGAATGTTCCTTTTCCCCTTCTGGGATCCCAATCAATATGAGATTTGGCTTTTTTACCTAATCCCACACTTCTTGTAAGCTTTGTTCTTGTCTCTTTTTTCTGTGTTCCCTTTCTTCCTCTGATTTGTTAGTGCATAGACATAATCTTCAAGCTCTGAGATTTTTTCCTCTGCATGATCCATCCTGTTCTTGAGGCTTTCTACTGTATTTTGGAGTTCCTTGAATGTTTTCTTCATTTCCAGGATTTCTGTTTGATTTTTCCGTATTATTTCAATTTCTTTGGAGAATTTTTCGTTCGTTTCCTGATTTGTTCTTGTGGTTTCTCTATGTTGGGATTCTATTTTCTCTTCAATTCCATTGAGTTTTCTAACAATCCATATTCAGAATTCTTCTTCCATCAGTTTAATCATATCATATAAGTTGGTGTCAGTTGGTGGAGATCGAGTATTTTCTTTTGGAGGTGATTTTTCTCTCTTCTTCATGTTTCCTGTGATCTTTTGCTGGTTCTGTCTCATCTGGGTGCCCTGTCAAGGACTGGAGGTGCTGGAACTGGATTATGAACTAAATTCTGGGATTCCAAAGGAATGATCCTTGGCAAAGCTGGGGAGGTATGTTTTGGTCCTGTATTGTCTTACAGGAGTTTCAGCCTGTTGGGTTATCTTTGACCTGATGTCTCACCTTCTGCTTACAGAGTTTAGTGAGTTTGGGCCCCTTGCTTAGACACTCGGGTTAGATGGACTTGTCAGTGCGAGTCCATTATCAACCACTAGGTTGAGGTGGGAGGCACTATGTTAGGCTCTGAGTTTACTCTCTCTTTTGTTACTTGTGGTTTGTGAGTAGGAGACAGTTATCAAGGTATTCCAAATCCTTTGTATTGCACTCTAAGCCTTCAAATAGCATATACAGGTTTCTCAGTCTTTGGAGAATGTCCTGCCACTCCCAAGGGTTACTAGAGTCATGTTACTACTTTAGGTGGGGTGAGAGGATCATCAGGTATCAGTGAATCTAAGAGAGAATACTTCAGAGGTTGTTTCAACTGTAGCTAGGGGTGAGCTGTTAATATGTTATTCAGATATCTTTCATCACTCTTGTGGAGGAGTTCCTGGTGGGGGGAGTCAATTGGTGCAATTGCTAAGGGCTATGGTCAAGGTTTTCCTTCCTGAACCACAGACCTGTACTTTGGCAGCAATCTGGGTGCCAAGGACAAGCCCTTGTGTTCTCAACTTATCAGATGATCAAAACCAACCAGCTGTATGTAGACATCATTCTGCCCCCTTTTGCTTAATTCCAAGGTCCCACATATTCAAGCTAGTCATACAGGGAAAGTGACTTTTCTCCTTTCTCCCAACCTTCCAGGGCTGAGTCTGTTTTGGTGGGCTGGGGGGAGGCAATGGATGAGACTGTCACAAATCCCAGACTGGGAACCATCTTTTCTTGTTTTTCCCCTCCCCCAAGGGCAGAGTCTGCCCTGTGAGAGGGGAAGGTAACCCACCAGCTTGAGGGGAAGGCACTTCCTAGGGCTACCTTATGTCTCAGCCCAGGAAGTGGTTACTCAAGGATGGGGTTTATTTAGTTGGTATGTAGCCTAAACCTCAGGGCTGTTGGAGAAGCCCTTCCCGAGGCCACTGAGGGTCCCAGACCAGAGAGTGACCTGCTACGCTGCTCTGCCCCTGCAGGGGTGGTTTCCGTCACTTTCACATGAAACCCTAGTGGTCTGGTCGCTGCCAAGGGCCTTCTTCAACCCCGGAAGATCTTAGCCCAGACAGCAGATTCCCTCTTCTCTCCGCAAGTCCCAGGAATGGGGCTTCCCCTCTGGCTGGAGGCACCGGCTATCAGGCCACAGTAAAGAGGTGAACATGGGGCTCTGCTTGAAAGGCTGTCCTGATAAGCTGCTAGTACTGCCTTTCTCCTTCTCAACTCTGCCTAGGGGTGGGTCAGTCCTTTTGGCATGAAGCACCCGGCTCCAAGTCACAGGAGAGTGTGGTTGGTAATGTCTCCCCAGGTCACATCTGAAAAGCAGCCTCCTTTGGAACTCCACCTTGTGAAGACAGGCTCTGCTCTCTTTGCACAGAGTGCAGGCAGCTGGGTGGGACGGGAAACCGCCCAAGTCCAAATCTGGCAAGACAGCCGTGCAAGCAACCACTTTCCCCCTTCCACCCCTTTAAAGGAAGAGTCCGAGCAGCTGTAATGGGAAGACCCGGGGCGGGGTTGGAGGAGCAGACGGATTCTCTCCTTATTTCCCTCTTCCAGATGCCCGAC
>VBSM01002937.1:29177203-29211343 GCA_008086735.1 Cheirogaleus medius
TGTATTTGCTTTTTGGGGTCTTAGTCATAAATTCTTTGCCTAGGCCAATGTCCAGAAGGGTAAGTTTTTAATCTATCTTGTGTTAATTTTTGTATGTGGTGAGACATAGGGATCTAGTTTCATTCTTCTATATGAGGCTATTCAATTTTCCATCACCATTAACTGAATAGGGTGTCCTTTCCCCAGTATGTAGGTTTTCATCTGCTTTGTTGAAGATCAGTTGGTTCTAGGTATTTGGCTTTATTTCTGGGTTCTCTATTCTGTTCCATTGATCTGTCTGTCTACTTTTATACCAGTGCCATGCTCTTTTGGTCACTGTAGTCTTGTAGTAAAATTTGAAGTTGGGCAATATGATGCCTCCAGATTTGTTCTTTTTGCTTAGTGTTGCTTTGTCTATTTGGAGTCTTTTTTGATTACATATGAAATTTAGGATTGTTTTTTTCTAATTCTGTGAAAAATACTGTATTTTTTGGTATTTTGATAGGAATTGCATTGAATCTATAGGTTACTTTGAGCAGTATGGTCATTTTAATAATGATTCCTCTAATCCATAAGCATAGGATGTTTTCCTATTTGTTTATGTTATCTGCAATTTCTTTCATCAATGTCCTTTAGTTCTCTTTGTAGAGATCTTTCACCTCCTTGGTTAAATATACTTCTAGGTATTTTACTTTTTTTGCAGCTATTGTAAATGGGATTGAGTTCTTGATTTGATTCTCAGCTTAGTCATTATTGGTATACAGAAATGCTACTGATTTGTATATGTTGATTTTGTAACCGAAGACTTTACTGAATTTGTTTATCAAATCTAGGAATCTTTTGGAGGAGTCTTTAGGATTTTTTTGGTATAAAATCATATCATCAGCAAACAGAAATAGTTTGACTTTT
Source organism: Cheirogaleus medius (assembly GCA_008086735.1). Classification (NCBI taxonomy): domain Eukaryota; kingdom Metazoa; phylum Chordata; class Mammalia; order Primates; family Cheirogaleidae; genus Cheirogaleus; species Cheirogaleus medius. The sequence goes on from VBSM01002937.1 coordinate 29,178,092, forward strand.
TCTTTTCCAATTTGGATTGTCTTTCTTTCTTTTGTCTGATTGCTCTGGTTAGGACTTCCAGTACTATGTTGAACAGAAGTGTTGAAAGTGGGAGTCCTTACCTTATTCTCTGTCTCTCTCTCCTTCTCCCCTGCCCTCTCTCCTTCACTTTTTATCATTGTTGTTACTCATAAAACCAGGTGTATTACTTCAGATTCTCTAGAGAAATAAAAACAATAGAGTATATAGATAGATAGATAGATCTGTATTCGAGGAGATTTACTGTAGAAATTAGCTCATGAGATTATGGAAGCCCAGAAGTCGCAGGGTAATGCCATCTGCAAGCTGAAGGCCCAGGAAAGCTGATGACACAGTGCTTCAGTCCAGTCTGAGGGCCTGAGAATGCTGAGAGGAATGGGGGAGGTAGGTTCTGTGCCCTAGGTGCTGAGATCCAAAGAAGGCTGGAGAGCCAGGAGCTTTGATGACCCAGCTCAAGGAGAGAGAGAGAGAGAGAACTGGCTCTACCTCCCCCTTTTTGTCGTATCTGGGCACTCAAGGAATTGGGTGGTGCCTGCCCGCATGGATGAGAGTGGATCTTTTTTACTCAGTCTACTGATTCAAATTCCAATCTCTTCTAGAAAACACCCTCACAGACACATTCAGAAATAATATTTTACTACTTGTCTGGATGTCCCTTAGCCCAGTGTAGGTGGCAAATAAAATTAACCATCACACAAGGTCATTTGTTCTGTTTTTCCAAGTTTGAACTTTGCTGATTGCTTGAAGTATAATTTTCTAACATAAAAATTGTCCTATAGAGACCAATTTATAAAAAGGAAATTGAGGTAAATGATACATACTGAAAAGTATTTCTATAATATATGCTTTTTAAATTTTGAAAAGTTGTGCACATTGTATTTATTTTCTGTCTGAAAAAAATATTAGAAAGAAACTTCACAAACAACAATCTCCAGAAAGTTTTCCACAGGATTTCTTAAATGACCTTATTAATTTTCTAAAGTGTTTGTTTCTCTTCATCCCCTTTGATACTTGGATTAAAACCAACTTTTAATTAATACAGAAAATTATAAATCAGAACTGTGACAGGAACTTTCATAATGCTTAAGTGTTTCTTTACTGATTAGAGAAATTCTGAATCAGTTACATTAATTTTCATAATTGTTCAGGTTTTTATTAACCATTCAGAATGTAAACTGAATAGATATGAGAAACCCTGTACTATAAGATCTTACATAATCCAACTCTTAGTAACGCTTGCTCATGACATTTGTGGGTCTAGAGCATCATTATTTGACCTCTTTGGTTTATATAATTAATACAGCTTTAGGTTTTTTTCTCTGTGGGATTCTGAGAATACTTTTCGAGATTTATAATGGGAAATTGGAGTCAACTCATAAATTCCTACTTTATTGCATAAAACAAGGAAAGTATGTATTAATAAATTGTGGAATAAAAAAATACAGATCACATACAACTAGAGTTAGTTGATCCATCTAAATTATAGTAATATCTGGATAAGTGATGCCACATTGAAAATTCCTTTAAAAACATGGTTATCTCCTTCATTAGAGATTTTCATTCTCCTGTGGCTCTTTTGCTGACCTGACTTTCCTCTGGGAACTTTAATTTCTGCAGTTGTGAAAACAGTAGCATCTTAAACTGAGCCACTAGAGAGCTGGGAAGGAGGCTACATTTGATTTCTTTTCATCAAAAACACTTAAAGGGAAAGATGGGTGAAGGGTATATGAGGACTCTCTGAACTATATTTGCAAATTTTCTGTAAATTTAAAACTATTACAAAAGAAAATTTTTTTAAAAAAAATTTGAGTTTTATTAATTACTTCTAAGTAGCCAAGGGCTCTAGATGGTTAATGTAAGCATTGAAGCTTTAGAAATTAACAATTTTGAATTCGTTACATTCCTTTCTGACATTACTTAATCCTTTCCTGATGAGTTTATATCTTGAGTCTTATCCTGTCTTCAGTTTTAAACTTATCAATTTCATTTTCCATAAGACATCCAGGACATCTTACTAAGGAAAACTTTCTGGACCTCCTTCAGTGGCGTTCTTCAGCTTTCAGGGGAAAGTCTCAACTCTCCCCTCTGACAGGTAACACTTTATGTCTGGTCCTTGAAGACCCTCTGTCTGTACCTTTTACTGTGTTTCCCTCTGCCTTAAGTACTAGTCACACACATTCAGTTCTCAATCTCTTTTCTCTGCCATCCATAATGTACCTGCCTGGAATACACTCCTCTCATTCTTGTCTTGGTTAAATCTAAATCATTTTTTAAATGTAAAAGATATAAATAGGCAAAATTCTTTTCCTTCCTCCTCTCTCCTCTTTTTCTGGAGGCTACCACAAAACATGGAAAAACCACCATCACATTTTCTGTGATTCTGTAATATATTTTATTGCTCATTTGTCATCCTTATAATACGGCAAATGTTATGGACACAGAGGCCACTTGTCATTGCTTTTTTCAGCATCAAGCATAGCATCCTACACATAATGGTGGTGGTTGTTGAATGAAACATCATGACATAATTAGTGGAATTTACTGAAGAATATAGTGTTATATTGTATTACATCCAATGCTGTGGTTTTTTAAACTTGAGTTTTCATGTTATAGTTGTTTTGTGCACTTCTCAATTTGTCATTTTTCAATTCTTGATTATCCTGTTATCTGCCTGTGTATATGTCTCTTGTAGCTTTATTATGTCTGATTTGATAATTTTTATATAATTTTTGCTTCTCAAGAGAGAATGTGATACTATTTGTGGATAGAACTATTTGCTTCTAACTGCATTAACTAATTATATTAAAGAACTGATTAATTAAATGCTATGTTTAATCTTATACTATTGGTTTGATATGTCTTCCTTGAATTCTTGATTATATCAATCAAATAAACTATTTTTTGCATTATTCAATAAGAGCTTTATAATAAAACAATAATTACTTTTCTAGAACAAATTGCTATCATGTACTGTAAGCATGAGCTTATTAAATAAGCTTAATCATGTCTATTTCAATGTTAAAGTAAAACAAAACCAACAAAATCTTAAAATTTATAAAGGTGAGTGAAAGTTTCACCACTAACCTCTGGTTTTATTTCTGAAAAGATAATTACATCATATTACATTACGTCAAATAATTAGGATATTTTATAACAAGAATTGAAATGATATTATAGAATTCATAATGGCCAATTTTTTAAGTGAAGTCATGTGAATATTAAATATTTTCCTCCTAGCTTATAGATGAAAAAACTGGTACACAAGAAATTAAACATTTGTATTAAACTTTCAAGTTTGGCCATTTTTAGTGATAATATTACCCTTGTTTGTTAACTATGTTTCTAAGGCAATGATACCTTAATTCTACCCTCCTCATAGCCTGTTTTTTAATGAAAACTTCACATTGATGTGCTTTATCACACAATAGATTTAGCTGTGGCTTTTCTTGGTGGGCTTTTCTTGTATTCTTGCTGGTACTATGGGACATACATTCATCTTCTCAAACAGTTTGTTAAATATTCTCAGAAAAATGCCTTGGATTGACAAACTGAAATGCATTTTGAGTAGAGAACATGAGCATAAGGAGTGTGGGGAGAGGCCTGTATAAAGCTATTTTATCAACCTTGAAGAAATGTGTTAATTCCCTGCTTCAAATAAAGTACACCAAGTGTATATGCAGTATTCCTGAGAGCTTTCTAATGAACTGAAAACACAAACAATCTGTGGTAGGAAGAAATATATTTCATCAACCCCCTGAGCAGCAATGATTGGCCTCAGCTTGTCATACATGCTTGATTCTGATTAAAATAAGGCAAATGAACTAGCTTAACCTTTCTTGGTAAAGTAATTACATTTGTCTTTAATAGAATCTCAAATTCCATATATTAGTAATATAGATTGGATATGTTGATTGTTAACATGCAAATTAGCAAGGTACATAAAACATTTAAGTTGAGGAATCTATTTTAGTGGCCATGATTGGATTGAGAATTAATTGTTTTTGAATGACCCAAATGACAATGATGACAGAATTAGATGTGAGATACTTGGATAAAGGGGCTTTCAAACTTGTAATTCATGTAAATGCTTTAATCCAAGATCATGTTTCTTCTGCATGTGGTTATTCAATTTTCTCAGCACCATTTATTGAATAGGGCTTGCTTTCCCCAGTGTTTGTTGTTGTCTACTTTGTCAAAGATCAGTTGGTTGTAGGTAGATGGTTTTATTTCTGGGTTCTACTGTCTATTCCATTGGTCTCTCTACTTTTATACAAGTTTCATGCTGTTTTGGTTACTATAGCCTTGTAGTATAATTTGAGGTCAGGTAATATGATGTCTCCAGATTTGTTCTTTTTACTTGAGATTGCTTTAGCTATTTTGGCCCTTTTTTGGTTCCAAATGAAGCTTAGGATTATTTTTTTCCTAGATCTGTGAAATATTATGGTATTTTGATGGGGATTGTGTTGTATCTATAAATCACTTTGGGCAGTATGGACATTTTAATGATGCTAATTCTACCAAGCTATGAGAAAAAGGATTGAAACTATAGAAATCTGAGAAGAAAATGTAGGAAAAACTCTTTCAGACATTGGCCTAGGCAGAGAATTTATGACCAAGACCCCAAAGACAAATATAACAATCACAAAAATAAATAAATGGGACTTAATTAAATTAAAAACCTTCTTTACAGCAAAGGAAATAATCAATAGAGTGAATAGAGAACCTACAGAATGGGAGAAAATATTCCCAAACTATAAATCTGACAAAAGAATGATATCCAGAATTTGCAAAGAATGCAAATCAGTAAGAAAAAAACAAGACCATCAAACAGTAAGCAAATTACATGAACTCAGAAGTTTTCCAGAAGACAGACAAAAGCCAAAAAACATGAAAACATTTTCAATGTCACTCATCTTCAGGGAAATGCAAGTTAAAACTACAGTGAGATATCACCTTACCCCTGTCACAATGGCCATTATTAAAAAGTAAAAAAAAAAAAAAACAAACAAAAACCAAAAAACAAAACTACAGATGCTGTTATCGATGCAGAGAGAAAGAAACACTTATACACTGTTGGTGGGACTGTAAATTAGTACAACCTCTATGGAAAACGATATGGAAATTCCTCAAATAAATGTAAACCTACCATTTGAACCAGCAAGTCCTCCACTGGGTATTCACCCAAAGAAAATGAAGTCATCTTATCAAAAAGACACTTATGCATGAATGTTTATGGCAGCACAATTCACAATTGCAAAGATGTGGAATCACCCTAAGTATCCTTCAATTCATGAGTGGATAAAGAAAATGTGGTGTGTATACACACACACACACACACACCATGGAGTACTACTCAGCCATAAATAGGCATGAAATAATATAATTTGCAGCAACTTGGTTGGAACTGGATGCCATTATCCTAAGCTAAGTATCTCAGGAATGGAAAAGCAAACACCGTATATTCTCACTAATACGTGGGAGCTAATAGATGGGTACACAAGGCGCAAAATGATATAAAGGACATAAGAAACCAAGGAGGGGGGAGGCTGGAGGGTGAGTGTGGGATAAAAGCTTACGTGCTGGGTACAATGAACAATATTCTGGTGATGGGCACACCAAAAGCCTTGACCTAAGCATTATACAAGATATCCGTGTATTGAAAACACTTGTATGCCCCTAATTAAAAAAAAAAAAACAAAAAAACTTTGCAAACAAAAAAGAAAACAAATGCTTCCTCAAATTGCTCCATGACTTTTCAACATTTCTTGTAGTGGTTTAATAAAAGTTATGATGGTAGCTGATGTTTAAGAAACTAGTATGCTGTTGGGGAAAAACAAAGGCAAGGCGATGCAGTGACTTCTAGATGAAGATTTCCGTGCTACAAAAAAAAAAAAAAAAAAAAAGATAGGGATGAATAGGCAAAGCACAAAGAGTTTTTAGAGCAGTGAAATATATCTTTGTGACACTATTCCTTGTGATGCTATAATGGATTCATGTCATTATACACTTGTCCAAATCTATGACATCTATGAAATGCACAATAGCAAGAGTGAACTCTAAATGTCACCTGTGAATTTGGGGTGATGATGATGTGTCAGTGTAGCTTCATCTATTGTAAAAAATGTACCACTCTGGTAGGAGCTGTCAATAATGTGGGGGCTGTGTGTGAGGAGGTGGTGGGGGTGCACAGAAACTCCTGTACCTTCCTTTCAATTTTGCTGTGAAACTAAAATTGCTCTTTAAAAAGGTCTATTTAAAATACACTAACCACTTTGCAGTAAAACAAAAACAAAATAGCTAGGGAGAGTTCCTGGGCCCCTTTACTTTGCTATCTATGCTGTGTGTCTGGGAGGAAGAGGGCCAGTCTGGGGCTTGTTTACGCCCTCCAGGGTGGCGCTGAACCAGCTAGCTTCCCAGGTTGTGAAGTGAAGTTAGCTGGCATGCACTGGATACAGCAAGACTTTTGAGAAATGATCTGTATAATTTTGACCAAAACTCTGTTCTACCTAACTGATAATAAACTGAGATGATTTATATGTAGTAAAATGCTTTATGTCTCATGGAGCAAGTTCAACATATAATCTCATGGGATGTTCATGAGAACTTTGTTAGGTATGATCATCCTCACTTCATTGATGAAGTTCACAGAGTTTAATTCACTTTCTAAATAACGAACAGAAAACCTGAATTTCTGATTTTAACTCCAGAGCTGTTCTACCATTTTACCACCTGAATTTTTACCTGTATATCAAAATGGAAATCATCTTGACAGAGAACACTTTGTAGTAATCAGGCAAAATATCTATGCTTGTAGCTATTATTGGTTCTTGCAATTTGTTATAGAGTATGGCTTTTCCTCTTCCTGATAATAGATCGACACATGTCAAACCCCATTTCAAATTTCAAATCCCATGTCATAAAATGGGATGGAGAAATAGGATATGACTCTTTTGTTCCACCTTATATGTTGTTTTAATATGATGTTGTGGAGCCTTCTATAATGCCACCGTTTAATTTTATGCCAAGATTGTTTTGTGTGTGAGATCAGGTAATTGCCTTCGCTTTGGGTAATTCTGATTATAAAACCATTGGCTTCTGGTTATAGAATTTTATAATGATGACTCTGCTAAAGAAAGGCATTTAATGGTCATATAATTTTTATCTGAAGAAGCCAATGTGTTTTCTCATTGGAATATTATTATTATAATCAATGTTTATTTATTGAGCTATATATACCCTGCTTTTTTATTTCAAAATATTATGAGGGTACAAATGTTTTTGGTTAAATGTATTGATTTTGTTATGCTTGATTCAGGGTTAGAAGTATGCCCATCATCCAGAGAGTGTTCATTGTACTCACTAGGTAGGTTTTTACCCATCTCCTCCTCCCCCCTCCATCCTATCCCACCTGATTTCCACTGAGTTTTCCCTCTGTGCACGTGTGTGCTCATTGGTCAGTTCCAGTTTAATAGCAAGTAGATGTGGTGTTTAGTTTTCCATTCTTTAAACACCTCACTTAGGATAATGGTCTCTAGTTCCATTGAACTTGTTGCAAAAGGGCTTAATTCATTAATTCTTCTTCATGGTTGAATTGTGTGTGTGTGTGTTTTCATCCACTCATGTATTGATGGGCACTTGGGTTGATTCCACATCTTTGCAATTGTGCTGCAATTAACATTCATGTGCAGGTGTCTTTTTGGCAAAATGACTTCTTTTCCTTTGGATAAATATCCAGTAATGAGATTGCTGGATCAAATGGTAGTTCTACTTTCAGTTCTTTGAGGAATCTTCATCCTATTTTCCATAGAGGTTGTACTAATTTATGGTCCCACCAAAAGTGTAGTAGTGTTTCTTTCTCTTTGCATCCATGCCAGCATCTATTGTTTTTGGACTTTTTAATAAAAGGCATACTAACAGGGGTAAGGTGACATTTTGTTGTGTTTTTAATTTGCATTTCCCTCATAAATAGTGATGTTAAACATTTTTTCATATGTTTATTGATCATTTGTCTATCTTCTTTTGAAAAGCTTCTGTTCATGTCTTTTGCCCACTTTATAATGGGGTTCTTTGTTTTTTCTTGCTGATTGGCTTGAGTTCTTTGGAGATTCTGGAGACAGCACATACCTGGATTATATTTTCTCATCCACTCAGCTAGCCTGTGCCTCTTGAGTGGGGCATTCTCCCCTTTCACGTTTATTGATAGAATTGATATGTGGGTTCTGTTCATCCTGTCAGTGGTACCTTCTTGCTTTATTTTACCTCTTGTCCTGTTGTATTGTATGAGCTCTGAGCTTTAGGTTTGGGTGGTTTTACACTGGTGGGTGACCATTGTGCTGATCCATGTATAATGTGATTCTGATTATTTCCTGCAGAGAAGGTCTGGTCTTGACAAATTCCCTCAGCATTTGCTTCTCTGGAAAGGTATTTACTTCTTCTTCATATATAAAACTTAGTTTTACAGGATACAAAATTCTAGGCTGGCAGTTGTTTTGTTTAAGAAGACTGAAAATGGGACCCCAGTCTTTTCTGACTTCTAAGGTCTCAGTTGAGAAGTCTGCTGTTAGTCCTATGGGTTTTCCCTTGTAAGTTACTTGTTTCATCTCATGGCTCACAGGAGTTCTTCCTTCCTGTTGACTTTGGCCAGTCTGATGATTGTGTGTCTTGGTAATTGCCTCTTTGCAATGAATTTCCCAGGTGTTAGTTGAGCTTTTTGTACCTGGATGTCTAAATCTCTAGCAAGGCCAGGGAATTTTTTCTCAGGTATTCTCTCAAATAGGTTTTCCAGCCCTTGTGCATTTTCTTCTTCACTTTCAGGGATGACTATTATTTTTATATTTGGCCATTTTACATAATTCCATATTTCTTATAGTCGTTATTCATCCCTCTTAATTCTCCGTTCTTTATTTTTGGCTGAGTTAACTCAAAAGAGGTGTTTTCAAGCTTTGTAGCTTGAAGCTTTTCTTTTGCCTGGTCTAGTCTAAAAACTTTCCACTGTGTTTTCTATTTCCTTAAATTAATTTTTAATTTCCATAAATTCTATTTGTGCTTTTTTTTTAATATGTCAATCTCTAGTGAATTTTTCATTAATTTCCTGAATTGTTTTTCTGGAATCTTTGAGTTCGTTTTCCACTTTCTCTTGGATTTCATTGAGAAAAACATTTAAAACTGAGGATCTAGTAGGCTAATCTCTCTATTTAAACCTGTACTATCTAGGAACTGTGGATATTCTGTAAACTTGTATAGTAAGCAACAGCACCTATGATGTGACATGTAATACTATTTCCTAGCTTAACAGATGTAAACATCAAAGCAGCTTGTAATTCTGTCAATAATTTTAAATGTATACATGTTATTTTTATAAAAATATATTTTATACTTTTTCTTATAACTTTGTAACCAGAACACAGCCTAAAATTTATAAGTACAAATTTATAAGTATGAATGTTGAATAAATAATCCTTGTATTTGTGGTTGATGAACAAACAATAAATAATTAAGTACTAATGTTGTCAATGCTAAGTATTATATGCTGTTAGAATACAAAAAAATAACAAAATATGGCCCTTATTTCTGGTTCAGAGTAAAACTATGTAGTGTAAAGTTTTGATGAGGAATGCCTTTTAAAAAATATTAGCCAGTATATGTAATAGATGAGCTTTACATTTCTTTTTTTCTGTTTTCCTCACAGTATAATTATGTTAGTTGTGATTAGTATTTATGTTCATGTTAATGAATTAGTTTATTTATCAAATGTGTTTTTTGATTTTAGGATTCTAGCTGTGCCCTACTATTTGTAATCCTAGACTCTATGCCCAAATGAAACATAGTATGTACTACATGCAAATAAGTAAAAGAAAAATACTTTCTCTAGAAATTCTAAAGTTAGAAATGATCACTGAGGATTGAATAATTGGTGAACACTTAGACCAATGAAATCTTGGATGGAGAATATGTGGCTAGAGAGAAGAGAAGGAATTCAAACCTTGGCAGCCTAGAAGCAAAGCAGAATTCTTTCCACACTTTCAACCTAAATCTGAAACATAGATGTGACTACTTTGATGTGAGAAGAGATCAGTTAATCACATAGCTAGCAGAAGAAATCAAAAGTCATTTATCTATGTGCTGATGAACACCACCTGTGCCAATTGTTCCTTGGATGAGAGATGGTGGGGAGTTGATGGTTCCCAAGGCAGTTGCATCCAAAATCCAGGACTAACACACCTTGCTTTGTTGGAGAGAAAGAAAACAGCATCTGAAGAGCACCGATCATTCCAAATAAGCTATGACTATTAATTCTACATGGTGATCCATATAATATTTTGAAACATGTTCAACCATAGCATCGTATTTTCTCCTTAGAGGGTACAGAGGGTGGATGGAGAAGTGCCACAAGCTTCCCTTTGAACTGTGGTCCTCAATTATTTTTCTCTATCTTAACAAAAGAGCAACATGAAACAATGACCATCAGTAAAATTCAACCTCAATGGCAATGATTTCCAGTAGGGGAAGGGAAAGAAATCATCATCCTCCTTCAGGGAAGCAAATCAAATTCTGGTAAATACAATGTAGTTTGAAGTATCCCCTGTCTGCCCAAGGAGTTTTGATGCACCATGCCTGCCCCTATTGTAGTAGGAATCTTGCCTTAATTTCATCCATAGTAAAACACAATGTATGGAAGGTGAAAAACATAAATCAAATGTAATCTCTGTGGTCATATTCTGGATTGTGCTGAATACTAAAATTGTACAGGAATATATGAAAAAAGTTGATTAAGCTGAGATGGAGGGAAAACAGAATGGAAAAATTAATAATAGCTTAATTATATATGATCTATCAAATGCACCAGTGTTGCTAATAATAACAGACTGTGGAAGGTATGTTGGCATTGGTCAGTAATCATTGTATAAATCATTGAAAAGTCAGTGTGATTTCTGTCATGTGTGACAGATTGATCAAGAAGACTGAGAAATTTGATGATTTTATAATGTCGGGATAAAGGTTTTTAGATTTAGTCTGTGGCACCATTGAATTCTTTAAGATATTCTCAAAATTTTTTGTTTATATTTGTCTATTTTGATCATTAAAATATTTTATAAGGAAATTTCTCCCTTTTAAAATTAGGAAAGTGTCAGTAAAATTCACACAATTATATTTGTCTGTAATTCAGTAGTTTGTGCAAGTTCTCATTCTGCAATAAAGTGGTAATATGCAGATATTGTAGAACTGCTCCAGGGAAAAGTTTGTAATACTATGGGATTTCCTGTGCTCATTTGGGTTTATCCAGTGTTATAAAATTGAATCATTGTGAAATATCACACAATTCACTGAATGATTTCATCTTACTATAAGATTCCTCACCAGAGCATTTCATCCAATTCTTGGCTGATGTTTTTATTTGAGTGACATTGAGAAGAGAAATGAAACAAATTCCTTTTTGTATTTTTATGGACAGAAAAGACATGTCTCTGGCAAGAACAGAATGCTCCTGAAAACTAGAGTTTATATATAGAAAAATGCCAAAGTTTTGGAAATAACACATTTACCTTGGACACGATTTTTAAATCCTACAATATTTAAGTCTCTAAATATTTATAGTAACTGATTAGTAATTGCAATATAGTAAAATTTCATTTTATAGTTTTTATTTTGCTTTTCAATCATTCAATTCAGAACACATTCTGGTAACTGGCATTTTTGCATTCTTACAGTACAATGATGAATGATGTTAACAAAATATCTCAGAGGTCCCATAAAAATTATTAAGTTTTTCTGTATCATCAAAGAAACATAAAACTGTATTCAAAATAATTGTGTGAAATATACTTTATTGCATTGTTTTTTTACATTGAAAACTATAATTATTATACAATACTTAACTGGAATTCTCTACTTTTCAACTGTATCACATAATTCAATTTACTATGCTGATTTGAATTAGTGTATATAATGTATTATAATTAGTTATTTTTTAGTCTAAAATGATTTTGGTCTTGCATATTGCTAACAGAACAAAATGCAAGGCATTTCACTTTGAAGAGAATGGAGGTTGGTAAGACCAATATAGATCTTATAATGAGTTGAGAAAATATTTATAAACCTCTAAAAATGTTTATATTGTATGATTCTAGAAGTGTTATATACATAACGAAAAGGAATATAAATCCATCATATTTTATGGTGATTTTTTTTGTCCTTTTCAACATCTTTATATAAACCTGCTTTTCTCATTTTGGAAACGAGATAAGGCATACATGTAATCATATACCATTGTTATTAAAGGTTGGTAACATACCCAGAAAAAAAGATCTTGTTTGAATGCATTCTAAAGGGGACTGTTAATATGTCCCTCACTCAATACCTACCCCATATGCCAAATTTTGGTTAGCAATAATTGGATATGGTTTATTTGGCAATATCTGTAAGGGTTTTTAAAAAATGTTTCATGAAAATATCTGAAGAACTAGCATGGAATGTGAGAATTCACAATGTGGAATAAAAACTATAGGTACAGTGAAAACTATGGGCATTTTCCATAAAATTAAACATAATTATACTTAAGTACATACAAATGACATTGTGAGGTTTTGCTATTCTCTCTGTTAGTTTAGGCTAAGTTATGCTTTGGAAAGAGGTAATCCTAAAATCCATTCGCTGAGCATACCAAAGTTTATTTCTTGTCTCACGATCTTACATGAGTTGGATTTTTATTTTTACATTTCATTTTCTCTTGAACACCCAGACTGACTGAATGGTTCTGTTTGGGCTGTTGCTGGTCTCTAGACAGAGAGGAAAAAATGGCAAACCTTGAGCTTCAATATTTAAGGTTTGGCTCAGAAGAAACACATATTTTCTGTGTGCATTCACATTTTATGACTGAGTTCAACAGCTTGGAATGAATGACTTTCCCACAGTGAGAGAAATAGTCAAAGGTGGGGAGGGACAGCAAATATTTTGAACAATAATATTATACAATTTAATATAGATATATACTTATAGTTATTCCTCATTAATGAGTTGGTAAAAAATTTTAGATCAAGTATAATTAAATATGATTCAATTCATATCAAGATATGATTTTATTTTATGAATCCCATGCTTTTACTATCTGACTGGTCTTTAATGGATTTTTAAAACTATTTTTTTTATTGTTATTGCAGTAAACTCTAGTATCCTATAACAATAGCTGTCCAACTTGACTTTGTTCAAGAAATGCTTAATAAGTGCTTATATATTTGTGAATATGACAGAGTTCTTATCCCCAAGAAGCTCAGAGCTTAGTTGAAAAAATAGATAATTATGTTGAATATTGTGAAGATAATAAAATAGAAACATACATGAATTATTATGTTGAATATTATATTTAAAAATTATAAAATGATATTTTGGTAGATTTCTCATTTAATACAACAGCACACTACCAGACAGATGCCATAGTTTTTGTTCATATTTACAAAGGGGGAAACAGACCTGGGGTGATTAAGTAACATGCCCAAGCTCACATAGCTATGTGTGACTCAAACCATGTCATCTGCGTTAGTCTGAACTCTCTTCCACCATGCTGTACTGTCAGCTCCTATTTTTATTTTTCTGACAATGTCTTATTTTCAGTCCATGTGATCCTGAAGTTATTGTCTACTCTGTGGTCTGAGTTATTGACAATGTTGAGGACTATTTTCTACCACTTTATTGAGTATGTGGCCTTCTGATTGAATCCGATTTTACAGAACAAATCAAGGGAGTCCAAGCTGTTAAGTCTGGATTCAGTCCAGGGGCCACACTCAGGGGTCTGGAGGGCTATACGTGGCCTTGAGGCTGCAGGTCCCCACCCAGAGTGGTGTTAGCTATTGTTGCATAGAGTGTGGTCTTACTTATCTAATTAATAAAACGATTGTACACTTTTCTCATGGTCTTTGTCAAGAGCTCATGTTCTGGAAATACTGATCAAAACTATGAAAAACTTAAAACCATTTTTATGAATTACAAAGACTTAAGGACCATAGTAATTGCCTTACTGTATTTTTGAAAAGATGAAGCATATTGTTTCTCTTTAATTGCAGAGGATAAACTAAGAGGCTACAAGGAGTTGGATTTTGCCTAAATATAACCACTTTTTTTCTTTTTTTACATTAGAGTGTTTCACGAAAATACTTGTCACTTTTGAAGGTGGAGAGTTTTCGTTTGTTTTGTCATTGTAGATGTCAAGTAGAATCTAGATATGCACTTTGAGGAAATGCTGTGCAGGGAATACAATGTTAAATAAAACTCAAAAGATATTGGCAGTCTTTGCTTGCAGCCTATGTTTTTCATTCATGAAGCACAACCCATATCCCATGTCCTTACCCTCCTCATGTAAATTTATTCCTCAAACACAGTTGAGTAGTGGAGATTTTAATGAAGATTTCTTAGGGTGAGAGAGGAGAAAATATATGTCACTGGCTAAACAACAAGGAACTTTATGAAATCTTCATTTGATACTTTGTTTTTCCTAAATTTTCCTGGATCTCATTCCTCTTTTCAACCAACTCCCAACAAATATTCTTTTTAAGTCTCTATCTCCCTTTTGAAGTCAGAGCAATTTAACTCTTTCTCATTTCTTTAATCATATATCCCTAGTCTCTTCACCCCACTGTGCTAACAAAGAACTCACTGACTACCAGTATCTACTCTTTCTTAAACACAGTGGGAATTATCGAGAATGAATATAATTTTTCTCATGATATTCATACATATGTGCATACTTATATATGTCTTGAGGTCAGAATGTGTCAAACATTGATGAAGGTATCATGTTGATTAAGAAAATTGCAAGCATATATAAAGCATAATTTCTATTGTCGATAACCTTAAAATTTTGCACTCAGATACTACTTTTACTATTTGGAATAAATAATGCATATATGGAGGGAAACCAGAAGATTTGACACTAGCATCCTATTCTTATGTTATCATAGATATAACTTAATATATTTTTTAAAGAAAATAATTAGTTATGATGCAAATTTTTTTCACATGCAATATATCCAAAGTTCTCAGAAGTCATAAATAGGAATATAGAGGAAGAGAACTGGATTCCTTTCTTTCCTGTTTCTCTTTAACATAGGCTAACATGACTCCGACTAGACCCTTTGTGGCAATGAGTTCTTGGTATCTTGATAGTTGTCAAAGCTGCCCCTTCATTCCTTCTATTCTCCCTCTGTTCTCCTAAGTCCTTAGTTGAAGGACAACATGAAAGGCCACAGAAAAATGATTTCTGTGTGTAACTGATACTTCAAGAATTCTGAGCTGCACAAATGAGTTTGAGAGAAACCCTTAGGAAAAAAAGAAAGAAAAAACTTTCCAGAAAGTAAGAGAAAATGAGATGTATAAGAGAGAGAGTATGTGAGTTGGGTTTTTAAGGGTAAAAATGAATATAGGAGCTTCAGCCTTCCCTCTTGGCTCTTTCAAAGGTACATTAAAAATTCATGGATTTACTTATGACATTGGAATGAAGTAGTAGTACATATTTTTAAACAAAATTTTCTTTGAAAAGCCAGTGCCACTTTAAATTTCAAAACGTGTGTGTTTATGTGAAGAATGAATTCTTCAGTTTTTAAAAAATCTTAGAATTCTACCAATCTGACATTTTCTCTACCTTAAAATTCATAAGGTAATGTACAAAAAAGTACAATGAAGTAGTTGTATTAAAAAAAAGGTATTGTGATATTTGCTAAATGATAGAATTAAGACTGCAAACTAGCACAACCTCTGTGGAAAGCAATATGGAGATACCTCTAAGAGATACAAGTAGATCTACCATTTGATCCAGCAATCCCATTACTGGGCATCTATTCAAAAAAACAAAAGACATTCTACAAAAAAGACACCTGGACTTGAATGTTTATAGCAGCACAATTCACAATTGCAAAGATGTAGAAACAACCCAAGTGCCCATCAATACATGAGTGGATTAATAAAACGTGATATATGTATGCCATGAAGTACTA
Source organism: Cheirogaleus medius (assembly GCA_008086735.1). Taxonomy (NCBI): domain Eukaryota; kingdom Metazoa; phylum Chordata; class Mammalia; order Primates; family Cheirogaleidae; genus Cheirogaleus; species Cheirogaleus medius. The sequence continues at coordinate 29,194,093 of VBSM01002937.1, forward strand.
TTCAGCTATAAGAAACAATGGTGCTATAGCACCTCTTGTATTTTCCTGGATAGAGCTGGAACCCATTCTACTAAGTGAAGTATCCCAAGGATGTACTCACCATCAAATTGGTACAAACCGATCAACACTTAAGTGCGCATACAGTAGCAACTTCGGATCATCAGATGTCAGGCAGGTGGGAGGGGGGAGAAGGGGATAGGTATATTCACACCTAATAGGTGTGGTGTGCACCGTCTGGGGGATGGACACGCTTGAAGCTCTGACTTGGGTGGGGCAAAGGCAATATATGTAACTGAAACATTTGTACCCCATAATATGCTGAAATAAACAAATCAAAGAAAAAAGAAAGAAAGAATAATATGGCTCCTAAACCTTAGATGCCCTCTCATTTCTTTCATATTTTAGGAAATTAAAATACCCCAAATATCATGGATGTTCTATCCCCTGAAAACTATTATATATTACTTTAATACAAAGTAATATATAATAGATATATAATCTCTAATTACTTTTAAATTCATACCTAATTGTATTTTTTTGTTCTCTTAAATACAGATTTATTTTTTGTTCTAGGAGCTGACTTTATTAGCCTTTAGGCATTTTGAGAACATACTGTTTCATTAAACTCTGTTTATTGTGAATCTGTTGATAGTAGTCAATATTTTAAAATTATTTATTACCTTGGGACATTTTAGTGTTCTTATTAGATGATAAGCTATTCTAAATCAATATTCCTATATCATTCCATCATCCTAGCTTTTTAAAAGAATAACAATGAGCTATTAAAAATATTAATTTGTGACATGAATGATTTCAATAAACTTCAAAATGAAGTAGAAGAGTTGATGTCAATAGTAAATAGCCTTAAATTGTCTTAATTTTGTAAAATTTAAGGAAAGAAAGTAGATTCATTATTTAGTAACTTCTGTTACTAAAGATTTCTTTATAATGAGTTAATGAATCATAGTACAGATTCCTTGAACATTTTAGAAATAAAAAAGAGATTTGGTCTATAATAAAGAACAAGTTATGTTAATGTTTTATGGTACTTTTATAGATTTACTACTTGTGCTGTTCTATATATGCAATACAAATATAAGCAGTTAAATACATATTTTATGGTTAATTTCCTCAGTAAAACATCAGTGTCCAGATGCTTGAGGGATTGAAATATTTTAGAGAAATTTATTTTTCATGCAGTTGAGGCTTAGAAATTTATGTGATATCTAAAACTATTATATGCATTTAAATCTAATTATATAAAATTTTATTTTATTTTATTTTATTTTATTTTATTTTATTTCAGACAGAGTCTCACTCTGTTGCCCGGGCTAGACTGAGTGCCGTGGCATCAGCCTCGCTCACAGCAACCTCAAACTCCTGGGCTCGAGCAATCCTCCTGCCTCAGCCTCCTGAGTAGCTGGGACTACAGGCATGTGCCACCATGCCCGGCTCATTTTTTCTATATATTTTTAGTTGGCCAATTAATTGCTTTCCATTTATAGTAGAGACGGGGTCTCGCTCTTGCTCAGGCTGGTTTCGAACTTCTGACCTTGAGCGATCCGCCCGCCTTGGCCTCCCAGAGAGCTAGGATTACAGGTGTGAGCCACTGCACCCGGCCAAAATCTAATTATATAAAATTTTAAATTATTTTTTATATTGAAGTATATTGAACATAAATTGATGTTAATATATTTTTATTTACTTTTTATGTTATGGTTCATAAAAGTTGTATATTTTTAGAGTACATGTGATGTTTTGCTACAGGCATACAGTATATGTTAATCAAATCAGGGTAATTGGGGTATTTAACACTTCAAGCATTTATCATTTCTTTGAGTTGGGGACATTCCAATTTCTCTCTTTTAGTTATTTTAAAGTATACTCTAACTTATTGTTGATTATAGTCACTTCGTTGTGCTATCAGAGATTGTTCATTCTATCTAACTATATTTTTACCCATTAAGCATCCCTGCTGCCCTTTCCAGACTCTGGTAACAATCATTCCACTCTCTGTCTGCATGAGATCAATTGTTTTAATACTTAGCTCCCACATATTAGTAAGAACATGTGAGATTTGTCCTTCTGTGCTTAGCTTATTTCACTTAACATAAGGTTTACCAGGTCCATCCATGTTGCAAATGGCAGGATCTCATTTGGTTTTTGGCCATATATATTGCATTTTGTATATGTACTACAATTTCTTTATGCATTCATCCATTGATGGATACTTAGGTTGATTACAAATCTTGGCTGTTATGAATAGTGCTGCCATAAACATGGGAGTGCAGATACCTTTTTGATATGCTGATTTCCTTTCTTTTGATTATGTACCTATTAATAGTAGTGAGTGAAATTGTTGGGTCATATGGTAGTTCTAATTTTAGTTTTTTGAGGAACCTTCATATGTTCTCCATAGTGGTTGTAGTAATTTACATTCCCATTGACAGTGTTTGAGGGTTCCCCTTTCTCCACATCCTCGCCAGCATTCATTATTGTCTTTTTGATATAAGCTGTTTTAACTTGGGTGAAAGGATACCTCATTGTAGTTTTGATTTGCATGTCTCTGATGACTAAAGATATTGAGCATTTTTCATATATCTGTTGGCCATTTATATGTCTTCTTTTGAGAAATGTCTATTCAGATCTTTTGCCCATTTTTTATCAGATTATTCGTATTTTTTCTTATTGAGTTGTTGGAGCTCCTTATATATTCTACTAATTAATCTTTTGTCAGGGAGTATAAAAATATTTTATCCCATTTTATGGGTTGTCTCTTCCCTTTGTTGATTTATTCCTTTGCTTTGCAGAAGCTTTTTAGCTTGATGTAATCCCATTTGTCCTATTTTGCTTTTGTTGTCTGTGCTTGGGGTATATTACTGAAGAAATCCTTGCCCTGACCAATGTCCTAAAACATTTCCTTTAAGTTTTCTTTTAGTAGTTTTATAGTTTCAGGTTTTAGATTTAAGCCTTTAATCCATTGTGATTTGATTTTTGTATATAGTGAGAAATAAGGGTCTAGTTTCATTCTTCTGCATGTGGATATCCAGTATTCCCAGCACCGTTTATCAAAGAAACTTTCCTTTCCCCAATGTATATTCTTGGCAATTTTGTCAAAGACAAGTTCACTATAGATGTGTAGATTTACCTGTGGGTTCTTTATTCTGTTCCACTGGTCTATGTGTATATTATTATGCCAGTATAATGCTGTTTTGTTTACTACAGCTCTGTAGTATAATTTGAAGTCAGGTAATGTGATTCCTCCAGTTTTGTTCTTTTTGCTCAGGATAGCTTTGGCTATTCTGGGTCTTTTGTGGTTTCATATAAATTTTAGGACTATTTCTTTTGATGGATATTGCATTGAATATGTAAATTGCTTTGGGTAGTATGGACATTTTAATAATATTGATTCTTCCAATCCATGAAAATGGAATATCTTTGCATTTTTTGTGTCCTCTTCAATTTCTTTCATCAATGTTTTATAGTTTTCATCATAGAGATTTTTTACTTCTTTGGTTAAGTTTATTCCTAGTTGTTTTATTTTATTTGTAGCTATTATAAATGGGATTACTCTATAAGTTTCTTTTTCAGATTGTTTGCTATTGGTATATGGAAATGCTATTGAATTTTGTGTGTTGATTTTGTATCCTGTAACTTTACTGAATTTATCAGTTCTAATAGTTTCTGACGGAGTCTTTAGTTTTCTCCTAATACAAGATCATATCATCTGCAAACAAGGATAATTTGACTTCTTCGTATCAAATTGGAATACCCTTTGTTTCTTTCTCTAGTCCAATTGCTTTAGCAAGAACTTCAAGTACTATGTTGAATAACAGTGGTCAAAGTGGGCATCTTTGTCTTATTCCAGATCTTTAAGGAAAGGCTTTCAATTTCTCCTCATTCAGTATGATACAAACTGTGTATCTGTCATATATAGCTTTTATTTTGTTGAGATGTGTTCCTTCATTTCCCGGCTTTTAGAGAGACTTTATCATAGAGGAATGTTGAAGATTATCGAGTGCTTTTTCAGTATCAGTTGAAGTGATCATATTTTTTGTCCTTTCTTATGTTGATATGATGTATCACATTGATTTATTTGTGTATGTTGAACTATCTTTGCATCCTGGGGTGAATCCCACTTGAGCAAGATGAATAATTTCATTAGTATGTTATTGAATTTGGTTTACTATTATTTTGTTGAAAATTTTTGCATCTGTGTTCATCAGAGATATTGGCCTATAGTTTTCTTTTTTTGTTGTGTCTTTTTCTGGTATTAATATCAGTGTGATACAGGCCTCATTGAATAAGTTTGGGAGTATTTCCTCCTCCTTAATTTTTTGGAATAGTTTAAATAGGATTGGTATTAGTTCTTCTTTGAATGCTTGGTAGAATTCAGCGGTGAAGCTATCAGGTCTTGGCTTTTCTTTGATGGGAGGCTTATTGTTACTGCTTCTGTCTTATTACTTGTTATCGGTTTATTCAGGTTTTACATTTCTTCCTGATTCAATCTTGGTAGGTTGTATGTGTCTAGGATTTTATGCATTTCTTCTAGGTTTTTTAATATATTGACATTTTTATTATGAGCATTATTGCTCATAATAGTCTCTATCTTTTGAATTTTTTCAGTATCAGTTATGATGTTTCCTTTTTCATCTCTGATTTTATTTATATGGGTCTTCTCTCTTTTTTATTAGTCTAGCTAAAGGTTCATCAATTTTGTTTATTAAAAACATCAACTTCATTTTGTTTATCTTTTGTATTGTTTTCTTGGTTTCAATTTAATTTACTTCTGCTCCAATCTTTATTCTTCTACTAATTTTGGGTTTGGTTTGCTCTTGTTTTTAGAGTTATTTAAGATGCCCCATTAGGTTGTTTATTTGAAGCTTTTCTACTTTTCTGATGTAGGCACATATTGCTATAAGCTTTCCTTTTAGTGCTGCTTTTTGCTGTATTCCATAGGCTTTGATATATTGTGTTTTAATTTTCATTTGTTTTGAGAAAATTTTAAATTTCCTTTTTAATCTCTTCATTGACCCACTTGTCATACAGGATGATATTATTTAATTTCCATGTATCTTTATAGTTTCCAATGTTCCTCTTGTTACCGATTTCTAGTTTTATTCCACTGTGGTCTGAGAAAATACTTGATATAATTTTAATTTTTTTTGAATTTTTTAAGACTTGTTTTGTCCCCTAACACATGACCTATCCTTGAGAATGATTCATGAGCTGAGGAGAATATGTATTCTGCATCTGTTGGATGAAGCATTCTATAAGTATTTACCAGGTCCATTTGGTTTATAGTGCAGATTAAGTCCAATGTTTCCTTGTTGATTTTCTGTCTGGATAATTTGTCCCATGCTGAAAGTGGAGTGTTGAAGTCTCCTGTGATAATGGTATTGGGGTCTTTCTCTCTCTTCAGCTCTGATAATATTTGCTTTATATATTTGTGTGCTCCAGTGTTGGGCGCATATGTATTTAGAATTGTTATATCCCCTTGCTGAATTGACCGCTTGGTAATGATACAGTGTCCTTCTTTGTCTCTTTTTACAGTTTTTCTCTTGAAATCTGTTTTATCTGATAGAAGTATAGCTACTCCTGCTCTTTTTTGGTTTCCATTTGCATGAAATATCTTTTTCCATTCCTTTATTTTCAGTCTATGTATCTTTATAGGTGAAATGTGTTTCTTGTAGACAATGTATAGTTAGGTCATGTTATTTTTTCCTCCAGTCAATTACCCTGTGTTTTTTGATTGGAGAGGGAGAGTTTAGACAATTTATATTCAATATTATTATTGATAGGCAAGAACTTATTACTCCCATGTTGTTATTTGATTTCTGGCATTTTGTGTTCTTTCTTCTTTCCTTCTTTCCTGTCTTCCTTTGTTAAAAGTGATTTTTCTCTGGGAGTGTGTTTTAATTTCTTACTTTTTATTGATTTATTTTTATATCTTTGTATCTGTTGTAGGTTTTTTGATTTGAAGTTACCATAAGGCTTGCAAGAAACATTTTATAATAAATTATATTAAACATATGAAAACTTAATTCTGCTTATAAACAATCAAGCAAAGAGAAATCTAAAAGAAATTCTACACTTTAACTCCATTCCCACCTCATTTTTTAAGTTTTTGTTGTTTCCATTTATATCTTTTTATATTATCTGTCAAAAACTTGTTGTAGTTATTACTTTTGATAAGTTTATATTTAGTATTCCCACTCAAGATATAAATGGTTTATAAACATGTTGATTTTCTAGATCTTGTAGGCATGCTTCTTTTTTTTATTATTTTTTCTTTTCTGCCTGTGTATTTTCAAACAGCCTGTCTTGGAGCTTATTAATTCTTTCATATGCTTGATCAATTCTGTTGTTGAGGGACTCTGATGCATTTTTCAGTTTGACGGTTGAATTTTTCAGCTCCAGAATTTCTGGTTGATTTTTAAAAATTGTTTCAATGTCTTTGTTAAATTTCTCTGATAGGCTTCTTAATTTCTTATCTGTGTTTTCTTGAAGTTAATTGAGCTTCTTCAGGACAGCTCTTTTGAATTGTCTGAAAGGTCACATGTCTCCATCACTACAGGATTGGTCAATGGCACCTTACTTAGTTTGTTCAGTGAAGTAATGTTTTCCTGAATGTTCTTGATGCTTTTGGATGTTTCTTAGTGCTTAGGCATTGACGAGTAAGGTATTTATTCTAATATAGTAATTTGAGCTTGTTTGAATACATCTTTCTTGAGAAGTCTTTACAGATATCCAAAGAAAATCAAGGGCTGTGATCTAAGTGTTTGGTCACTGTAGCTATATCAGCACTGGGGGTGCCCCAAGTCCAGTAATGCTGTGACTCTTGCAGACTCCTAGTAATACCACCTCAGTGGACTTGGGTAAGATATAGGAGAATCCCCTGGATCACCAGGCAAATTATGACACTCCCTTTCCTCACTCTCTGTGCTAGGCTGCTGGAATTGGGGAAGGAATGAAGTGGGCATTCACTGATGGGCATTCTACCAGCACCAGGTCATACATGAAGCCAGCCCAGTCTCACCCAAAGCCTATGGTGACTGCTGCTTTTCTACTTCTGATGTTTATTCAAAGCCTAAGGGCTCTTTAGACAGGTGGTGAATCCTGCCAGGACTGAGTCCTTCTCTTCAGAGCAGCATATTTTCTTCTGGTCAAGGGTGAGTCCAGAAATGCAATCCAGGAATGAGGATTGCAATCCAAATCAACGGCTTTAGGAGTCAACTTTGTACTTTATTTTACTGTGGCTGAGCTGGCACCCAAGTTGTAAAACTAAGACCTTTCTAAACTCTTCTTTTTCCTTTGCCAAGTGGAATAAGACTCTCCCTAAGCTGCACTGCCTGTAGTTGGGGGAGGGTGACACAGGCACTGGCATTGCTGCCACTGCTGGTCTCTCGCTGGGTCACTTGCACCACAAATCCACTGGCTCTGAGCCAACACAGCTGCAGGAATTGCCCAAGGACAGTTTCACCCTTTGTGGCCTGACTGCCTTATGAATTTATTCCAAGCTGCAGGCCACTTTTTCTTAGCCAGTATCAGAGTTAGCTGGAACTCAGGTTTTAGGGTAGAGGATTTCCCTCTGGCCAGGCTGTTCTAAATGTTTCCTCCATGGCCACCAGCAGAATTCTGCACTGTCCTCTGTCCTCCTGTGACAAGCTGGCCCTGCGTTTCAATGCAAAGTCCCACAATCACTTCACTTTCCCTGTCCTGGACACACAGGTTCTCTCTCCACTGGAGCGCTGGCATGGCATTGCTGGGCGATGGGGAGGGTGGCGCAGGCAATGCAAAATACCTTTCCTGTCCACTTCAGTGCCTCTTTTCTTGATATAATGTTAAAAGCAGGCACAGTGGTTGTTCACCTGATTTTTGTTTCTTCAGAAGGTGCTTTCTTGCATCAATAGCTGTTGAATTTGTTGTTCTTACAGAGGGACGATTGCTATTTGGCCGCCTTGCTCCTCCCCTTCTCATGTTTTTCTGCATTTTTTTATACAACTACTTTTCCTTTCATTAAAAGTATGTTTAATTATGTTATGTTGCTTGTTGTTATATAGGGTATGGAATTATTTTATAGTTTTCATAGTTCTTTTTTGTCACTCATTTATTCATTTACTCACCCAGAATGTACTATTTTCTAGGTGCCTAACCCTTTGCTAGGAGGAGAAGATACAAGGATAAGAAATACTCTCAGTAAATGAGGAAAACAGAGACGTTCACATTTAATTATAAAACAGTCTGTAACATACATACTATGAAAAGTGTAGGCAGAGACCAGAGGAAGAATTACTTTATGGTAGAGGGAATCCACGGAGGATGAGTAGCAATTTCCCAGGAAAAATGGAAGACAAGAAGTTCCAGGTCCAGTGGACTGAGTAAACACAAACAGGGAGATTAGTAGAAAAGTGGGAGTCATGGAAACTATAAAGAACCAGTTCTAGGTTTGAAGGAAGACGTATGTTTATATAAGAGTTGAGGAGGTGAAGAAACCCAGGACTCCAAGAGAATAGTGCAGAAGGGAACTAGAGTGGAGACTGGTCTTTTCCTATAAACTGTCAACCCAGAATATTCTGGGAGATTTTGCCTCAGGCATAGCCTAGGAGAATGAGGTGAAACATTCTGCAGGATACTGGATAGTTTCTGTTCTTCAAGCTTTTTTGTATCTTTTTCTTATGAATACAAACTTTAATGAAATTTTAATCATTCAGTATAAATACATTCCAAAGAGTGCCCTCCCCAATCCTTCTATCTTTCTTGTATGGTTTGACATTCCTTTCCGTCTTTGGATGAATCCAAATTCTCTTATGCATCTGAACAGGCAAGAGAGTGGGAAGCAAGAGGATGTGTGTGCATGTAGTTGGGGCGGGCACACTGTTTTTCATAATTACATGTTAATTTGCTTTTTCTTAATTTGACCTCGGAGCATTCATGCCACTGAGATCACTCATTACAGCCACACGTCTACCTTTGTCTCTCACTGTTCACCTTGCTTCCTGCTGGAAACCTAGCGCAAGGCTCAACTGACTCTTGGACAACATGGATTTGAGCTGTGTGCATCCACTTATATGAGGATTTTCTCCCACCTCTGCCACCCTGAGACAGCAAGACCAACCCCTCTTCTTCTTCCTCCTCCTCCTCAGCCTACTCAGCATGAAGATGATGAGGATGAAAGCCTTTATGATGATCTACTTCTGCTTAATGAATAGTAAATACATTTTTCTTCCTTATAATTTTCTTAATAATGTTTTCTTTAGTTTATTGTAAGCATACAGTATATAATGCATATAACATACAAAATAAATGTTAAAAATCAACTGTTTATGTTATCAGTAAGGCTTCTGCTCAATTATAAGTTATTAGTACTTAAGTTTGGGGGAAGTCAAAAGTTACATGTGTATTTTTGACTGTATGGGGCTAGGAGGGTGTCAGTGCCCCTAACCTTGCATTTTTCAAGGGTTAACTTTTAGTTTCTATTTCATAGTATTATCTTGTTACAATGTATTATAATAACAAATACATAGATGAACACATGCATGAATACTGTGATTATTATCCAGGCCCTGAACAATTTTAAACTAGAACCTAAGCTTCTAATTTCCAGCCCACTTTTATTCTCACTCTACTCATGTGTTCCTTCTATCTAAAAACACTTCCTTGTGATAGTCTCAGCTTATTTGTACATTTCTTGTATGAGTGAAGCTGGGTATTTTTATATGTTTAAAAACCATTTGTATTTTCTTTTCTGGAAAACTATTTGTGTTCTTTATAGATTCTTCATATTCTTCTACTGGCTTTTTAATTCTTTTTTTCTTCCTTTCATTTACAAGCTCAGTTTACATGTTAGGGAACTTAATCCTTTGCCACAAATATTTTTCCATTTTGTATTCAGTGTTTTAATTTTTCTTAAGGTGTTTTGTCATGTAGGAGTTTTTCATTTACTTTTGTGGATTTATAAATCTTTTGTGCTTCTGGATTTTAAGGCATGTTGAATGTTGACTCTTCAAAAGACAACTAGGAAAAAAAATCTGTTAATCAAGTATAGTTAAGCCCATTAGTTCAGTTAATGCAGTAAGAGAGAACACCAGCTTGACAGAGTAAAGTAAAATCTCAAAATGAGGAAATTAGGGCAAAGTAATTTATAGGTTTGGGGGCCTGAATGGGTGAATTTAGGGTAATTCATACAAGAGGAGAGTTGTCTGAGATTGGGCAAAGTATGTGACAAAATTGCTTTTCATTGATGGGTCTAGCAAAATGAAGATCTTAAAGTGAGCTTCGGTAAACAAGCTGTCAGTCTTAATTAGTAAGGTCACAGTCTTATCTTTCAGGAGCCCTTATTTCCTGGAGAAAGAAGCTAAGATGTTTTTGCCTGTTCCCAATATTGTTTAGTACAGATAAAGTAAATTATATCCATCTTTATTGTTTAATATAAGGTTAGGGAATGATGGTAGGTTCACTTTTCAGTTATAAAGAAATTCTCTCATTTTATCTATTACTACATTTATCATTTAACTTTTATACTTAACTCTTTGTTAATATTGATGTAAATTTTTTCCTGGTGAAATTTTTTCCTGTGTGAGACTTGTATGTAGCTTTGTTTTTACAAAATGGCTACTTGGTATCTCAGTACTATTTATTGAAAAATTTAAAGTTTCTCCAATGATTTGAAATACCTCTCCCTGTGCTATTCCTTCTGTTCCATTGACCGGTCATCCTGGACGCGCGGCTGCCACCGTCCGCGCCATGGAGCGTGTGTGCGCTTCAGGCCCGCAGTCGTGTCTCTCGCTCAGCGCACTTCCTTTTCAGAGACTATTCTGGATATTCTCTCTTTTTCCATAGGAACTTTAGAATCGTCTATTATTTCTAAGAAATATTAGAATAGAATTAGAATCTTGTTTAATTTTTTAAGAAAACTATTAGTTGGTATTTGATTAATTTTTCACAAAGAGCAGCATCCAAGACCATACATGCCCTTCGGAGTGTCTTGATATTTTCTTTATGTAATTCTTGTATAATTCTTTACAACTTTCACTTTCACTTTACTGCCTTTTAATTTAGCATAAAAATTGAGGGTTTTCTCTCTAGCTACACCTTTACATTCAAATTCATTGTTGATTTCATTTATTGAAGCTATTAAATTTATGTCAATTATTTATCCTGCTTTGTTAGTAATTCTCTCATTGCTCATGTGGTTTTCCAGTTTATACTTTTGATTTTAAAGAAGCACAATTATTCTATCAGCAAATAATTTTACCCCTTCTTTTCAATTTATATACTTATATTTTCTTCATGCATGCTCCAGTTATTATGTTTATTACCATGAATTTCTGTTTTCTATGTTCAATTCCTTTTATAAATTATCAATTCACATCTCTTCTGTTTTATTTATTTCCACACAGAGTTCCTGCATTCAAGTTTTCAGTCTCTGTTTATTGATAGTTGCTTATTTTTAAATGGTGGAACATACAGTCACAAATTTCGTTTGCACTGTAATATTTTTTCTCTTCCATATTTCTCCACTGTAGATAATTTTGATACTATCTTTTATAAAAGTTTTCTTACAGTATCTTTATATTCAATCTGTAACATGTTATAATTATTATGAATCTCCCTTTCATAGCTTTTGAAGGAGGTTCTTTGAGGGGCGCAGGGGTAGATTTTAGTCTTTACAACCTACGTCTCCCTTCTCCCCCAACCCAGATGGCACAGAGACAGACTGAATCCCACATATATGGTTCTGTGTGCGTGTGTGTGTGTGTGTGTGTGGTGTATGTATGTGTGTGAAGTTCCACCTGTTGTACTTCGTTCAAGTTAACTAGGTGCAGGAAGGCTTCTACTGACATTCCTAATTCTTCCTCTTCCTACGTTAGAGAGTGCAGCCCCCATTCTCCAAGGTAAAAACAGATTAGAGCAGAGTGATGTGGAAACTCTGAGCCTAAGTCTCAAAAGACCCTGCAGCTTCCGCTGCCATTCTTGTGGAGCCCTGGCCCCAGCATGTGAAGATGCTGAGCTAGCCACCTTGAGGACGAGAGGCCACCGGAGAGAGAGGTCCAACCAAACACCAGCACCAGTTGCTAGATAATGGCCGAGACCGTTTAAAACCATCTATTAATAGTTGCAACTGAGCTACCAAGTGATTCTAACAGTGTGAATGGCCCCAGGAGAGACCAGTAGAACATCTACCATCTAAGCCCAGCCCAAATCGCCAACCCATGGAATTGTGAACAAACAAAACGGTGGTGGTGTTCAAACCCTGTATTTTGGATTATTGTCATAGAGCAATAGAAAGCTGGTGCAGTAGTTCATTATATTTAATAAATATTTCACTGCATCCATGCTATACATCATCAAATATGATATGAGACTAGCTCATGCATTATAATTTTTAAATAATGGAGTATATTGCATCATAGAACAAAGCTTTACTGATGTGCTTTAAACAAGCCCTTTGGTAGTATGTCAAATGAAGCTTGTTACTTTATTCAGAATTGCTCTATCTTAAATCAAAGATTCAACAGTGTAAATTATTGTTCTCACTCCAGTTATTTGGTTGGGGCTCTGTAAGTATATACATAAATATGTAAAAAAATGTAACAATTTATCTGATACATTTTATGTTTGACTAAAAACCTTATTCTAAAATTATGGAATAAATTTCATATTTACTAGTTGGTAAATATACCAGCGATATATATCACTTTTTAACTTGTCTCCAGATGGCTTTCAGTCATGCCAAACAGCAAGATCTTAAATTGGTTTTCAGATGGTATTTCTTTAAAGAGTATAGGATCTGATTATTTACTCAAATAATCAAAGAAAAATTTGAAATTTAGGGCAAAGATCAGGAAATTCTGAAAAAGAAATCTAGTCTAGTCTCCAACATATTTCCTTTACATCTTAGATTTGCTTTTAAATTGGGTTTTTTTTTTGGTTGGGATATATTATTTTTTTAAATATTAGTTGTTTTATGTGTAATGTATATAAAATAAACTGCGTTCATTTTTAGTGTAAACTTTAAGAGTTTTGACAAAGGTATACACCACACTGTCATGACTGCAGTCAAGGCACAGAACATATCAGTGACCTTGGGGTTAATCTCCACCCCTAATCCTTGGCTTTGGACAGCCATAGATCTATGCTCTGTTACAATTTATTACGTTGTTTTTCTTATAGTTCCACAGAAATGGAGTCATCTAGTCTTTACATTTTGTGTCTGACTTCTTTATCTTAAATATTTTAGAGATTCATTCATGTGTGTATCTGTAGTTATTCTTTACTGCTAAGTAATATTCCATTGTGTGGGTGAACACACATTGTTTATACATTCACCCGTCGGTGGGCATTTGATTTGCTTCCCAATTTGGGCTAATATGAATAAATCTGCTATGAACAGTTATGTACAAGCCTTTGTATGGAGATAGGTTTTTATCTCTTTTGCGTAAATACCTGAGAGCTAGAATGGTTAACTTTGTGAAACACTGCCAAATTGTTTTTCAAAGTGGTTTTACTGTTTTCCATTGCTGCCAGCAAGGTATTAGAATTCTAGTTGCTGTCCATCCTCTCCAATACTTGGTATTTGTCCATCTTTTAAATTTTAGTTTTCCTAGTGGATGTGTAGAGAGAGCTCATTGTGGTTTAAATTTGCAATTCTCTGATGACTAGTAGCACTGAACATCGTTTTATGTCCTTTTGGCCACTTTATCTTATTTTGTAAAGTGTCCATTGAAATTTTTTATTCTTATGGGGTGTTTATGTTCTTATTTTTGATGTGTAAGAGCTCTTTCTATATTCTGCATTAAAATCTTTTGATATCTGTAGCATATTTTCTTCTGGTCAGTGGCTTACATTTTATTTTCTTAACAATGTTTAAAGAAGAACTGAAGTTTTAAATTGTGAACTATTTTATCAATGTTTTTCATTTATGATTTGTGCTTTCTTTGTCATATCTAAAATATCTTTGGTTACCTTCAGGTTGCAAAAATCTTATGTTTTCTTAAAAAAATTATATATATATATATATATGTTACAGTTTTGCTTTTATATCCAGATCTATGATCCATCTGGGGATAATTTTTGTTTATTATGTGTGGTAAAAATTAAGAGTCACTTATTGTTTCCCATATAGTTATGTAGTTGTTCAAGCACCATGTATCTGAAAGCATTCTTTCTGCATTGAATTCCTTTGTCCACATAGCTGAAAATCAATTGACTATGTATCTATAGGTCTATTTCCACACTCACTATTAGCATAAGACATTTTTTAAAAATTAAATACCACCTTTATTTTAATTTTAATCCATATGCCAAACTGGGTTACCTGTTAACACTTTAATTTAGTCACACTAAGGGGCTGTGGCAAGGGCATGGGAAGCGAGAGGAGCCGTGGTGAAGACGGGAGCGCTGCGGGGCAGCTTCAGTAAGGAATAAGGATGTGGAACAACACACATGCCTTGGCCACTGGCCAGTAGGAGAAGAACATTCCATAAAAAAGATTTGTCTGTTCTAATTAAATATGTATTTTAATGAAGTAATGAATGAATAGATAGATGATGAATGAGGGAAGGTGAAGTAACAAATTTTGTCTTTATAAAGTGCTACTATTTATTCCTACTTATGTTTAAGTTTTCAGTAGGTTTCATTCTAAGTTCCATTTTGCATAGTGTCAATAACTACAATTAATATCGGTGCCATCTAGGAAAAGTTTCTCCATTTAAGTAGTAAGAAAAAATTTCAGCTGTCTGGGAGATAGATACTTGTCAAGGCACATAGTGAATGGTCAAAGGAAAATCTTGACTTAGATTTTTGGACTTTTTTGCAGGGTTCATGTTCATTCCACTACAGTAAAAGTTTTATTTCAATTACCAAAATAGTGCTCTTGAAGAAATAACTGAATGAACATTAGTAGGCTTAAAAATATTTAAAAATCTCTAAAGGAAACTTTAAAAAATGTTTAGGGTATGAATATTTACTCATTGTTAAATCTACTTCTTCCTTCTTCTCATGATCAGCTCAGGTTTAAACAATGGATAATGACTGTGTAGTATTGTTTCTGGATATAATGCCTCATTGCCTAGTGCCAAAATCAAGCAAAAGACACAGGTATAATACCAAGATATTAGATGACACCTCTATTTTATAACAGGCTACTCCTGCAGGAATCAAACACCTTTAGTAGCGATAGGAAGGTTAAGAAGTAAATAGTTTGTTGTTTCCTTCTGTCTTTGGACTGAATATAAACTCTTACTGACAAATTCCTTCCACAGACATGGAATTATGGATGCTTTATGCAAGGTGTAAATTACATAATCAATGTATAATGGATCAGAAGAGAGAGATTCAAAATCACTTTAGAAATCATAATGGCTTTCAGGCCAAAGCTAGACTTGAGACTAAACTAATCTGAAGGCAGTAATCTATTTAAAGAGTGAATGTGTTTGTCATCCAGGAGAAGCATTGGCCAGCAATGGAAGAATAGTCAAAGTTAGAGATGTAGACTCATACAAAACCCATTGGAGAGGTACTGAGGAAAGAGAGTGTTCTCATCAGAAGGTATGATGTCTCTTATCTGAGTGTCTAGTTATACTAGTTATAACCCTGATGTAGGGAGGGGATGCTTTAGGTTGTTGGAAGTCGATAAGCATTTGCTTTTTATGTGCTGCTTTTCTTGCTCT
The DNA here is from genome assembly GCA_008086735.1 of Cheirogaleus medius. Classification (NCBI taxonomy): domain Eukaryota; kingdom Metazoa; phylum Chordata; class Mammalia; order Primates; family Cheirogaleidae; genus Cheirogaleus; species Cheirogaleus medius. The sequence continues at coordinate 29,209,767 of VBSM01002937.1, forward strand.
GATTCTGTACTCATCAAGTAATCTTCAATTTATATTTTGACTTCTCAAAAGCACGTTCAGGTTGACAGTGTACTGATCAGAGGATATTAGTTTCTTATTCTCTTAGTCATTAATATTCTAATATTAGGTAAGTAAAATGTCATTTTTATTTTATTTTTATTTTTTGGTGGGGCCCAATTTTTTATTATTTTATTTCAGCATATTATGGGGTACAAATGTTAAGGTTACGTATATTGCTCAAGCCCCCCCGCCCCCCTCGAGTCAGAGCTTCAAGTGTGACCATACCCCAAATGTTGCACATCTCACTCATTATGTTTGTATATACCCATCCACTCCTCCTCCTTCCACCCGCCTGACACCCGATAAATGTTATTCCTATTTGTCCACTTAGGTGTTGATCCGTTAATACCAATTTGCTGGTGAGTACATGTGGTGCTTGTTTTTCCATTCTTGAGACACTTCACTTAGTAGAATGGGTTCCAGATGTATCCAGGAAAATACAATAAGTGCTATATCACCATTATTTCTTAAAGCTAAATAGTAGTCCAATAGTAGTCCACATTTTATTAAACCACTCATGTATTGATGGGCACTTGGGTTGTTTCCACAACTTTGCAATTGTGAATTGTGCTGCTATAAACATTCGAGTGCAGGTGTCTTTGTTGTAGAGTGTCATTTGATCTTTTGGGTAGATGCCCAGTAGTAGAATTGCTGGATCAAATGGTAGATCTACTTGTATCACTTTAAGGTATCTCCATATTGCTTTCCACAGAGGCTGAACTAGTTTGCAGTCCCACCAGCAGTGTAGGAGTGTTCCTATCTCTCTGCATCCACACCAACATTAATTTTTGGGGGACTTTTTGATAAGGGCCATTCTTACTGGAGATAGGTGATATCTCATTGAAGTTTTGATTTGCATTTCCGAGATGTTGAGCATTTTTTCATATGTTTGTTGGCCATTATTCTGTCTTCTTTTGAAACATTTCTGTTCATGTCCTTTGCCCATTTTTTGATAGGGCTGGTGATTTTTCCTTGCTGATTTTCCTGAGTTCTAAATAAATTCTAGTTATCAGCCCTTTATCAGATGTGTAGCTTGCGAAAATTTTCTCCCATTCTGTGGGTTGTCTGTTTGCCTTCTTGACAGTTTCTTTGGCTATGCAGATGCTTTTTAATTTGATCAGGTCTCATTTATTTATTTTTGTTGCTGCTGTGATTGCCTTTGGGGTCTTCTTCATAAATTCTTTGCCTAGGCCAATGTCTAGAAGGGTATTCCCAACATTTTCCTCTAGAATTCTAATAGTTTCACACCTAACATTCAAGTCTATTACCCAGCATGAGTTGATTTTTGTGAGAGGTGAAAGGTGTGGGTCCTGTTTCAGTCTTCTACATGTGGCTATCCAGTTTCCCCAGCACCATTTATTGAATAAGGATTCTTTTCCCCAGTGTATATTTTTGTCTGCTTGTTGAAGATTAGTTGGCTATAAGAGGATGGTTTTATATCTGGGTTCTCTGTTCTGTTCTAATGGTCAATGTCCCTGTTCTTGTGCCAGTCCCAAGCTATTTTAATTACTATAGCC